>JAJIBD010000205.1:0-50402 GCA_021461705.1 Cryptotis parvus
ACATCGTGGCTAGCCCCTGCAGATATTTAGAGTTTATCTCTTAAGTTTCCTTTTTATAATCAATGGTGAGGGTTTTAATCTTCCATTACCATTTCCCCCGCAAACTTAGTAAAACTATGCTATCTATTTATATTCATTATGGAATTGCAGTCATTCTATATCTGTCCTTTTCCTTCTGACTAGTTTCACTCAGCATGAAGTCTCCATGTCCATCCATTTGCAGATAAATTTCATTATTTTATCTTTTTATGGCAGCTGCTAGTATTCCATTGTGTAGATGAAGTAATTCGGTTTCTTTAGTCAGTTGACTGTTCTCGGGCATTTAGGTTGTTTTCAGATTCTAGCTATTTTGAATAGCAAGGGAGATGAATAAAGAACCACAGATAGTGTTTCTGCTAGGTGCTTTTCCCATCTCTGGGTGTCCCCTAGGAGTGCTATTGCTGGATCAAATGGGAGCTCAATATCTAGTTTTCGGAGGAATGCCTGTATTACTTTCCAAAGCGCTTTGGGACAAGTCGACCTCCTCACCAACAGTTGGATGAGGGTCCACTTTTCCCCCCACCCCACCAGCACCGGTTGTTCCTGCTGTTTTGGATTGTGCCAGTCTCTGTGGTGTGAGATTTGGTACTTCATCGTTGTTTTGATAAGCCTTTCCCTGGATTAAAGATAAAGAGAGCACTTTTTTTTTTTTTTTTTTTTCATATGTCTTTTGCCATTCAATTTCTTCTTTTTGGAAGCTTCTGTTCATATCTTTTCCGCATTTTGATGGGGTTAGCTGTTTTTTCTTTGGGAAGTGCTACCAGTGCCTGATATATCCTCGATATAAACCCCCTTGTCTGTATGGAATTGTGAGAATATCCTTTCCACTCTGTGGATTGTCTTTGTATCTTGGTCACCATTTCTTTTGGAGTGCTTGCAGCTTTTCAATTTTATATAATCCCATTTGTTTATCTTTGCTTCCATTAGCTTGGCCGTGGCAAACGTCCCTACTAAAGATACTTTTAGTTTCGATGTTGTACATCGATTCTCCTATGTTTTCTTCGATGGCACCTTATATCTTAGTCGTCTGATGTTGAGATCTCTAATCCATTCTGATGTGACTTTTGCATTGCATTAGAAGGAAGTCTAAGTTCATTTTTTTATATGAAGTTGCAACTGTTTTCCAAGCACCATTTGTTGAGAGGGAGACTTTCTTTGTTCCACTTCATATTTTTTCCTACTTTATTTGAAGAATAAGTGGTTGTATATTTGAGAGTGTGTTTCAGGGATAGTCCAGTTTCTATTCCATAGGTCTATGGGTCTGTCTCTATACCAATACAACCCTGTCTTAATTACCACTGCTGTAAGTAGAGCTTGATGTTGGGGAAATGTGATGTCTCCCATCTTCTTTTTCCCCAGGATTGCTTTGCAGCTATTTGTGGAGGTGTATTATTACGTACACCTTCCAGGAGTGCCTGCCCAATTTCTTTCGAAAGGACATCATGTAGGTCTCTTTATAGGGACCAAGCACTGAATCTGTAGAAAGCCTCTCTAGGGAGTAATACCATTTTGATAATGTTAATCCTTCTAATCCATGAGCAGGGATGTGTCTCCCATTTCGTCAGGTCCTCTTTTATTTCCTAGTAACGTTTGTTTGTATTCTTTGTAGAGATCCTTTATATTCTTTGTCAACTGATCCCTAGGTATTTGCTTTTCTGCGGCACCATTGTCAGAAATGGGATAGTTTAATGTCCTTTTTCTTCTCTTTCACTGTTTGCATATAGGGAAGGCAATTGAGTTTGGGTATTGATTTTGTACCCTACGTGAATCACTATGAGGAATATTACTTCTAGGGAAAGGCTCTCGTAGTGAAAGCCTAGGGTTTTCCAGGTATAGTATCTTGACATCTGATAGTTACAACTTGGTTCCTTTCTTCAATTCCTATCCGGATGCCCTTAATGTCTTTTTTCTACCCTGATTGCTATAGCCGTGCTTTCCAGTACTATATTGAATAGAAGTGGTGAGGAGTGGGCAGACTTGTCCCTGTCCCTGATCTAAAGGGAAGGCTTTCACTTTTTCCCCCCTGAGAATGGGATGTCTTGCTGTGGGCTTGTAGTAGCCTGGATTATATTTGAGGAAGGTTCCTTCAATCCCTATTTTGCCAGAGAGAGCTTTTGTCATGATCGGTGTGTTGAATCTTGTCAAATACTTTCTCTCTGCATCTATTGATATGTTCATATGTTTTTTATTTTTTCTTTTTTGTTAAGTATCATTGTATTAAGTGTTGATTGACTAGCGAATGTTGCAAACAGAATATTCCCATTTTATACATAAACCAAAGTTTCTTTTTCTTTCTTTCTTTTTTTTGTTATTTTTATTTTTTATTTTTTTTTTTTTTTTTTGCTTTTTTGGGTCAAACCTAGCGATGCTCGGGGTTTACCTCCTGGCTCTACACTCAGGAATTACTGCTGAGTTTGTGCTCAGGGGGACCATATGTATGCCGATCAAAACCAGGTCATCCACATGCAGGTCAAATGCCCTACCTGCTGGACTATCTGGACCCCAAAAAAAGTCTGGTCCCTTAAAGTGTCTTTATCCAGTTATCAGTTCTGGACACACTAGTTTTTTTTCCAGATTCTGGCTATTGTGAATAGTGCTGCCATGAAAATAAAGCTACAGGATGGGCTTTTCTGCTGTGTGTTTTTGGCTTCCAAAGGTAAACCTCAGGAATGGTATGGCTTTCGGCCAAATGGGAGCTCAATTTCTAGTCTTTGGAAGAATGTCCATATTGTTTTCCAGGAAGGCTGTACCATCGATGTTCCACCAACAATGGATGTAGATCCCCTTTTCCCCCACATCCACGCCAGCACTTGCTGTACTTGCTCTTTTGGATGTGCCATGCTCTTTACTGTAAGATTTAGATCTCATAGGTTGTTGTGATTTGCAATCTCTGCTGATGAATGATGATCACTTTTTCATATGCCTCTTTTAGCTGTCGTCGAATTCTTCCTTGTTGAAATTTCTAAGTTGATTTCCTTCCTCCCCCCCGCATTTTTTGAAGGGGTTTGTCTGTTTTCTTCTTTAAACTTCTACAAGTGCCTAGATATATCCTGGATATTAACCCCTCAAGAGCTAAGTGACTATCACTATCCAGTATCTCCTCCTGTGGATCATCTATTTGGCTCGAGCACCAGTAATATTCCACATGCCCTGGCTCTCCTCTAGTAGGTGCCCAAGGGTATCTGCTTGCTCCAGGAACATAAAGTAGCCTCAAACCATTATATTAGGTCAGTGGGAATGAACTAATCTAATTGTTACTGGTATTTGGCGCACATCAAATACAACACAGGCAGCTTCGCCAGGGCTTCTGCAGATGGCATATCCTTGTCACCTGTAAGTAATGTATTTAAAGTAGAACTGCATGGCCACACGCAGCTCACACGAGAGCGGACTGTGATAGACTGTTGCTGAGTGGAGTTTCCCCTGAAAGAGGAGGTCTGGATATGGGGAACCTGGCGGCCCGATGAGGTGGGGGTCATCTGGCTTGTTGTGCGGCTCTGCTGGGATGACTTACAGACATGGTGGGTAGAGCTGTGCCACTTGCTCTCCCTGTGCCCAGCCTCCGAGGTGCCAGGGATGGATGGCGAGGTTCTAGCACTGCCCCACCTCCCCAGCAGGCGCGCACAACAAACCAGATGACCTCCCTACTCGACCGGTGCTACTTCCACATCCAGACTTCCCTATCTTCAGAACTCCACCCAGCGACAGCTCTATCACAGTCCAGATCATCCACACGCAACCTGCACCAGGGTTTTTTTTATCCCAGCACAGGTATGCTGGATCCAGAGACTTACAGACATGGGTAGAGCTGCTACTTGATCTCCCTGTGCCCAAGCCGCTCACGAGGCGCCAGTGAGGGATGGAACTTTCTAGCCCTGGCCCACCACCCCAGTAGAACCGCACATCAGCTGGTCATTGGGTGTATATTCTTTCCCATTCTGTGCACTGTCTTTGTATCTTGGTCACTGTTTCTTTGGAGGTGCAGAAGCATTTTACTTTCATGTAGTCCCGTAGGTTAATCTTATCTTCTTTTTTTTTGTGAGTGGTGTTTCACCTTTGATGATGCCTTTAAATGTCATGGAGGGTTTTGCTGCCAATACTTTTTTGATGGTGGAAGGTTTTTCTCTGCTACCTAGGTGGGCAGCGCCATCTGGTGGCACTTGAAATAACACAGTAGGCACAGTTCAGACCCAGGTTGATGCCAGTCAGACAAGCTCTCCATGGTCCCTCAGGAGTAGGCTGGTACTCTGACACCCTCCATGGGCCCGCAGCCAGGGGCCCGACAGGAGCGTGTAGAGAAAGGCAGCATCTCCACCCTGGTCCGGGCCCCGCCTCTTCACAAGGTACAGGTGATCCGGGGCACTTCTAAAGAAGCCTGAGAACTGCTCTGCTGAGGAGAAAAAGTAAACTAGTGAGTGTGGGAAAGTTAGGTATCACCATGTTCGACCCCATCAACGAACATACAAAGCGAGGCCATTTCAAAAATATAAATCCTGCCCCGTTGATACAAAGGGGCTTGATGAAGATTCAGTTTCCTGTGAGGCTCAGCACCAGCTTTGCAGGAAGGTTTGATCCCAACACCATTGGGAGAAACCCTGAGCACAGAGTTGGAGTAAAATTTTTAAACACTGCCAGGAATGGCTCCCTTCCTTTGGGCCCAAAATGCTCTTGACAATGCAGATTTTCAGAAGGGATCTTTCCTCATGCCGTTGGCTCCTGCCATAGAGGGGCACCCTCTCAATCAGTTTCTAAATAAACCATTACCCAGGAAAAATAAAACAATGTCCACCGTCAAATAAACCATTGTCCATGGAAAGCAAAAATCTTGGCGAATCTGAAATATGCAGAATTCTTGTTAGCTGAGGCAAAGTCAAATGATGGGGCTTGAATAGTAGCACAGCGGGTATGGCGATTTGCCATGCAGGGGTGGTTGGCCCAGGTTCAATCTCCAGAATCCCATATGGTCCCTGAGCAGTGCCTACTAATTCCTGACTGCAGAGCCAGAATAAACCCCTGAGCACTGCAGGAGTGAGCTCCCCCCCAAATAAATGAATAAGTAAACAAACAAACAAATAAATGAATAAATAAGTAAATAAATAAATGAAGTTTAGATTTTTAAATCTCCCTTTTTCAACAAAGGACATTATACTGTGTCACCCTGACTTACACCAGTGAACCCTCAAACGAAAGAATATAATTTTAGCAACAGACTCTCTCCTACCGGCTTGAATCGAAGCAAATTCCTGCTATGGAGATGGGCTGGGAACTGGCCAATGGCCTTTTCACGGTTGTTTAAATTTGGTAACTCATAAAATGTTCAAAGCATTTATTACTAATATATTCCCATGAAAAGAGTCTGTTGGAAGACTAACAGAAATTTTTTCCGAACTTAATTTTTTTTTATTTTTACAATTACAAAGATATACAATTAAAAAGTTCATATTTGGGTTTTGGTCATACAGTGTTCCAGCACCCATCCCGCCACCAGTGCCCATCTCCCACCACCAACGTCCCCGGTTCCCTCCCCCCTCCCCCAGCCCTGCTCCATGGCAGGTTCTTTATTTCTTTCCGTTTCTCTCTCTTTCTCTTTTCCTTCCCCTCCAGACTATGGATTACAGAACATACATTAAAGGGTTGTCATGTGTATCTTTTTGCCTCTATTTAATGCTCAGTTCTAGGTTGGCATTAGTACCCTCGACAATTGTTAGCACACTGTTCCATTTTCTGTCTTACCTAGCCTCTGACTCCCACACGTTTGTGATAATTTCCACCTTTGACAAGACCTCCTGATATATGTTTCACTTGACCTTGGATATTGGTATCTTAATATGTACATATATATTTATGTTATGCAGATAAATGCAGTCATTCTGTGTCTGTCTCTCTCCTTCTGGCTAATTTCGCTCAACATAATCTTCTCCATGTCCATCCATTTATAGGCAAATTTTATAACTTCATTTTTTCCTAATAGCTGCATAGTATTCCATTGTGTAGATGTACCAAAGCTTCTTTATCCAGTCATCGATTTTCGGGCACTCTGGTTGCTTCCAGATTCTGGCTATTGTGAATAATGCTGCTATGAACATAAAAGTAGGGATGGTGTTTCCGCTGCGTATTTTTGGTTTCCCAGAGTAGATTCCCAGGAGTGGTATGGCTGGGTCAAATGGGAGTTCAATTTCTAGTCTTTGGAGGAATGTCCATATTGTTTTCCAGAAAGGCTGTACCAGCCGGCATTCCCACCAACAATGGATGAGTGTCCCCTTTTCCCCACATCCACGCCAGCACTTGTTGTTCTTGCTCTTTTGAATATGTGCCAGTCTCTGTGGTGTAAAGTGGTATCTCATTGTTGTTTTGATTTGCATCTCTCTGATGATTAGTGATGATGAGCATTTTTTTCATATGTTTTTTGCCATTCGAATTTCTTCCTTGCTGAAGTTTCTGTTCATTTCTTCTCCCCATTTTTTGATGGGGTTGTTTGTTTTCTTCTTGTAAAGTTCTACCAGTGCCTGATATATCCTGGATATTAACCCCCTTATCAGATGGGTATTGGGTGAATATTCTTTCCCATTCTGTGGACTGCTTTTGTATCTTAGTCACTGTTTCTTTTGAGGTGCAGAAGCTTTTTTAGTCTCATGTAGTCCCATATGTTTATCTTTTCTTCTAGTTGCTTTGTTAGTGATGTTTCACCTTTGAAGATGCCTTTAGCTTCAATGTCGTGGAGGGTTTTTCCTATATTTTCTTCAATGTACTTTATGGATTCAAGTCTGATATTCAGATCTCTAATCCATTTTGATCTGATTTTTGTGCATGGTGTTAGACACAGGTCCAAATTCATTTTTTTACATGTCGCTGCCCAGTTTTCCCAACACCACTTGTTGAAGAGGCTTTCCTTACTCCATTTTAGACTCGTTGCACCTTTATCAAAGATTAAATGATCATATGTTTGAGGTTGGGTGTCAGGATACTCAATTCTATTCCATAGGTCCACAGGTCTGTTTTTATTCCAATACCATGCTGTTTTAATTACTACTGCCTTGTAGTACAGTTTGAAGTTGGGAAAGGTGATGCCTCCCATCTTCTTTTTCCCGAGGATTGCTTTAGCTATCCTTGGGGGTTTATTGTTCCATACAAATTTCAGGAGTATTTGGTCAATTTCTTTGAAGAATGTCATGGGTATCCTTATAGGGACTGCATTGAATCTGTACAGAGCTCTAGGGAGTATTACCATTTTGACAATGTTGATTCTCCCCCATCCATGAGCAGGGAATATGTTTCCATTTCCTTGTGTCCTCTTTTATCTCTTGGAGCAGTGTCTTGTAGTTTTCTTTGTACAGGTCCTTTACACACTTGGGTAGGTTGATTCCTAGGTATTTGATTTTCTGTGGCACAATTGTGAATGGAATTGTTTCCTTAATATCCCTTTCTTCTCTTTTCGTTATTTGTATATAGGAAAGCCACCGACTTTTGGGTGTTGATTTTGTATCCTGCCACTCTACTATATGCATCTATTGTTTCTAGGAGTTTTTGGGTAGAGAGTTTAGGGTTCTCTAGGTATAATATCATGTCATCTGCAAATAATGATAGCTTGACTTCTTCCTTGCCTATCTGGATGCCCCTTGATGTCCTTTTTCTTCTCTGATTGCTATGGCAAGTACTTCCAGTACTATATTGAATAAAAGGGGTGAGAGTGGGCAACCTTGTCTTGTCCCTGATCTCAGGGGGAAGGCTTTCAACTTTTCCCCATTGAGAATGATGCTCGCTGTGGGCTTTTGGTAGATGGCTGTAACTATCTTGAGGAAAGTCCCTTCAATTCCCATATTCTGGAGGGTTTTAATCATGAACGGGTGCTGGATCTTATCAAATGCTTTCTCTGCGTCTATTGATAGGATCATATGGTTTTTATTTTTTTCTTTTATTGATATGATGTATTATGTTGATTGACTTGCGAATGTTGAACCATCCTTGCATTCCCGGGATGAATCCTACTTGGTCATGATGTATAATCTTCTTGATGAGTCTTTGGATTCTGTTTGCTAGTATTTTGTTGAAGATCTTAGCATCCGTGTTCATCAGGGATATTGGTCTGTAGTTTTCTTTCTTTGTGTTGTCTCTCCCTGCTTTGGGTATCAGGGTGATATGTGCCTCATAGAAGCTGTTTGGGAGTGTTTCTGTTTCTTCTATTTCCTGGAAGAGCTTGAAAAGGACTGGCAGTAGGTCCTCCTTAAAGGTTTGGTAGAGTTCACTAGTGAATCCGTCTGGACCTGGGCTTTTGTGTTTGGGCAGACTTTTAATTACTGTTTCTATTTCCTCAATGGTGATAGGCTTATTCAGGTATTGGAGGTCTTCTTGTTTCAGCCGTGGGAGGTTATAGGACTTCAGGAATTGATCCATTTCTTCTAGATTCTCATGTTTCACGGCATACAGGCTCTCAAAGTAATCTCTGATGATCTTTTGGATTTCTGTGGTTTCTGTTGTGATGTCACCCTTTTTATTTCTGATTCTGTTTATTTGGGTTCTCTCTTTCCCTGTCCTTACAAGTCTTGCCAATGGTTTGTCAATCTTGTTTAACTTTTCAAAAAACCAGCTCTTGGTTTCATTAATCTTTTGGATTGTTTTTTTGGTTTCCAACTCATTGATTTCCTCTCTAAGTTTTATTATTTCCTTTTTTTCTGCCTGGGTTGGGCTCCTTTTTGTTGGTCTTTTTCTAATGTCTTCAGCTGTGTAGTCAGGTTATTTATGTGGGCCCTTTCTTGTTTCCTGATGTATGCTTGCAGAGCTATAAACTTCCCTCTTAACACGGCTTTTGCCGTGTCCCCCAAGTTCTTATAGTTGGTGTCTTCATTTTCATTTGTTTCCAGAAATCTTTGGATTTCCTGTTTGATTTCTTCTATGACCCATTTGTTGTTCAGGAGTGAGCTGTTCAGTTTCCAGGTGTTTGGTTTGACTCCCTGTTTCTGTGTACGGTTAACTTCCATTTTCAGTGCATCATGGTCTGAAAAGATAGCTGACACAATTTCTATCTTTTTATTTTATTGAGGTATGCTTTGTGGCTCAGCATGTGGTCTATCTTGGAGAATGTTCCATGTGCACTAGAGAAAAATGTGTATTCAGCTTTTTTGGCATGAAAAGCCCTGTATATATCCACTAGCTCTCTTTCTTCCATTTCTTCCTTCAGGGCCAATATTTCCTTGGTGAGTTTCAGTCTTGTTGATCTATCCATCGTTGATAGAGCAGTGTTGAAGTCTCCAACTATTATTGTGCTACTGTTAATGTCTTCTTTGAGGTCTCTTAGCAGTTGTTTTATGTATTTTGCTGGCCCCTCGTTGGGTGCATATATGTTTAGTAGTGTAATTTCTTCCTGGTGTACATACCCCTTAAGTAATAAGAAATGGCCTTCGTTGTCCCTTCTAACCTTTTTCAGCCTGAAGTCTATATTATCTGATACTAATATGGCCACACCAGCCTTTTTGGAGGAGTTGTTTGCATGGAGAATGGTCTTCCACCCTTTGATTTTGAGTCTGTGTTTGTTCTGATTATTCAGATGCATTTCTTGTAGACAGCAGAATGTTGGGTTCAATTTTTTAATCCATTTTGTTACTCTGTGTCTCTTAATTGGTGCATTTAGACCATTGACATTGAGAGAGATTATTGTCATCGGATTTTGTGTCATCTTTCTGTTTGTGCTTGTTGTGCTTATGGGTTTGGTCGTATTACAGTAGACCCTTCAGACCTTCTTTTTAAGGTTGGTTTTGAGTCCATGAAGTTCCTGAGTTGTTGCTTATCCATGAAGTTGTGTATCTTTCCTTCATATCTGAATGTGAGTCTGGCCGGGTAAAGAATTCTTGGTGAGGCCTGCAGTTCATTGAGTCTTTTCACAATATCCCACCATTGTTTTCGGGCTCGGAGTGTTTCATCAGAGAAGTCTGCTGTAAATCTTAGAGATGTTCCTTTGTATGTGATTTCCTTCTTTGATCTTGCTGCTTTCAGTATTCTATCTCTATCTATAGTTTTTGTCATTTTTATTAAGATGTGTCTTGGAGTATTCTTGTTGGGGTTTCTTTTAGCTGGTATCCTACGGGCCTCCTGGATCTTGAGGCAAGCGTTCTTTAGTTCCGGGAACTTCTCAGCAATGATGGCTTTGACAGTTTCTTCTTCATCAGGGTTTTCTTCTTGGCCTTCTGGGACCCCAATGATCCGTATGTTGTTTCTTCTGGCTTCATCCCGATTATCTCTTGTTGTCTGTTCGGTAATTGTGAGTCTTTTTTTCTATCTTCTGGTGTTGTGTAGCGAATCTTTGGAACTCGTCCTCGAGATCACTAATTCTTTCTTCAGTAGCTATTATTCTGCTATGCTGGCTTTCCATTCTGTTTTTCATTTCATTTACCTCATTTTTAATAACTGTCATTTCCATTTGCATTTTCCTCACTTCTTCTATCATGTCCTCTTGTATTTTATTGAGTTTGCATTCCATTGCTTCTTTGAATTCCATATCAATTCTTAACATTTCTTTCCGAAATTCCTTATCAGAGACGTTATACAACTCATTGGTATTGCTTGGCTCATCTGGACTAGTGATTTCACTCACAGAGCTTGATGGGATTTTGTGTTGCTTTACCATTATGACTATTGTAAGTTGCAAATATGGGGTCTTGGGGGACTAGATAGTACAGTTAGTAGGTGTCTGGTCTGTTTGCAGAGTTTGGGTGGGTAGCAAGGATGTAGGAACCAAGGTTCACTGGTACCTCATGCAAGATAGGTAGTAAGAGGTTTTGAGTTTTGGGATGTTCCCGGAGCGCAGGGCCCAAAGGGTCCGCGGTGAAACCAAGGCAGTTTGCCTTGGTTCCCGATGATGGAGTTTCCGCTCTTCCCTGGAGCAACTTGGGACCGGAGAGATGCAGGGGTCAGACACACACCTGTGGGGAGACTGCCACTGGGGTAGAGACTGCCGCCGGTTCCGGAAGCGCAGGGCCTAAAAGGGTCTGCAGTGAAACCAAGGCAGTTTGCCTTGGTTCCCATTGATGGAGTTTCCGCTCTTCCCTGGGGCAACTTGGGTCCTCAGAGATGCAGGGGTCACACACACACACCTGTGGGGAGACTGCCGCTTGGGGGAGACTCGAACAGAAAAATTTTTTTAAATTATGTAAATCTGTTTGGGATCTTAACGGAGAATAGATATCACCAGACACTTGAAGAACAAAAGAGATATTTGGAGTTAAACGTACTATACCTGAAATTTAAGACAAACTGGAAAAAACAACCAAGAACATAAGGTCGACAGCAGGTTGAGAAGGCAGAAGAGAAATGAAGAGATTAATTAGAAGTTATCCAACTTAAAGAACATTGAAAAGAGCAGAAAAATAAAGATGAAGAGCATCCCACATTGACTTCTTAAAGTGCTTTTCTCAGGGCCGTCCAAGTAATAGTCCAGCAAGGAGGGCATTAGTCTTGCACGTGGCTGATCCGGTTAGAGCCCCAACATCCCATATGGTCCACGAGCCTCGCGGGAAGCAATTCCTGAGTAGAGAGCCAGGAGAAGGCCCTGATCATTGCTGGGTGTGACCCAAAAAGGAAAACAAAAACACGAACACAAAAAGTAAAGTTCTTTTCACAAAATCTCAATGAAGCCCAAGGATAGCTTAAATGAAGCTTTCCTACTTCAATTCCTGGCATCTCATATTGCCCCCAAGGCCCTCAACAAACAGTAAATGTGAAGCCAGAGCTACGGTTCAGAGAGTGGAGGCACATGCCTTGAGCGTGAGATACTCTGTCGGATCCCCAGCACCAGGCTTTGAAGCGAGTGGCTCTGGTGGCCAAAACAACACTGGCCTGGAGGTTGATACTGTCTGAGCCAGTGGACCCATTGCAGCCAGGAATGACTCCTGACATGCCAAACTGAGGGTAGAAGTCCCCTTTCCAAGAAAAAGAATGTGTGTGTGCTGTGTGTGTGCATATAAACAAATATATGTACATATATGTAGGCCTATACTGTTCTATTCTTGAAGCTCTTTTTCTTCTATACTTGAAGCAATTACACCGTTCCATTTTCAGTCCTGTAGCAGATACAGATATAATATATGAGCCTGAGCAACAACACAGCGGGTATGATTTCACCTTGCATACGGTCAACCTGGGTTTGATCCCCCGCATCCCACATGGTCCCCCAAGTGATTCCAGAAGTTTAGAGCCAGGATTCAGCCAGACAAAGTCCTTCTTTCCTTCTTATTCCAGGAGCTCCTCCTTCACAAACCACACAGAAGAAGTTAATTCAGAAGGGAACACGAAAAGGAAGGGCAGGGACCCTGTCACCTGATACACGCCCGAACTCTGGAAACACCACAAGCCATAGTTAGGGGACCACGGTCACAACTCCTGTGTTGTAAGGACTGTTGGACTCTGGTGCTGAACTCCTTCTGTACCCATGTCCCAGTACATTCGTCTCTCTCTGCACCAGTCTGTGCCCATATGTCACTGCTTCAGCAGTCTCTTGAGCTGTGAGAACATCCTCTCATCTACTGGGCTAGAAGTACAAATAAGTGTCTACCCTGACACTGTGTCCAGGCTTCCTCAGAACGTCTGAATCATGCATGCTCCAATGCTGGGTGAACTCAGGTCAGGAGTGAGCTCTGTGAGACAGCAGCGGTGTCCTATGGGACATCGCTGAAAGGCGTGGTTAGGGATAAGGAGAGACTGAGGAGGTCCTGGGCTGGACTCTTGCGTGCAGATAGCAGCGCACCTTGTAACACCCACAGCAACCAGTTCAGAAGTCACGCGGAGTGGGGTACCAACATGTGCGGACCTGCTCTCAGTCTGGGTGGCCGTGCTTCCACTCACCTTGTGGTCCCCAGGTCTCCCACTCTCTGGGGTCTGCCTCTCTGCTGTCCGATGGTTTACCTGCTGGACCTCAAACATGTGTATCTCCCTTTGAAAATCATGCCAGTGAGCTGACCCCTGCTTGCCTCTGAGTGGAAGGATCTAGGGACAAGCAGGAAACCTCGGTTCCTGTGGATCCGTTGCCCAAAGATTCAAGACCTCACCACCGTGTTGGGGGCGGCCCTGGGTCTGGACCAGAAAATCCCTGTGGAGGCCTAGGATGTAGCATCTGCCGTCCTAGAATGATATGTCACTGGGGGTAGAAGTCCAAGAGGACTGAAAGGGAGGCTCAAAGAAGAAAATTACATACAAAGGAGTATCCCTTCAATTTACATTAGATTTATCAGACAACACCCTCCAAGTCAAAAACAGGTTTGGTTATAGTGAAAAAAACATCAGTGAAATCAATGCCAAGAAAACTTGCCCTGGCTAGACTCTATTCAGATTTGATACACAACTCATGGAAAAACAGCAGCTGGGGATCTTCACAGACTTAAAACCAACTTTAAAAGAAGGACTGAAGGAGATACTTTAAGACAAGACAAAACCCAAAAGCACAACAAGTTTAAACAGAGAGATGGCACAAAATTCCATGTCAAGATTGTCTCAATGTCAATGGTATAAATGCACCTATTAAGAGACACAGAGTGGCAAAATGGATTAAAAATCTGAAGTCACGATTTTGCTGTCTACAAGAAACATATCGAAATAATCAAGCAAACACAGGCTCAAAGTAAAAGGTTGGAAGACAATTCTCCATGCTTATAACTCCTCCAAAAAGGACAGTGTGGCCATACTAGTATCTGACAACATAGACTTCAGGCTGAAAAAGTTACAAGGCACAGTGAAGACCATTTCTTAATAATGAAGGGATATGCATCTCATGAAGAAATTACGCTCCTAAACATCTATGCACCCAACGAGGAGCCAGAAAAAGACCTAAAAATACTGCTATTAGACACACAATAGTAGTTGGAGACTTCACCACCACTATCAACTATTGATAGTTGGACAAGACTGAAACTCAACAAAGAAATAGCCCTGAAGGAAGAAATGGAAGAGAGAGAGAGCTGTTTGATATATACAGGGCTTTCATCCCCAAAAAGCTGAATACACATTTTTCTCCAGTTCACATGGACCATTCTCCAAGATATACCACATGCTGAGCCACAAAGCATACCTCAATAAAAATAAAAAGATAGGAATTGTGTCAACTCTCTTTTCAGACCAAGATGCATTGAAAATGGAAGTCAATCAAGCACAGAATTAGGGAGTTAAACCAAAACCTGGAAACTGAAGAGTTCACTGCTGAGCAAGCAGTGGGTCATAGAAGAAATCAATGAGGAAATCCAAAGATACCTGGAAACAAATGGTAATGAAGACACCATCTTTCAGAATTTGTGGGACACAGCGGCAGCTGTGTTAAGAGGAAAGTTCATAGCTCTGTAAGAATCCATCCAGAAAAAAAGGGGGCCCACTTTAATAACCTGATTTCACAGCTTCAAAGCAGTAGTAATTAAAACAGCATGGTATTGGATTAAATACACCCATCTGGACCTATGGAATAGAGTTGAGGGTCTTGACACCCCTCCTCCAATACACGATTATTTAATCTTTGACAAAGGAGCAAAAGGTACAAAATGGAGCAAGGAAAGCCTCTTCAGCAAGTGGTGCTGGGAAAACTGGGCAGCTACATGTAAAAACAATGAATTTGAACCTCTGTTTAACACCATGTGTTGGGGACAGCTGGGGTCCCCAACAATCCCAGGAAACCAGTTCCCTTCTACCTACAAAACCAGCAGGGAATGGATAAAAACTCAAGAATATGGCGCAGTTTTATAAGACTTGACTATCACAGGTTCTGATATACAATCCAAGAACAGGAAAATCCCAAGACTATGGTTTCCCGTCTGGCCCCCCGGCCACCTGTTGGCCCAGATGACTGCCACCATGTGTTCAAGCCCAACAGAGAATAGAGAGGACAGAGAAGCAAATGCCAAGGGAAGTCAAAATGGCAAATAGGCCCCTTCTTCTTTTCCGACCTTCTTTTATAGACAGAAGCCAGCCAAAATCTTCCAGTTCAGCTATCTAGAGGTGAAGTCAGGTAAATGACCCTTTTAGAATGTAGATCTTTAGGTGGGCCTTTGGCTCAAGCTTCACAGAAGCCAGAGCTGATTTCCAGAGGCAAAATCTCCCTAGCAGAGTGAGGAGGGGCTGCATCTCTGAACCAGAAAGCAGTTCAGAATGTAATTTGTCGGAAATGGCATTGATACTTTTTACTATGAATCTATAGCTAGTAATCCCAACTCTGGATCCCATTAAGACCCAAAATACATCAGAATAATTCACTTAGGCATTACCTTTAGAGTCAGAGACAGGTTAGTTTGCCCGGAGGGACATCGGCATGTCTGTGAACTAGGAGAATCGATTACTTTAGGGTTGATCCAAAATGGCCAAGTACTCTTGGCATATCTACATGTAAGTCCCATGTGTGGACCCGTGGGAGCAGTATACTGATCTGGGACAAAGGAGATTCATGATAAAATTATATATGACGTATAAAATTATGAAATCTGTCCAATTCTGCCTGCACTCCTATTGTGTTAGCTCAGGAGATTCCCCAAAGGCAGGGACCAGCTCTCCATGTAAGCTAAATGTTGTAGGTGGAGGATTATGCACCGTATGGAATGTCACCCAACAACCATGCACAAATTTCAGATCAAAATGGTTTAAAGATCTCAATATCAGACATGAATCCATAAAGTATGTGTAAACACTATAGGAAAAGCCCTCTATGACACTAAAGCTTAAGGCATCTTCAAAGAATAAACACCAATAACAAAGCAATTGCAAGCAAAGAAAAACATAGAGGACTACATGAAACTAAGAAGCTTCTTTACGTCAAAAGAAACATTTACCAAGATTCAAAGACAGCACACAGAATGAGAAAGAATGCTTACCCAATACCCATCTGATAAGGGATTAATATCCATTATATATCAGCCATGGTAAAATTTTACAAGAAAAAAAACAGCCAACCCCATCCAAAAAATGGGAAGAAGAAATAAACAGAAACTTCGACAAGGAAGAAATTCTAATGGCCAAAAGACTTTCTACAAAATGCTCATCATCATTAATCATGAGAGAGATGCATATCAATACAAGAATGAGATATTATCTCACACCACAGAGACTTGCACATATCCAAAAGAGCAAGGACAACAAGTGTTGCATGGATGTGGGGAGAAAGGGACTCTCATCCACTGTTCGTGGGAATGTGAAACCGTACAGCCTTTTTTGGAAAACAATATGGACATTCCTCCAAAGACAAGACATTGAGCTCCCGTTTGAACCAGCCATATCACTTCTGGGAATGTGCCCTGTGAGACCAAAAGTACATAGTGGAAATATCATCTACTCTTTCATGTTCATAGTAGCACTATTCACAATAGCCAGAATCTGGAAAGAACCAGATTGCCTGAGAACAGATGTCTGGATAAAGAAACTGGGGTACATCTAGCAATGGAATACAATGCAGCTGTCAGGAAAAATGAAGTTATAAAATTTGCCTATTAATGGATGGACATGGAGAGGATCACGCTAAGTGAAATTAGCCAGAGGGGAATTGACAGATATAGAATGATTGCATTTATTTGTGGGATATAAAAAATAGCATGATACCAATATCCAAGGCCAGACAATACATGGAACAGGAAGTCTTATCAGTGGGTAGAACCTACTGCAAATATATGGGAGTGTGGGAGTCAGAGGTTAGGTAACACAGAGAAAGGAACAGTGTTCTAATGATTATGGTAAATAACAACACAGAAAAGGAACAGTTTACTACTAATTATGGTAAACAATAACATCAGCATAGAACTGAGCATTGAAAGTAGGCAAAAGGATATACATGATAACTTCTAATGTATGTATTGCAATCCACAATGTGTAAGAGAAAGGAGGGAGAGGGAGAAAGAGTGAGAGAGAGAAACAGAAATAGAGAGAGTGAAGTGAAAATTTCCTGCTATAGATGCAGGCTGGGGCAGAGGGAATTAGGGCATACTGTTGTTGGGAAACGGGCACTGGTGGAGGGTGGGTGCTGGAACACTGACTGAGCCAACATATGAACACTTTTGTAACTGTAAATCTCATGGTGCTATAATGAAAATCAATCAATCAGTCAATCAACGTTACAGTTAAAAAACTATTGGGTAGGCCGAGCTATAGCTCAGCAGGCAGGGCATATGCCTTGCACGCAGCCGGCCTGTGTCGGCATGGGTTCGATCCCCAGCATCCCATATGTTCCCCTTAGCATCGTCAGGAGTAATTCCTGAGTGCAGAGCCAGGAGTAGCCCCTGAGCCTGGCCGGGTGTGATCATAAAAAGGAAAAAAAAAAGAAAAAAGTATTGGGGGGGAAGACTAGGGATACATTTGTAAATAATTCAACATTCATTTTTGTTGTTTTGTTGTTTATATTCAACTTCCTGTTTGGAAGTTTGTTGTAACAAAATCAAAGGATTGTAAATTCTTGGGGCAATGAACAGAAGGAAAATGCTTTTGTTAGAAAATGTCATCTCTAGGTTCTGTTATTTTACACTAAAAATAATATAAAATTATGGACTGGAACAAAAAAAGAGACCCAGAGTGTTAAAATGGATCAAAAAACTGAATGCAACATTCTGTTTCCTACAAGAAACACATTTGAATAGTCAGAGAAAACTGTATCACCGTATCACTGTCTTCCAGTTCATCATCGATTTGCTCGAGCGGGCACCAGTAATATCTCCATATGACCTGTCTCATGCAAGTAGAGCCCAAGGGCACCTGCTTGCTCCAGGAATATAGAGAGCCTCAAGCCATTGCAACAGGTCATGGGAATGAAGTCTATAATTTTTACAGTATTTGACATAGCATATCAAATATGACACATATAGTTTGCCAGGCTTGCAGTGCCAGTAACATAAACTTGTAGTCATCTAAAAATCCTGCATTTATGGATTAACCATTCGAATGCTTGTAGCCGCGCGATCCAGGCTGTGATAGGCTGGTCTGCTGGTGGAGTTCTGACGAGGCAGACGTCCGGATGTGGAAAATGGAGGACCCTCATGGACTGCGGTTCATCTTGCTTGTTGTGAGACTCTGCTGGGGGGGCGGGCCAGGGCTAGAACCTGCCATCCCTCCGGGTGCCTCATGAGAGGCTGGGCATAGGGAGAGCCAATAGCAGCTCTGTCCCATGTCTCTGAGTATCTGGATCAGCATACCTGGGCCAGATTAAAAAAAAGACTGTTGCAGGGTGGGTCTCGATGAGCTGGGCTGTGATAGCCTGGCCTGCAGTGTGCATTTGACTGCAGAGCAAACCCAGACTCAAAAACTCAGGCTGGGAAGCAATTCTTCTTGCAAACAACTCCTTTAAAAGGGCCCGATGATCGATAGAACTTTACAAGAAAGAAATCAGCCAGGCCCATCGAAAAATAGAAAGAAGAAATAAAAAAAAAAACTTCCTAGAAATTCGAATAGCCAAAGGCATATGAAAAATGCTCATCATGAATCATCAGGGAGCTACAAATCAAAAGGACAATGAGATAGCATCTCATATCACAGAGACTGGCAGGCATGCAAAAGAGCAAGAACATACAGTGCTGGCATGGATGCTGGGAGAAAGGGATTCTTACCCATTGTTGGTGGGAATGAGGAATAATCCACCGTTTTTAGAAAACAATCTGGACATTCCCCCAAAACTAGAAATCGGGCTCCCATTGGAGCCAGCAACACCACTCCAGGGAATATAGCTTGGGGGCCCAAAATCACACAGCAGAGACATCATCTGCACTTCTATGTACAGAGCAGCATTCTTCACTTTAGCCAGAATATGGAAACAACCTGAGAGCCCGAGAACAGACGACTGGTTGAAGAAACCACGGTATATCTACACAGTGGAATATTACGTGGCCATTAGGAAAAAATGAAGTTTTGAAATTTGCCTATAAATGGATGAATGTGTCGAGCGACAATGGTCAGAGGAAAAGTACAAACATTCTCACTGTATTATTGCTCTGAACCCTCTTGATTTTATTGAGAAACAAAACAAAACAAAACAAAAAATGCCCTGGATATATATAATCATGCACTCTCTTCCATTTCTTCCTTCAATGTTATTTATATCCTTGCTGCATTTTATTCTCACTGATCTATCAAGAGGTGATAAGATGCTGGTTGAAGTCTCCATCTGCTCTTTTCCTGCTTCCACTGTCCTCCTTGAAGTTTGTTAAGGGCCGTTTTAAGTATTTTGCTTGCATTTTATTGGGTGTGTAGATGTTTAATTAAATTTAAATATTATTACATTACTGTGAGATCACTTGTATCAATTACTTCACTTGTCTTCCTGTTGTACATCGGTTTGCTCGGGTAGGCTCCAGTAACGTCTCCATTTCTTGGGAATGAGGTTCATTCCTTTTACTGTTTTTGCAATATCGAATATATACCACAGGTAGCTTGCCAGGCTATGCTGTGGCTCTGGCTTCATTCCAAGGGGCCCAGTCTTTTTACTAGTCAGACTATCAACCATCTAGGTCCCACTGGGGAGAACCCTGGGTGTAGATAATCCCTGTCTCCTGTCTGGCACCTGCCTACACAGCCCGGCATCACAGCCACACCTGCAACACCTCGAGGAGATATACAATTACAAAGCTGTTCATGATTGGGTTTTAAACATACGCTGTTCCAGCACCTGTCCTTCCACCAGTGCGCCCTTCCCAACACCAATGTCCCCAGAATCACATTCAGCTTAACTAAGGAGCTAAAGGACTGGTCCAAAGGGCCGTGAGAACAGGGCAGGTGCAGCAGACTGGGCGCCTGCTCTGAATTGATGTGAGAATTCCTGCTGCCTCCTAAGGGCCCAGTCTCCCTCTTCAAGGCCTGTTTTTGACTCCTGCCACCCTAAAAAAAAACAAGCCTGAGTGGAAACTCAGAGGATGTGTATGTCCAGGTCCCTTCTCCACAAGCTCCTATGGTAGCCAGAACTAGACGGGAAGGAGGCCCCAGAGGACAGGGGTGGACCAAGCAGGGATCAATCCCCTGTAACCTGCTCCCTTAAGAACCGAACTCCTGATTGGGAGATTTGCTTGAGCAGCTGCACCGCAGCTGAATGCTCAGTCTGAAAGATCCAATTTGATCTGCCCATGGCTTGTGACAGCGGAGAAGAGACACTAGCACCTATATCCTGAAGTCCCCAACTTGCAGCGTACAAGAGAATCTCCATCAACTCCTAACCTTGTCTCAAAGGCAGAACTTGCAAGACCTTGAATCCTCTTACCCACAGTCGGCTGAGCGCCCTAAGCAGACCGGGCAGTGGCCTGTTATGCTGAGAACCATGGACAAGTTCAGTGATGGTGCCTCCCCCATGGCCAAGCCTAAAACACTCCTCTGCCCCTAGCAGTCCCCCTCTGGGAATCTGCCCAGGGCAGGACTTACTCCCTGGGCTTGGCAGTGTCCGTTCTCTGTCTCTGCTACTCCCTTTGTTTACGGCGAGACACAGTTATTCTTTCCTTCTTCCTCCAGTAGCGGCTCCTTCACAAACGCCACATAGCAGATAACTCTGAAAGGAACACACAGAGGGAAGGCAGGGGCAGGGGCCCTCATCTCCACACTTGTCCCATCTGTGGCGGCACCGCACAGCCATGTTTGGGGGCCCAGGGTAAAAGCTCACGTCTGTAAAGCCTGTTGGACTCTGGTGCTGACCTCTGCTTTTCCCCAGTACGTTCGTCTGTCTCTGCACATGTCTGTCCCCATCTGTCACTTGAGCTGTGAGAATGTCCTCTCATCTCCTTGGCTAGAAGCATCAGTAAGTGTCTGCCCTGACACTGCAATCACTGATCTGATTGCTCAGATCAGCTGAATCAAGCGCGATGCTGGGCAATCTCAGGTCAGGAGCCCCATGAGACAGCAGTGATGTCTCAGAGCCTGGAAGGGATGGATAGGGATAAGGAAAGACTGTGGTTCACTCGTGTCCAGATACTTTGAGTAAAGAAAAGATAGTCCTTCTTCCTGATCCCTAATTTCTGATCTCCAGATCTTTGGCCACTGTCCCGGAAGCACTCCCGGCCTATGCCTGAGCAGAGTGTGTCCAGCCCAGCCTGTATCCACACTTTCTGCAGGAGAAGAAAAGACCCAGAGCGTGGAGTTCAGTTACAGGAGGGCTGAGCCTGGGCTCTGAGTTCTGACCACTGGAGTGGATATGAATGTCCAGACAGAAGGTGAAGGTGTGCATTAGGGTGCTGGATTCAGGGATTTGGGGCACTCGGAACCTGTCCCACACAGGAACGTGGATGGGATACCACAGTGATAACACATAAGTCTTTCGCTATTTCAGGTAGGACAGAAAGGGACCCTGGTGGTAGGACTCCATCTTAGACACTCGTACTATAGGAGCAAGTCAAGCCATTGTCATGTGAAAGCCAGTGCAGTTGATAGGCCTGGATATGGTGAGACCTCATAGACAGGAGGCCCACCATCCAGAAACTTTTGCTTTGGGCAGTATTTGCCCAAACAGTGAAAAAAACCACAAAGGCCTGGTATAGATCCAGAGCTATAGAACAGTGAATGTCAGGGAGAGCGGGCCCAGTCCTCCTCAATCCTCCCTCCCTGACATCAACTCAGCCCCAAACAGTGCCTAGAACTGTGGCATCTGACAGCTCTAGACCCCATTATCGACAGGTGCCATCCCCAGAACAGACAAGTTCCTGGGATTGGGAGCTCCCAGCTCAGACTGTTGTTTGGCTTTGGGGGCCATTAAGGTCAAGAGACTTTTTTTGAGGTTACACCCAGTGATGCTCAGGATTACTCCTGCCTGTGCATTCAGGAATTACACCTGAATTATTTCTGAATAATTCAGGAATTATTCAGAAACCTCCAGTGCAGAGACAAACCACTCCAGTATTGGTGCACAGGAGACCATACGGGATGCTGCGAATCGAAGACAGGTTGGCCTCATGCAAGGCAAATGTGCTCCCCACTGTGCAATCCTTCCAGTCAAAGGCTAGGGTTTGAGTAGCCCAGTTTTAACGTGGATCAGAAAGGAGGTTCATTTTCCCCACAGTCCAGCATTTCCTCTAAGGCACTGAGCCCCTCCACACAACCACCAAGTAACTGCTTTATTGATCAAGCCTCATTGTGTGGATTTATCTGAGACGTTTTTGGTTTAGGGATCTCTCAGGTTACTCCTGGCTTTGTGCTCAGGACAACATGTGATGGCAGGGAATGGACTTGAGGCCCTGATAAGAGCCAGCCCTGAGGTCCCTGAACCGCTCTCAGGACCCTCTGAATATAACCCAAGTCAACATGAAGGGGAAAGAGCCCTAGCTGCTCCGAGGCAACCCAAAACCTTGGCTTATCCCATGCTCAGAACATTTCTGAAGCAACAGGAGTTGGGAACGCAATTTTCACCCAGTCTCTTCTTCAGGCCTACTATTAGGAATGGGGGTGGCCTCTGCCTGTCCCGACTTTTCTGGCTGAGCTGCGGGAGGGCGTTTCTGTTCTGGACTCTCTGGTACCTTGTGGGGAGGGACGTTCCTGCCCTGTAAACCTAGTATTTATTGGTAGGGAACAATTCTGCCACCCTAACATGTGTCTGGTGCTAGGGCACAAG
Organism: Cryptotis parvus; assembly: GCA_021461705.1. Classification (NCBI taxonomy): domain Eukaryota; kingdom Metazoa; phylum Chordata; class Mammalia; order Eulipotyphla; family Soricidae; genus Cryptotis; species Cryptotis parvus. The sequence goes on from JAJIBD010000205.1 coordinate 22,553, forward strand.
TTCCTGATGGCTAGTGTTGGGAACACATCTGGCCCCAAGAATCCCTGGAGACTATTTCATGGACTTTTCTGCCCCCCAGGCAGCGGTGGTTAGTGTTGGAGGACATTTTTGGGTCCTTGATCGCAGTTGACTAGTACTGTGTACATTTCTGCCTCTCAGGAATCCCTGGTTTCTAGAGTTTGGGGACATGCATGACGCCCAGATTCAAAAGTTGCCTATTTATTCATCCTGCTTAGTAATAACAGTGAAGGACATGAAGAAATTCTTCCGCATTCTGAACTGTTCCTCTGATGGGGAAGACACAGGACCAGCAGATGGTGGATCCTGTGATGTCACATGTTGATTTTTGGCAGCATATAAATGATAATCTATAGACATTCTCCTGAGCACATCCCTGAGTAATTCTTGAATGCAGAGGCAGGAGGAAACCCTGAGCATCAATGATGTGACTCAAAATAATCAAAATAAAAAAGTGTATTTGAGTTTCTAGCTTTTGTAGACCTGGCGCCTCTGTTGTAGCTTTGGGGCCACACCCAGAAGTGCTTGGTGGTGACCAGAAATTCAATGCTGGGGCTCCTCACGGAGGTGCTATGGAACCAGGGGGGCTGAGGACTGAACCTTGTCCTCCCGTGGGTGAAGATGTGCTCAGCCCTTTGAGCCTTCTCTCAGGCCCTGTTTCCTTTGGCTTTGGTTATGGTTGGGAGGCCGCACCTTACTGTACTCAGGGACCACCCCTGGCGGGGCTCAGGGGAGCATAAGTTATGCTGGGGATTAAACCTGGGCAAGGCCCCACTTATTGAGCTACGTTTCCCACTCTGTTTTGTTTGTTTTAAAGATTCTTTCCAGCGTGCTCCTATTCCCTTCCTTCCTTTCTACCTTCATTCCTTCCTTCCTACCTTCTTCTTCACTTCCTTCCTTTCTTCCTATCTACCTTAGTCCCTTCCTCCCTTCCTGCCTTCTCTTCTTTCTCTCTTAAGATCATTTTTATGAAAAGTTATTTACTTAGAAAGTTATGAAGGGAGAGTAAAGGAGGATACATATGTAGTAGAGAACCTGGGTTTCTCCAGAATGGACAAAAGCAGAAAAGCAGAGAGAAATGTGTGTCATGTGAATACGTGTTGGGGGGGTGGGGGAGCAGGGGCGGAAAGGCAGCACAGTGGGTAAAGCATTTGCCTTGCACATGACTGAAATGGGTTTAATCCTTGGCATCCCATATACTCCCCTGAGCATTACAAGGAATAATTCCTGAGCATAGAACCAGGAGTAAGCCCTGAGCAATGCCACTTGAGACCGGAAATGAAAAAAAAACCAAATACACAATAAAAGCAAACAAACAGCAAAGAGACAGTACAGGGGAACAGAATGATAGTGTAGCATTAGGGCATTTTCCTGCATGCAGTTGGCTTAGGTTTGATCCTTGACATCTAAAATGGACTCCTGAGCCCAACAAAAGTGATTCCCGAAGAGGGATTCCTGAGTACAGTACCAGAAGAAACCTCTGAGCATTGCAAAGTATGACCAGAAAACAAAACAAAAGAAACAGTACTCACAAAGCACAGAAGACAAAGGGGCTTGAAAGCAAAAGCCACAAACTGGAACTTCTAACTGCCTGTAACTGCCTGTAACTGACAGGTGCGACCCATTAGATCCTACTATGTCCTATCTTCATCTCTAGACCCCAAGAGCCCTGCGCAGTAGACCAGCCTGCTTCCTCCAACCCTCTGCCCAGTGCTGCAGCATATGAACAAGCTATTGGGGTGGGCGCATGGATGGGGGGTATTGGTTTGAGACCCTTGGTCAAGCAGAGAGAGCTCAGCCGACCGTGGAGGAGCCTCACGGGCCGGGATTCCGCCCTGTCCAGTATATCAGCATTAACCTGCTGCCTCCGCAGGTAGGGAGACGCCAAGGCTGCCCCACAGTTGTAAAGTTTCAGGCTCATTGGAGTCTTATTCTCACTGCCTGGTGAAAGCAGGCATGAGGAAGACAAATGTGGCAGGAGCCTCGGCCTGGCTGGTTTTTACAGCTCTACCTCTCCCTCAGCACCTGAATCATTTGCAGGGTTCTGGGTGGGCCTGACATAGCCTCTCCTGACCCAGGGCTACAGGCCTTTTGGTGCTGCCTGTGACCTTGGAGAGAGTCGGAGACACAGAGAGAGAGAGAGAGAGAGAGAGAGAGAGAGAGAGAGAGAGAGAGATGGGGGATGGGGGGGGGGGGGTCCGGGCTTTTGTGAGGGTGAACTATGAGCCCTAGTGGCTCTCAGGGATAACCACCCGCCTATTTTCTTAATTTTATCCCTCATGTAAACTCTTTTGATAATTTTAATTTCTTCCCACACCTGTGCAAAAACATGGAAGAGAGGCTTTGCTTGGTGACACCCTGCAGAATGTGGTCACGAATCTAACCAGTAGGGGATAGTGCAGGGCTTTGCGCATCCAGTGTTGTCTTTTAGCCTCTGGTGTTGGCTGTGGTGCAGCACAGGTAGCTAAGAGGTGAATGACTTCCTCCTTTGTCTGTTACTCCCCCACAGCAGTGCTGACCTTCACTCCTCAGCTGGAGAAGCTAAAGGCGACCTGAGGGAGGACCATGGCGACATTCAGGTGCTCCTCTCCACCTGACCCTTCCTAGGAGGCATGAAGTTGAACAAGGCACGGAACTCCCTCCGGGCTGATGCTTCTTCACACAAGGTAACTCCCTGGGGCATGTCTGGCCCCTCAGCTCAGAAGCTGCAGTCCCTTACTCCAGTCAGAGCTCAGTCTGTCTTTGTATGTACCAGACACCAGTTCTTTGCTTTCTCTTCTGCAGCTTCCCAGCCTGCTCTTTGTGCCTTGGCTAAGGCTGGGTTGCAGAATCCAGTGGCGACTAAGAGGTAGACTGAGGCAAGCCTGTGGGGGCGTCCTGCTGAAGCCTCTTTCATTCCCCTAACTGGGTACATAGGTTTATAGGTTGGATTGCCTGGAGCTTGGCTCTCAGGCTTCAGGGGAACAGTTAGTTGAGCAAATTGCAGGGAGAGAATCCAAATGAGGCAGGGGGTGTCCAGGGACCCCATAGCACGTGTGAGGTTCACCACGACCTCTTCTCTGTCCACGTTGCCTGGCAGATTTACCTTACCCGGGGATCTTGCCACCATCTCCATGTATATTATGGTCTCCTCTTCCAGTCCCTTGGCCACTTTTTTTAAAAAAAAATTTATTATACCACCGTAAGACATGCAATTATAAAGGTGTTCATAATTGGTTATTGGTAATACAGTATTCCAGCACCCATCCCTCCACCAGTGCGCCATTTCTACCACCAATGTACCCCCTCCCACCCACACCCAGGCTGCCTCAATAGCAGGTAGCCCCGTTTCCCTCTCTCTCTCTCTCTCTCTCTCTCTCTCTCTCTCTCTCTCTCTCTCTCTCTCTGCATGGCTCTCCCTCTTCTTTTACACATTGTGGCTAGCCCTGCAGATATTTAGAGTTTATCACTAAAGTTTCTTTGTGTATAATCAATGATGAGTTTTAATCTGCCATTACCATTTCCCACACTTAGTAAAATACTGCTATCTATTTATATTCTATTTATGAATGCAGTCATTCTATATCTGTCCTTTTCCTTCTGACTACTTTCTCTCAGCATGATAGTCTCCATGTCCATCCATTTGCAGGTAAATTTAATAATTTCGTCTTTTCTGACAGCTGCATAGTATTCCATACTGTAGATGAAGCACGGTTTCTTTAGCCAGTCCTCTGTTCTAGGGCATTTAGGTTGTTTTCAGATTCTAGCTATTGTGTATAGCGCAGAGATGAATAAAGAAGTACAGATAGTGTTTCTGCTAGGTGTTTTTCCATATCTAGGGTGTATTCCCAGGAGTGCGATTGCTGGATCAAATGGGAGCTCAATATCTAGTTTTCGGAGGAATGACCGTATTATTTTCCAAAAGCGCTACACAAGTCGGCACTCCCACCAACAGTGGATGAGAGTCCCTTTTTTCCCCACATCCACACCAGCACTGGTTGTTCTTGCTGTTTTGGATGTGTGCGTATTTTTGGTTTCCCAGAGTAGATTCCCAGGAGTGGTATGGCTGGGTCAAATGCGGAGTTCAATTTCTAGTCTTTGGAGGAAAGTCCATATTGTTTTCCAGAAATGCTGTACCAGCTGACATTCCCACCAACAATGGATGAGTGTCCCCTTTTTCCCACAACCACGCCAGCACTTGTTGTTCTTGCTCTTTTGAATATGTGCCAGTCTCTGTGGTGTAAAGTGGTATCTCATTGTTGTTTGGATTTGCATCTCTCTGATGATTAGTGATGATGAGCATTTTTTCATATGTTTTTTGCCATTCGAATTTCTTCCTTGCTGAAGTTTCTGTTCATTTCTTCTCCCCATTTTTTTGATGGGGTTGTTTGTTTTCTTCTTGTAAAGATCTACCGGTGCCTGATATATCCTGGATATTAACCCCTTATCAGATGAGTATTGGGTGAATATTCTTTCCCATTCTGTGGACTGTTTCTGTATCTTACTGACTGTTTATTTTGAGGTGCAGAACCTTTTCAGTTTCATGTAGTCCCATATGTTTATCTTTTCTTCTAGTTGCTTTGTTAGTGATATTTCACCCTTGAAGATGCCTTTAGCTTCAATGTCATGGTGGGTTTTTCCTATATTTTCTTCAATGTACTTTATGGATTCAAGTCTGATATTCAGATCTCTAATCCATTTTGATCTGATTTTTGTGCATGGTGTTAGACACAGGTCCAAATTCATTTTTTTACATGTCGCTGCCCAGTTTTCCCAACACCACTTGTTGAAGAGACTTTCCTTGCTCCATTTTAGACTCGTGGCACCTTTATCAAAGATTAAATGATCATATGTTTGAGGTTGGGTGTCAGGATACTCAATTCTATTCCATAGGTCCACAGTTCTGTTTTTATTCCAATACCATGCTGTTTTAATTACTACTGCCTTGTCGTACAGTTTGTAGTTGGGAAAGGTGATGCCTCCCATCATCTTTTTCCCGAGGATTGCTTTAGCTATCCTTGGGGATTTATTGTTCCATACAAATTTCAGGAGCGTTTGGTCAATTTCTTTGAAGAATGTCATCGGTATCTTTATAGGGACTGCGTTGAATCTGTACAGAGCTTTAGGGAGTATTACCACTTTGACAATGTTGATTCTCCCCATCCATGAACAGGGTATATGTTTCCATTTCCTTGTGTCCTCTTTTATCTCTTGGAGCAGTGTCTTGTAGTTTTCCTTGTACAGGTCCTTTACACACTTGGGTAAGTTGATTCCTAGGTATTTGATTTTCTGTGGCACAATTGTGAATGGAATTGTTTCCTTAATATCCCTTTCTTCTCTTTTGTTATTTATATATAGGAAATCCACTGACATTTGGGTGTTGATTTTGTGTTCAGCCACTCTACTATATGCGTCTATTGTTTCTAGGAGTTTTTTGGTAGAGAGTTTAGGGTTCTCTAGGTATAATATCATGTCATCTGCAAATAATGATAGCTTGACTTCTTCTTTGCCTATCTGGATGCCCTTGATGTCCTTTTCTTCTCTGATTGCTAGGGCAAGTACTTCCAGTATTATATTGAATAAAAGAGGTGAGAGTGGGCAACCTTGTCTTGTCCCTAATCTCAGGGGGAAGGCTTTCAACCTTTCCCCATTAAGAATGATGCTTGCTGTGGGCTTTTGTTAGGTGGCTGTAACTATCGTGAAGAAAATCCCTTCAATTCCCATTTTCTGGAGGGTTTTAATCATGAACGCGTGCTGGATCTTGTCAAATGCTTTATCTGCGTCTATTGAAACGATCATATGGTTTTTATTTTTTCTTTTATTGATATGATGTATGATGATGATTGACTTGCGAATGTTGAACCATCCTTGCATTCCCGGGATGAATCCTACTTGGTCATGATGTATAATCTTCTTGATGAGTCTTTGGATTCTGTTTGCTAGTATTTTGTTGAAGATCTTAACATCCGTGTTCATCAGGGATATTGGTCTGTAGTTTTCTTTCTTCGTGTTGTCTCTCCCTGCTTTGGGTATCAGGGTGATATGTGCCTCGGAGAAGCTGTTTGGGAGTGTTTCTGTTTCTTCTATTTCCTGGAAGAGCGTGAAAAGGACTGGCAGTAGGTCCTCCTTAAAGGTTTGGTAGAGTTCACTAGTGAATCCGTCTGGACCTGGGCTTTTGTGTTTGGGCAGACTTTTAATTACTGTTTCAATTTCCTCGATGGTGATAGGCTTATTCAGGTATTGGAGGTCTTCTTGTTTCAGCCGTGGGAGGTTATAGGACTTCAGGAATTGATCATTTCTTCTAGATTCTCATGTTTCATGGCATACAGGTTCTCAAATTAATCTCTGATGATCTTTTGGATTTCTGTGGTTTCTGTTGTGATGTCACCCTTTTTGTTTCTGATTCTGTTTATTTGGGTTCTCTCTTTCCCTGTCCTTACAAGTCTTGCCAATGGTTTGTCAATCTTGTTTATTTTTTTAAAAATCCAACTCTAGGTTTCATTAATCTTTTGGATTGTTTTTTTGGTTTCCAACTCATTGATTTCCTCTCTAAGTTTTATTATATCCTTTTTTCTGCCTGGGTTGGGCTCCTTTTGTTCGTCTTTTTCTAATGTCTTCAGCTGTGTAGTCAGGTTATTTATGTGGGCCCGTTCTTGTTTCCTGATGAATGCTTGCAGAGCTATAAATTTCCCTCTTAATACGGCTTTTGCCGTGTATCACAAGTTCTTATAATTGGCGTCTTCATTTTCATTTGTTTCCAGAAATCTTTGGATTTCCTGTTTGAGTTCTTCTATGACCCATTTGTTGTTCAGGAGTGAGCTGTTCAGTTTCCAGGTGTTTGGTTTGACTCCCTGTTTCTGTGTACGGTTAACTTCCATTTTCAGTGCATCATGGTCTGAAAAGAGAGTTGACACAATTTCTATCTTTTTATTTTATTGAGGTATGCTTTGTGGCTCAGCATGTGGTCTATCTTGGAGAATGTTCCATGTGCACTAGAGAAAAATGTGAATTCAGCTTTTTTGACATGAAGAGCCCTGTATATATCCACTAGCTCTCTTTCTTCCATTTCTTCCTTCAGGGCCAATATTTCCTTGGTGAGTTTCAGTCTTGTTGATCTATCCATCGTTGATAGAGCAGTGTTGAAGTCTCCAACTATTATTGTGCTACTGTTAATGTCTTCTTGGAGGTCTCTTAGCAGTTGTTTTATGTATTTTGCTGGCCCCTCGATGGGTGCATATATGTTTAGTAGTATAATTTCTTCCTGGTGTACATACCTCTTAATTAATAAGAAGTGGCCTTCGTTGTCCCTTCTAAAGGTTTTTCAGCCTGAAGTCTATATTATCTGATACTAATATGGCCACACCAGCCTTTTTGGAGTTCTGACAAGAGGGAAGTCTGGATGTGGAAGATGGCGGCCCGATGGTGTGGGGGGGACATCTGGCTTGTTGTGCGGCTCTGCTGGGGTGACTTACAGACATGGGACAGAGCTGCTACTTGTTCTCCTTGCGCCTAGCCGCTCACGAGGCGCCAGGGAGGGATGGCGGGTTCTAGCGTTGGCCCACCTCCCTAGAAGAGCCGCACAACAAACCAGATGACCCCCTACTCCATCGGGCTGCCATTTTCCACATCCAGACTTCCCTCTCTTCAGAACTCCACCCAGTGACAGCCTATCACAGTCCAGATCATCTACACCCATCCTGCAGCAGGTTTTTTCAATCCGGCCCAGGTATGCTGATCAAGAGTCTTACAGATATGGGGCAGAGCTTCTACTTGATCTCCCTCTGCCCAGACGCTCACAAGGCGACAGTGAGGGATGGCAGGTTCTAGCCCTGGCCCACCAACCCAGCAGAGCCGAACATAAGCTGGTTATTGGGGGGATATTCTTTCCCATTCTGTTCACTGTCTTTGTGTCTTGGTCACTGTTTCTTTGGAGGTGCAGAAGCATTTTACTTTCATGTAGTCCCATAAGTTTATCTTATCTTCTGTTTTTTTTGTGAGTGGTGTTTCACCTTTGAAGATGCCTTTGGTTTCAATGTCGTGGAGGGTTTTACTGCCAATAGTTTTGATGGTGGAAGGTTTTCTCTGCTACCTAGGTGGGCATCGCCATCTGGTGGGCACTTGAAATAACACAGTAGGCACAGTTCAGACCCAGGTTGATGCCAGTCAGACAAGCTCTCCATGGTCCCTCAGGAGTAGGCTGGTACTCTGACACCCTCCATGGGCCCTCAGCCAGGGCACTACAGGGAGCGTGTGAGAAAGGCAGCATCTCCACCCTGGTCCGGGCCCCGCCTCGTCTCAAGGTACAGGTGATCCTGGGCACTTCTAAAGAAGCGTGAGAACTGCTCTGCTGAGGAGAAAAAGTAAACTAGTGAGTGTGGGAAAGTTAGGTATCACCATATTCGGTCCATCAACCAACATACAAGAGGCCATTTCAACAATATAAATCCTGCCCCGTTGATAAAAAGGGGCTTGATGAAGATTCAGTTTCCTGAGAGGCTCAGCACCAGCTTTGCAGGAAGGTTTGATCCCAACACCATTGGGAGAAACCCCTGAGCACAGAGTTGGAATAAAATTTTAAACACTGCCAGGAATGGCTCCCTTCCTTTGGGCCCAAAATGCTCTTGACAATTGTTACAGATTTTCAGAAGGGATCTTTCCTCATGCCAAGCTGGCTCCTGCCATAGAGGGGCACCTCTCAATCAGTTTTCAAATAAACCATTATCCAGGATAAATAAACTATTGCAGCCAGGAATGACTCCTGACATACTCAACTGAGGTTAGAAGCCCCCTTTCCAAGAAAAAGAATGTGTGTGTTTTTTGTGTGTGTTTGTGTATAAACAAATATATGTACATATATGTAGGCCTGTACTGTTTTATTTTGAAGCTCTTTTTTCTTCTATACTTGAAGCAATTACACCGTTCCATTGTCAGGCCCGTAGCAGATACAGATATAATATATCAGCCTGAGCAACAACACAGTGGGTATGCATTCACCTTGCATAAGGTCAACCTGGGTTTGAATCCACATGGTCCCCCAAGTGATTCCAGAAGTTTAGAGCCAGGATTCAGCCAGTCAAAGTCCTTCTTTCCTTCTTACTCCAGCAGCTCCTCCTTCACAAACCACACAAAAGAAGTTAACTCTGAAGGGAACACGAAAGGGAAGGGTAGGAACCCTGTCACTTGATACACGCCCCCATCTCTGGCAACACAACAAGCCATAGTTAGGGGACCAGGGTCACAATTCCTGTGATGTAAGGCCTGATGGACTCTGGTGCTGAAATCCTTCTGTAGCCATGTCCCAGTACATTCGTCTCTCTCTGCACCAGTCTGTGCCCATCTGTCACTGCTTCAGCAGTCTCTTGAGCTGTGAGAACGGCCTCTCATCTACTGGGCTAGAAGTACAAATAAGTGTCTACCCTGACACTGTGTGTTCCCTGCAGACTTCCTCAGAACGTCTGAATCATGCATGCTCCAATGCTGGGTGAACTCAGGTCAGGAGTGAGCTCTGTGAGACAGCAGTGATGTCCTATGGGACATCACTGAAAGGCGTGGTTAGGGATAAGGAGAGACTGAGGAGGTCCTGGGGCTGGACTATTGCGTGCAGATAGCAGCGCACCTTGTAACACCCACAGCAACCAGTTCAGAAGTCACGCGGAGTGGGGTACCAACATGTGCGGACCTGCTCTCAGTCTGGGTGGCCGTGCTTACACTCACCTTGTGGTCCCCAGGTCTCCCACTCTCTGGGGTCTGCCTCACTGCTGTCCGATGGTTTACCTGCTGGACCTCAATCATGTGTTTCTCCCTTTGCAAATCATGCTAGTGAGCCGACCCCTGCTTGCCTCTGAGTGGAAGGATCAAGGGACAAGCAGGAAACCTCGGTTCCTGTGGATCCGTTGCCCAAATATTCAAGAGCTCACCACACTGTTGGAGGCGGCCCTGGGTCTAGACCAGCAAAATCTCTGTGGAGCCCCAGGATGTAGCTTCTTCCGTCCTTGAATGATATGTCACTGGTGGTAGAAGTCCAAGAGGACAGAAAGGGAGGCTCAAAGAAAAAAATTACATACAAAGGAGTATCCCTTCAATTTACATTAGATTTATCAGACAAAACCCTCCAAGTCAAAAACAGGTTTGGTTATAGTCAAAAAAAACATCAGTGAAATCAATGCCACGGAAACTTGCCCGTGCTAGACTCTATTCAGATTTGATACACAACTTCATGGAAAAACAACAGATGGGGATCTTCACAGACTTAAAACCAACTTTAAAAGAAGGAATGAAGGAGATACTTTAAGACAAGACAAAACCCAAAAGCACAACAAGTTTAAACAGGAAGATGGCACAAAATTCCATGTCAAGATTGTCTCAATGTCAATGGTATAAATGAACCTATTAAGAGACACAGAGTGGCATTATGGATTAAAAATCTGAAATCACGATTTTCCTGTCTACAAGAAACACATTGAAATAATCAAGCAAACACAGGCTCAAAGTAAAAGGTTAGAAGACAATTCTCCATGCAAATAACTCCTCCAAAAAGGACAGTGTGGCCATACTAGTATCTGACAACATAGACTTCAGGCTGAAAAAATTACAAGGGACAGTGAAGACCATTTCTTAATAATGAAGGGATATGCACCTCAGGAAGAAATTACGCTCCAAAAATATATATACCCAACGAGGAGCCAGAAAAAGACCTAAAAGAACTGCTATTAGACACAAAATAGTAGTTGGAGACTTCAACACCACTATCAACTATTGATAGATCGACAAGACTGAAACTCAACAAAGAAATAGCCCTGAAGGAAGAAATGGAAGAGAGAGAGCTGTTTGATATATACAGGGCTTTTCATCCCGCTAAAACCTGAATACACATTTTTCTCCAGTGCACATGGACCATTCTCCAAGGTATACCACAGGCTGAGCCACAAAGCATACCTCAATAAAAATAAAAGATACGAATTGTGTCAACTCTCTTTTCAGACCACGATGCACTGAAAATGGAAGTTAATCACACACAGAATTAGGGAGTCAAACCAAACACCTGGAAACTGAAGAGGTCACTGCTGAGCAAGCAGTGGGTCATAGAAGAAATCAATGAGGAAATCCAAAGATACCTGCAAACAAATGATAATGAAGACACCATCTATCAGAACTTGAGGGACACAGTGGCAGTCGTGTTAAGAGGAAAGTTCATAGCTCTGTAAGCATCCATCCAGAAAAAAAAGGGGGCCCTCATTAATAACCTGATTTCACAGCTTCAAAGCAGTAGTAATTACAACAGTATGGTATTGGATAAAATACAGACCTCTGGACCTATGGAATAGAGTTGAGGATCTTGACACCCATCCTCCAACACGATTATTTAATCTTTGACAAAGGAGCAAAAGGTACAAAATGGAGCATGGAAAGCCTCTTCAACAAGTGGTGCTGGGAAAACTGGGCAGCTACATGTAAAAAAATGAATTTGAACCTCTGTCTAACACCATGTGTTGGGGACAGCTGGGGTCCCCAACAATACCAGGAAACAAGTTCCCTTCTACCTACAAAACCAACAGGGAATGGATAAAAAGTCAAGAATATGGTGCAGTTTTATAAGACTTGACTATCACAGGTTCTGATATACAATCCAAGAACAGGAAAATCCCAAGACTATGGTTTCCCGTCTGGGCCCCCTGGCCACCTCTTGGCCCAGATGGCTGCCACCATGTGTTCAAGCCCAACAGAGAATAGAGAGGACAGAGAGAAGCAAATGCCAAGGGAAGTCAAAATGGCAAATAGGCCCCTTCTTCTTTTCCGACCTTCTTTTATAGACAGAAGTCAGCCAAAATCTTCCAGCTAAGCTATCTAGAGGTGAAGTCAGGTAAATGACCCTTTTGGAATGTAGATCTTTAGGTGGGCCTTTGGCTTAAACTTCACAGAAGCCAGAGCTGATTTCCAGAGGCAAAATCTCCCTAGCAGAATGAGGAACGGCTGCATCTCTGAACCAGAAAGCAGTTCAGAATGTAATTTGTAGGAAATGGCATTGATACTTTTTACTATTAATCTTTAGCTAGCAATCCCAGATTCTGGATCCCACTAAGACCCAAAATGCATCAGAATAATTTACTTAGGCATTACCTTTAGAGTCAGAGACAGGTTACTTTGCCCGGAGGGGCATTGGCATGTCTCTGAACTAGGAGAATCGATTACTTTAGTGTTGATCCAAAATGGCCAGGTACTCTTGGCATATCTACATGTAAGTCACACGTGTGAACCCGTGGGAACAGAATACTGATCTGGGACAAAGGGGATTCATGATAAAATTATTTATGCCATATAAAATTATGAAATCTGTCCAATTCTGCCTGCACTCCTATTGTGTCTGCTCGGAGATTCCCCAAAGACAGGGACCAGCTAAAATAAAAAAGCATATTTGACTTTACAGTTTTTGTATACCTGGCGCCTCTGTTGTAGCTTTGGAGCCACGGGTCTCACAACTCGCCAGCCAGATGACCCCGCACTTCATGAGGGTCCTCCATTTTACACATCCGGATGTCCGCCTGTCAAGCAGCTTTGGGGCCACACCCAGCAGTGCGCCGTGGTGACCAGATTCTTTGCTCTGGGATGGTTCCCCAGCTCATCCCGGAGGTGCTGGGGAACCAAGGGGGCTGAGGACTGAATCTTTTCCTCCTGTGGGCGAAGATGTGCTCAGCCCTTTGAGCCTTCTCTCAGGCCCTGTTTCCTTTGGCTTTGGTTATGGTTGGGAGGCCACACCTGACTGTGCTCAGGGACCACCCCTGACGAGGCTCAGGGGCGTATAAGTGATGCTGGGGAGTGAAACTTGGCAAGCCCCCACTTATTGAGCTACGTTTCCCACGCTGTTTTGTTTGTTTTAAAGATTCTTTCCAGTGTGCTCCTATTCCCTTCCTTCACTTCTACCTTCATTCCTTCTTTCCTACCTTCCTTCTTCACTTCCTTCCTTTTTTCCTATCTACCTTCCTCCTTCCTTTCTACCTTCCTATCTCCCTTCCTTCATTCTCTTCTCTCTCTCTTAAGACCATTTTTATGAAAAGTGATTTACTTAGAAAGTTATGAAGGGAGAGTAAAGGAGGATATATATTTAGTAGAGAACCTGGGTTTCTCCAGAATGGACAAAAGCAGAAAAGCAGAGAGAAATGTGTGTCATGTGAATACATGTTGGGGGGCGAGAAATGTGTGTCATGTGAATACATGTTGGGGGGGCGGGGGAGAAGGGCGGAAAGACAGCACAGTACTGAAATGGGTTTAATCAGTGGCATCGCATATACTCCCCTGAGCACTACGAGGAATAATTCCTCAGCATAGAGTCAGGAGTAAGCCCTGAGCAATGCCAGTTGTGACCGGAAATGAAAAAACAACCAAATACACAAAAAAAGCAAACAAACAGCGAAGAGACGGCACAGGAGACCAGAATGATAGTGCAGCAAGTAGGGCATTTTCCTGCATGCAGTTGGCTTAGGTTTGATCCTTGGCATCTCAAATGGACTCCTGAGCCCACCAAAAGTGATTCCCGAAGAGGGATTCCTGAGTACAGTGCCAGAAGAAACCTCTGAGCATTGCTAAGTATGGCCAGAAAACAAAACAAAAGAAAAAAAAAAACTCACAAAGCACAGAAGACAAAGTGGCTTGGAAGTAAAAGCCACAAACTGGAACTTCTAACTGCCTGTAACTGCCTACAACTGACAGGTGCGAACCATAAGATTTCACTACGTCCTATCCCCATCTCTAGACTCCAAGAGGGTCTAGAGATGGAGCAATAGGCCAGCCTGCTTCCTCCAACCCTCTACCCAGTGCTGCAGCACATGTAGAAGCTATTGGGGTGGGCGCATGGACGGGGGCATTGGTTGAGACCCTTGGTCAAGCAGAGAGAGCTCAGCCGACAGTGGAGGAGCTTAATGGGCCAGGTTTCCGCCCTGTCCAGTATATCAGCATTAACCTGCTGCCTCCCAGGATGGTAGAGACCAAGGCTGCCCCACAGTTGTAAAGGTTCAGGCTCATTGGAGGCTTATTTTCACTGCCTGGTGAAAGCAGGCATGCGGAAGGCAAATGTGGCAGGAGCCTCGGCCTGGCTGGTTTTTACAGCTCTACCTCTCCCTAAGTGCCTGAATCATTTCCAGGGTTCTGGGTGGGCCTAACATAGCCTCTCCTGACCCAGGGCTACAGGCCTTTTGGTGCTGCCTGTGACCTTGGAGAGAGTCAGAGACAGAGAGAGAGAGAGATGGGGGGTCTGGGAATGTGTGAGGGTGAACTATGAGCCCTAGTGGCTCTCAGGGATAACCACCTTCCTGTTTTCTTCACTTTTTCCTGTATGTAAACTCTTTCGGTATTTTTAATTTCTTCCCACACCTGTGCAAAAACATGGAAGAGAGGCTTTGCTTGGTGACACCCTGCAGAATGTGGCCACGGGCTCTCTAGGAGGGGATAGTTCAGGGCTTTGCACATCCAGTGCTGTCTTTTAGCCTCTGGTGTTGGCTGTGGTGAAACACAGGTAGCTAAGAGGTGAATGACTTCCTCCTTTAACTGTTAGTCCCCCACAGCAGTGCTGACCTTCACTCCTCAGCTGGAGAAGCTAAAGGCGGCCTGAGGGAGGACCATGGTAACATTCAGGTGCTCCTCTCCATCTGACCCGTCGTAGAAGGCATGAAGTTGAACACCTCACGGAACTCCGGCCGGACTGATGCTTCTTCACACCAGGTAACTCCCTGGGGCATGTCTGGCCCCTGGCTCAGAATCTGAAGCCCCTTACTCCAGTCAGAGCTCAGTCTGTCTCTGTAGCAGACATTAGTTCTTTACTTTCCCTTCTGCAGCTTCTCAGCCTGCTCTTTGTGCCTTGGCTAAGGCTGGGGTGCAGAATCCAGCGGCGACTAAGACGTAGACTGAGGCAAGCCTGTGGGGGCGTCCTGCTGAAGCCTCTTTCATTCCCCTAACTGGGTACAGAGGTCTATATTTGGATTGCCTGGAGGCTGGCTCTCAGGTCAGGGGAACAGTTAGGTGAGCAAATTGCAGGGAGAGATTCAAAATGAGGCAGGGGGTGTCCGGGAACCCAGAGCACGTGTGAGGCTCACCACGCTCTCTTCTCTGTCCACGTTGCCTGGCAGATTCACCTTCCCTGGGGCTCCTGCCACCATCTCCATGTATATTATGGTCTCCTCTTCCAGTCCCTTGGCCACTTTTTTAAAAAAAAATATTATACTACCGTGAGACATACAATTACATAGGTGTTCATAATTGGTTCTTGGTAATACAGTATTCCAGCACTTAAGGATCTATATCTGTCCTTTTCCTTCTGACTAGTTCCACTCAGCATGAAAGTCTACATGTTCATCCATTTGCAGATAAATTTCATAATTTCCTCTTTTCTGAGAGCTGCATAGTATTCCATAGTGTAGATGAAGCACGGTTTCTTTAGCCAGTTCTCTGTTCTAGGGCATTTAGGTTGTTTTCAGATTCTAGCTATTTTGAATAGTGCAGAGATGAATAAAGAAGTACAGATAGTGTTTCTTCTAGGTGTTTTTCTGTCTCTCGGGTGTATTCCTAGGAGTGCTATTGCTGGATCAAATGGGAGCTCAATATCTAGTTTTCGGAGGAATGCCTGTATTATTTTCCAAAAGCGCTGGACAAGTCGGTACTCCCACCAACAGTGTATGAGAGTCCCTTTTTTCCCCACATCCACGCCAGCACTGGTTGTTCTTGCTGTTTTGGATGTGTGCTAGTCTCTGTGGTGTGAGATGGTACTTCATTGTTTTTTTTTGATAAGCCTCTCCCTGATGATTAAAGATAAAGAGCAATTTTTCATATGCCTTTTGGCCATTCGAATTTCTTCTTTTTTGGAAGCTCTGTTCATTTCTTTTCCGCATTTTTTTGATGGGGTTGGCTGTTTTTTTCTTGGGAAGTGCTACCAGTACCTGATATATCCTAGACATAAACCCCTTGTCAGATGGGAATTGGGTGAATATCCTTTCCCACTCTGTGGATTGTCTTTGTATCTTGGTCACTGTTTCTTTTAAGGTGTAGCAGCTGTTCAATTTTATATAATCCCATTTGTTTATCTTTGCTTCCAGTAGCTTGGTCAGTGATGTGTCCCCTTTAAAGATACTTTTAGTTTCGATGTTGTACAGCGATTCTCCTATGTTTTCTTCAATGTACCTTATAGACTCATGTCTGATGTTGAGATCTCTAATCCATTTTGATGTGACTTTTGTGCATGGCATTAGAAGGAGGTCTAAGTTCGTTTTTTTATACGTAGCTGCACTGTTTTCCAAGCACCATTTGTTGAGGAGACTTTCTTTGCTCCACTTCATATTTTTCCTAGTTTATTTAAGATTAAGTGGTTGTATATTTGAGAGTGTTTCAGGATAGTCAGTTCTATTCCATAGGTCTATGGGTCTGTCTCTATACCAATACCACCCTGTCTTAATTACCACTGTTGTGTAGTAGAGCTTGACGTTGGGGAAAGTGATGTCTCCCATCTTCTTTTTCCCAAGGATTGCTTTAGCTATTTGTGGAGGTGTATTATTCCGTACACCTTTCAGGAGTGCCTGTTCAATTTCTTTGAAGGACATCATGGGTATCTTTATAGGGACCGCATTGAATCTGTAGAAAGCTCTAGGGAGTATTACCATTTTGATAATGTTAATCCTTCTAATCCATGAGCAGGGGATGTGTCTCCATTTCCTCAGGTCCTCTTTTATTTCCTGAAGTAACGTTTTGTTTATTTTCTTTGTAGAGATCCTTTATATTCTTTGTCAAACTGATTCCTAGGTATTTGCTTTTCTGCGGCACAAATGTGAATGGGATAGTTTCTTTAATGTCACTTTCTTCTCTTTCACTGTTTGCATATAGGAAGGCCATTGACGTTTGGGTATTGATTTTGTACCCTGCCAATCTACTATAGGAAGGTATAACTTCTAGGAGGCTCTTGGTAGAGAGTTCTGGGTTTTCCAGAATGGGCAGACTTGTCTTGTCCCTGATCTTAAGGGGAAGGCTTTCACTTTTTCCCCATTGAGAATGATGCTTGCTGTGGGCTTATAGTAGATAGCCTGGATTATACTGAGGAAGGTTCCTTCAATCCCTATTTTACAGAGAGCTTTTATCATGATCGGGTGTTGAATCTTGTCAAATGCCCTCTCTGCATCTATTGATATGTTCATATGGTTTTTATTTTTCTTTTTGTTGCTATGATGTATTATGTTGATTGACTACCGAATGTTGCAACAGAGTATTCCATTTTATACATGTGCCAAAGTTTCTTCCTTTCATTCATTCTTTCTTTCTTTCTTTTTTTTTTTTTTTTTTTTTTTTTGCTATTTGGGTCAAACCTGGCGATGCTCAGGGTTTACTCCTGGCTCTACACTCAGGAATTACTGCTGGTTGTGCTCAGGGGACCATATGTGATGCCGGGGATCAAAACCAGGTCATCCACATGCAGGTCAAATGCCTTACCTGCTGGACTATATGGACCCCAAAGAGACTCTGGCCCCCAAAATGTCTTTATCCAGTTATCAGTTCTCGGGCACACTAGTTGTTTCCAGATTCTGGCTATTGTGAATAGTGCTGCTATAAAAATAAAGCTACAGATGGCTTTTCTGCTGTGTGTTTTTGGCTTCCAAAGGTAAATCCTCAGGAATGGTATGGCTGGGCCAAATGGGAGCTCAATTTCTAGTCTTTGGAAGAATGTCCATATTGTTTTCCAGGAAGGCTGTCCAAGTCGACATTCCACCAACAATGGATGAGAGTCCCCTTTTCCCTGCATCCACGCTAGCACTTGCTGTTCTTGCTCTTTTGGATATGTGCCAATTTCTGTACTGTAAGATTATATCTCATGGTTGTTGTGATTTTCATCTCTCTGATGATGAATGATGATGATCACTTTTTCATACGTCTTTTGGCCATTCAAATTTTTTCCTTGATGATGTTTCTGTTGATTTCTTCTCCACATTTTTGAAGGGGTTGTCTGTTTCTTCTTTAAACTTCTACCAGTGCCTGATATATCCTGGATATTAACCTCTTATCAGCTGGGTGACTATCACTATCAGTATCCCACTGTGGATCATCTATTTGCTCGAGGGGGCACCAGTAATATCTCCACATGCCCTTTCTCATGCTAGTAGAGCCCAAGGGCATCTGCTTGCTCCAGGAACACAAAGAGCCTCAAACCATTATATTAGGTCATGGGAATGAACTAATATAATTGTTACTGGTATTTGGCATATCAAACACAACACAGTCAGCTTGCCAGGCTTGCCGTGCAGGTGGCATATCCTTGAAGTCACCTCTAAATAATGTATGTAAAGATGAACTGCATGGCCACACGCAGCCGCACGAGACGGGCTGTGATAGGCTGTTGCTGGGTGGAGTTCTGACAAGAGGGAAGTCTGGATATGGAACATAGCGGCCCGATGGTTTGGGGGGTCATCTGGCTTGTTGTGCGGCTCTGCTGGGGTGACTTACAGACATGGGGCAGAGCTGCTACTTGCTCTCCCTGTGCCCAGCCGCTCACGAGGCGCCAGGGAGGGATGGCGGGTTCTAGCGCTGGCCCACCTCCCCAGCTGAGCGGCACAACAAACCAGATGACCCCCTACTCCATCGGGATGCTATTTCCACATCCAGACTTCCCTGTCTTCAGAACTCCACCCAGCGACAGCCTATCACAGTCCAGATCATCCACACGCACCCTGCACCGGTTTTTTCTATCCGGAACAGGTATGGTGATCCAGAGACTTACAGACATGGGGCAGAGCTCCTACTTGATCTCCCTGTGCCCAGCCACCTCACGAGGCACCAGTGAGGGATGGAACTTTCTAGCCCTGGCCCACCACCCCAGCAGAACTGAACATCAGCTGGTTATTGGGTGAATATTCTTTCCCATTCTGTGCACTGTCTTTGTATCTTGGTCACTGTTTCTTTGGAGGAGCAGAAGCCTTTTACTTTCATGTTGTCTCATATGTTTATCTTATCTTCTGTTTTTTTTTGTGAGTGGTTTTTCACCTTTGAAGATGCCTTTAAATGTCGTGGAGGGTTTTTCTGTCAATAGTTTTGATGGTGGAAGGTTTTCTCTGCTACCTAGGTGGGCATCGCCATCTGGTGGGCACTTGAAATAACACAGTAGGCACAGTTCAGACCCAGGTTGATGCCAGTCAGACAAGCTCTCCATGGTCCCTCAGGATTAGGCTGGTACTCTGACACCCTCCATGGGCCCGCAGCCAGGGCCCGACAGGGAGCGTGTGAGAAAGGCAGCATCTCCACCCTGGTCCGGGGCCCCGCCTCGTCACAAGGTACAGGTGATCCTGGGCACTTCTAAAGAAGCGTGAGAACTGCTCTGCTGAGGAGAAAAAGTAAACTAGTGAGTGTGGGAAAGTTAGGTATCACCATATTCGGCCCATCAACGAACATGCAAGAGGCCATTTCAACAATATAAATCCTGCCCAGTTGATACAAAGGGGCTTGATGAAGATTCAGTTTCCTGTGAGGCTCAGCACCAGCTTTGCAGGAAGGTTTGATCCCAACACCATTGGGAGAAACCCCTGAGCACAGAGTTGGAGTAAAATTTTAAACACTGCCAGGAATGGCTCCCTTCCTTTGGGCCCAAAATGCTCTTGACAATTGTAACAGATTTTCAGAAGGGATCTTTCCTCATGCCAAGCTGGCTCCTGCCATAGAGGGGCACCTCTCAATCAGTTATCAAATAAACCATTACCCAGGAAAAATAAACCAATGTCCACCGTCAAATAAACCATTGTCCATGGAAAGCAAAAATCTTGGCGAATCTGCAGAATTCTTGTTTGCTGAGGCAAAGTCAAATGATGGGGCTCGAACAATAGCACAGTGGGGATGGCATTTGCCATGCAGGGTGGTTGGCCCAGGTTCAATCTCCAGCATCCCATATGGTCCCCTGAGCAGTGCCTACTAATTCCTGACTGCAGAGCCAGAAAAATCCCTGAACACTGCAGGAGTGAGCCCCCAAAAAAATGAATAAATAAACAAACAAACAAATAAATGAATAAATAAATAAACAAATGAATGAAGTTTAGATTTTAAATCTCCCTTTTTCAACAAAGGACATTATACTGTGTCACCCTGACTTACACCAATGAACCCTCAAACGAAAGAATATAATTTAGCAACAGACTCTCTCCTACCAGCTTGAATCTGAAGCAAGCTCCTGCTATGGGAATGGGCTAGAACTGGCCAGTGGCCTTTTAAGGTTGTTTAAATATGGTAACTAATAAAAATTTCAAAGCATTTATTACTAATATATTGCCATGAAAAGAGTCCGTTGAAAGACTAACAGAAAAAAATTTTAAATTATATAAATCTGTTTGGGATCTTAACGGAGAATAGATATCACCGGACACTTGAAGAACAAGAAAGATATTTGGAGTTAAACGTACTATACCTGAAATTTAAGACAAACTGGAAAAAACAACCAAGAACATAAGGTCGAAAGCAGGTTGAGAAGGCAGAAGAGAAATGAAAAGATTCATTAGAAGTTATCCAACTTAAAGAACATTGAAAAGAGCAGAAAAATAAAGATGAAGAGCATCCCACATTGACTTCTTAAAGTGCTTTTCTCAGGGCCGCTCCAAGTAATAGTCCAGCGAGGAGGGCAATTGTTTGCACGTGGCTGATCCGGTTAGAGCCCCAAATCCCATATGGTCCACTAGTCTCGCGGAAGCAATTCCTGAGTAGAGAGCCAGGAGAAAGCCCTGATCATTGCTGGGTGTGACCCAAAAAGGAAAACAAAAACGAGAAAACAAAAAGTAAGGTTCTTTTCTCAAAATCTCAATGAAGCCCAAGGATAGCTTAAATGAAGCTTTCCTACTTCAATTCCTGGCATCTCATATTGCCCCCCAAGGCCCTCGAACAAACAGTAAATGTGAAGCCAGAGCTACAGTTCAGAGAGTGGAGGCACATGCCTTGAGCGTGAGATACTCTGTCGGATCCCCAGAACCAGGCTCTGAAGCGAGTGGCTCTAGTGGCCACAGCAACACTGGCCTGGAGGTTGATACTGTCTGAGCCAGTGGACCCATTGCAGCCAGGAATGACTCCTGACATGCCGTACTGAGGTTAGAAGCCCCCTTTCCAAGAAAAAGAATGTGTGTGTGCTGTGTGTGTGTATAAACAAATATATGTACATATATGTAGGCCTATACTGTTCTATTTTGAAGCTCTTTTTCTACTATACTTGAAGCAATTACACCGTTCCATTTTCAGGCCTGTAGCAGATACAGATATAATATATGAACCTGAGCAACAACACAGTCGGTATGCATTCACCTTGCTTACGGTCAACCTGGGTTTGATCCCCGCATCCCACATGGTCCCCCAAGTGATTCCAGAAGTTTAGAGACAGGATTCAGCCAGACAAAGTTCTTCTTTCCTTCTTACTCCAGCAGCTCCTCCTTCACAAACCACACAGAAGAAGTTAACTCTGAAGGGAACACGAAAGAGAAGGGCAGGGACCCTTTCACCTGATACACACCCCCATCTCTGGCAACACCACAAGCCATAGTTGGGGGACCAGGGTCACAACGCCTGTGTTGTAAGGCCTGTTGGACTCTGGTGCTGAACTCCTTCTGTACCCATGTCCCAGTACATTCGTCTCTCTCTGCACCAGTCTGTGCCCATCTGTCACTGGTTCAGCAGTCTCTTGAGCTGTGAGAACGTGCCCTCATCTATGGGGCTAGAAGTACAAATAAGTGTCTACCCTGACACTGTGTGTCCCCCTCCAGGCTTCCTCAGAACGTCTGAATCATGCATGCTCCAATGCTGGGTGAACTCAGTTCAGGAGTGAGCTCTTTGAGACAGCAGCGATGTCCTATGGGACATCGCTGAAAGGCGTGGTTAGGGATAAGGAGAGACTGAGGAGGTCCTGGGGCTGGACTATTGCATGCAGATAGCAGGGCACCTTGTAACACCCACAGCAACCAGTTCAGAAGTCACGAGGAGTGAGTACCAACATGTGCGGACCTGCTCTCAGTCTGGGTGGCCGTGCTTACACTCACCTTGTGGTCCCCAGGTCTCCCACTCTCTGGGGTCTGCCTCTCTGCTGTCCGACGGTTTACCTGTTGGACCTCAAACATGTGTATCTCCCTTTGCAAATCATGCCAGTGAGCCGACCCCTGCTTGCCTCTGAGTGGAAGGATCTAGGGACAAGAAGTTCCCTTCTACCTACAAAACCAGCAGGGAATGGATAAAAAGTCAAGAATATGGTGCAGTTTTATAAGACTTGACTATCACAGGTTCTGATATACAATCCAAGAACAGGAAAAATCCCAAGACTATGGTTTCCCCTCTGGGCCCCCCGGCCACCACTTGGCCCAGATGGCTGCCACCATGTGTTCAAGCCCAACAGAGAATAGAGAGGACAGAGAGAAGCAAATGCCAAGGGAAGTCAAAACGGCAAATAGGCCCCTTCTTCTTTTCCTACCTTCTTTTATAGACAGAAGCGAGCCAAAATCTTCCAGTTCAGCCATCTAGAGATGAAGTCAGGTAAATGACCCTTTTGGAATGTAGATCTTTAGGTGGGCTTTTGGCTCAAGCTTCACAGAAGCCAGAACTGATTTCCAGAGGCAAAATCTCCCTAGCCGAGTGAGGAGAGGCTGCATCTATGAACCAGAAAGCAGTTCAGAATGTAATTTTTAGGAAATGGCATTGATACTTTTTACTATGACTCTATAGCTAGCAATCCCAGACTCTGGATCCCACTAAGACCCAAAATGCATCAGAATAATTCATATAGGCATTACCTTTAGAGTCAGAGACAGGTTAGTTTGCCCGGAGGGGCATCGGCATGTCTGTGAACTAGGAGAATCGATTACTTTAGGGTTGATCCAAAATGGCCAAGTACTCTTGGCATATCTACATGTAAGTCCCATGTGTGGACCCGTGGGAACAGAATACTGATCTGGGACAAAGGAGATTCATGATAAAATTATTTATGCCATATAAAATTATGAAATCTGTCCAATTCTGCCTGCACTCCTATTGTTTCGGCTCCGGAGATTCCCCAAAGGCAGGGACCAGCTCTCCATGTAAGCTAAATGTTGTAGGTGGAGGTTTATGCTCCATAGGGAATGTCACCCAACAACCACGCACAAATTTCAGATCAAAATGGTTTAAAGATCTCAATATCAGACATGAATCCATAAAGTATGTGAAGACACTATAGGAAAAGCCCTCTACGACACTAAAGCTGAAGGCATCTTCAAAGACGAAACACCACTAACAAAGCAATTGCAAGCAAAGAAAAACATACGGGACTACATGAAACTAAGAAGCTTCTTTTCATCAAAAGAAATAGTTACCAAGATTCAAAGACAGCACACAGAATGAGAAAGAATGCTTACCCAATACCCATCTGATAAGGGATTAATATCCAGGATATATCAGGTCATGGTAAAACTTTACAAGGAAAAAAAAAATAGCCAACGCCATCCAAAAAATGGGAAGAAGAAATGAACAGAAACTTCGACAAGGAAGAAATTCTAATGGCCAAAAGACTTATGAAAAAAATGCTCATCATCATTAATCATGAGAGAGATGCAAATCAATACAAGAATGAGATATAATCTCAACCACAGAGACTTGCACATATCCAAAGAGCAAGGACAACAAGTTTTGGCATGGATGCGGGGACTCTCATCCACTGCTCGTGGGAATGTGAACCCGTACAGCCTTTTTTTTTAAAACAATATGGACATTCCTCCAAAGACTAGACATTGAGCTCCTGTTTGAACCAGCCATATAACTTCTGGGAATGTGCCCTGTGAGACCAAAAGTACATAGTGGAAATATCATCTACTCTTCTATGTTCATAGTAGCACTATTCACAATAGCCAGAATCTGGAAAGAACCAGATTGCCTGAGAACAGATGTCTGGATAAAGAACTGGGGTACATCTACGCAATGGAATACTATGCAGCAGTCAGGAAAAATGAAGTTATAAAATTTGCCTATTAATGGATGGACATGGAGAGAATCACGCTAAGTGAAATTAGCCAGAGGGGAAATAACAGATGTAGAATGATTGCATTTATTTGTGGGATATAAAAAATAGCATGATACCAATATCATTGAGCTCCCGTTTAAACCAGCAATATCACATCTGGGAATGTGCCCTGTGAGATCAAAAGTACATAGTGGAAATGTCATCTACTCTTCTATGTTCATAGTGGCACTATTCACAATAGCCAGAATCTGGAAAGAACCAGAGTGCCTGAGAACAGATGACTGGAAAAAGAAACTGGGGTACATCTACGCAATGGAATACTATGCAGCTGTCAGGAAAAATGAAGTTATAAAATTTGCCTATTAATGGATGGACATGGAGAGGATCACGCTAAGTGTAATTAGCCAGAGGGGAAAGGACAGATATAGAATGATTGCATTTATTTGTGGGATATAAAAAAATAGCATGATACCAATATCCAAGGCCAGACAATACATGGAACAGGAGGTCTTATCAGTGGGTAGAACCTACTGCAAATACATGGGAGTGTGGGAGTCAGAGGTTAGGTAACACAGAGAAAGGAACAGTATTCCAATGATTATGGTAAATAACAACACAGAAAAGGAACAGTTTACTACTAATTATGGTAAATAATAACACCAGCATACAACTGAGCATTGAAAGTAGGCAAAAGGATATACATGATAACTTCTAATGTATGTATTACAATGCACAATGTGTAAGAGAAAGGAGAGAGAGTGATAAAGAGTGAGAGAAAGAAACAGAAATAGAGAGAGAGAGTGAAGTGAAAATTTCCTGCTATCGATGCAGGCTGGGGCAGAGGGAATTAGGGCATACTGTTGTTGGGAGAAGGGCACTGGTGGAGGGTGGGTGCTAGAACACTGACTGAGCCAACATATGAACACTTTTGTAACTGTAAATGTCGTGGTGCTATAATAAAAATCAATCAATCAATCAATGTTTACAGTTAAAAAAAGTATTGGGGGGCGCCGAGCTATAGCTCAGAAGATAGGGCATATGCCTTGCACGCAGCCGGCCTGTGTCGGTCTGGGTTCGATCCCCGGCATCCCATATGTTCCACTTAGCATCGTCAGGAGTAATTCCTGAGTGCAGAGCCAGGAGTAGACCCTGAGCATGGTCAGGTGTGTCCCTAAAAGGAAAAAAAAAAAGAAAAAAGTATTGGGGGAAGACTAGGGATACAGTTGTAAATAATTCAATATTCATTTATTTGTTGCTGTTTATATTCAACTTCCTGTTTGGAAGTTTGTTGTAACAAAATCAGAGGATTTTAAATTCTTGGGGCAATGAACAAAAGAAAAATGCTTATGTTAGAAAACGTCATCTCTGGGGCGAGGCGATAGCCCAGTGGGTAGGGCGTTTGCCTTGCACACGGCCGGCCTGTGCCGGCCTGGGTTCGATCCCGGCATGCCATATGGTCTCCTGAGCACCTCCAGGAGTAATTCCTGAGTACAGAGGCCAGTCGTAGCACCTGAGCACCGCCAGGTGTGACCACAAAGAGCAAAAAAAAAAAAAAAAAAAGAAAATGTCATCTCTAGGTTCTGTTGTGTTACCCTGAAAAAATAAAATAAAATTATGGAATGGAACAAAAAAGAGACCCAGAGTGGCAAAATGGATCAAAAAACTGAATGCAGCATTCTGTTTCCTACAAGAAACACATTTGAATAGTCAGAGAAAACTGTATCACTGTATCATTGTCTTCCAGTACATCATCGATTTGCTCGAGCGGGCACCAGTAATATCTCCATATGACCTGTCTCATGCATGTAGAGCCCAAGGGCACCTGCTTGCTCCAGGAACATAAGGAGCCTCAAGCCGTTCCATCAGGTCATGGGAATGAAGTCTATAATTGGTACAGGTATTTGGCATATCAAATACGACACGGATAGCTTGCCAGGCTCTGCAGTGCGGATAGCATACGCTTGTAGTCATCTAAAAATCCAGCATTTATGGATGACCCATGCGAACGCTTGTAGTCGCGCGAGCCAGGCTATGATAGGCTGGTCTGCTGGTGGAGTTCTGAGGAGGGGGATGACCGGGTGTGGAAAATGGAGGCCCCTCATGGAGTGCTGGGTCATCTGGCTTGTTGTGAGACTCTGCTGGGGTGGCGGGCCTGGGCTAGAACCTGCCATCCCTCCTGGGTGCCTCATGAGAGGCTGGGCAGAGGGAGAGCCAGTAGCAGCTCTCCCCATGTCTCTGAGTCTCTGGATCATCATACCTGGGCCAGATTCAAAAAAGACTGCTGCAGGGTGGAACTCGATGAGCTGGGCTATGTAGGCTGGTCTGCAGTCTGCAGAGCAAACACAGACTCAAAAACTCAGGCTGGGAAGCAATTCTTCATGCAAACAACTCCTTCCAAAGGGCCCGATGTTCGATAGAACTTTACAAGAAAAAAAATCAGCCAACCCCATCAAAAAATAGAAAGAAGAAATAAAAAAAAAAACTCCTAGAAATTTGAATAGCCAAAAGCATATGAAACGTGCTCATCATGAATCCTCAGGGGATACAAATCAAAAAGGACAATGAGATAGCATCTCATATCACAGAGACTGGCACACATCCAAAAGAGCAAGAACATCCAGTGCTGGAATGGATGCAGGGAGAAAGGGATTCTTATCCATTGTTGGTGGGCATGAGGACTAGTCCAGCGTTTTTGGAAAACAATATGGACATGCCCCCAAAACTAGAAATTGAGCTCCCATGGGACCCAGCAATACCACTCCAGGGAATATACCCTGGGGGCCCAAAAACACACAGCAGAGACATCATCTGCACTTGTATGTGCAGAGCAGCATTCTTCACGATAGCCAGAATATGGAAACAACCTGAGTGCCCTAGAAAAGACGACTGGTTGAAGAAACCACGGTATATCTACACAACGGAATATTACGTGGCCATTAGGAAAAAATGAAGTTTTGAAATTTGCCTATTAATGGATGAATGTGTCGAGCGACAATGGTCAGAGGAAAAGTACAAACCTTCTCACTGTATTATTGCTCTGAACCCTCTTGATTTTATTGAGAAATGAAACGAAACAAAACAAAAACCGCCCTGGATATATCTATTCATGCACTCTCTTCCATTTCTTCCTTCAATGTTGGTTATATCCTAGCTGCATTTTACTCTCACTGATCTATCAAGAGGTGATATGATGCTGGTTGAAGTCTCCATCTGCTCTTTTCCTGCTTCCACTGTCCTCCTTGAAGTTTGTTAGAGGCTGTTTTAAGTATTTTGCTTGCATGTTATTGGGTGTGTAGATGTTTACTTTTTATTTAAATATTATTACATTACAGTGAGATCACTTGTATTAATGACTTCACTTGTCTTCCTGTTGTACATCGATTTGCTCGGGTAGGCGCCAGTAATGTCTCCATTTCTTGGGAATGAGGTTCATTCCTTTTGCTGTTTTTGCAATATCGAATATACCACGGGTAGCTTGCCAGGCTCGGCCGTGGCTCTGGCTTCATTCCAGGGGGCCCAGTCTTTTCAAGTCAGACTATCAACCATCTAGGGCCCACTGGGGAGAACCCTGGGTGTAGACAAGCCTGTCTCCTGTCTGGCACCTGCCTACACAGCCGGGCACCACAGCCACACCGGCAACCCCTCCAGGAGATATACAATTGCAAAGCTGTTCATGATTGGGTTTCAGACATACAGTGTTCCAGCACCTGTCCTTCCAACAGTGCGCCCTTCCCAACACCAATGTCCCCAGACTCACATTCAGCTTAACTAAGGAGCTAAAGGACTGGTCCAAACAAAACTACAAAACACTACTTAAAGAAATAAAAGAGGACACAAGGAAATGGAGACAATCCCCTGTTCACAGATTGGGAGAATCTTTGGGCT
>JAJIBD010000206.1:0-72800 GCA_021461705.1 Cryptotis parvus
TTTCTGAAACGTGAGCCGAGGAGGCTGAGTACTGAAGCGTTGAAGCTATTCCAGGTTTCCATAAGCAGTGGGATTTTCAAGGGACTAAAAACATTGTGGTACCTTCTCAGTGACTATGAATTAAAAATGGAATCGTCAGCACCTCCCAGAAGGAATAGATAATAAAAAAATTGTACTAAGAAAGTTGATGAGATATTCACATTGTACATAGGAAATCAGTGAGAATGATTAAGAATTTGCCTGTTCTGTCAGGCAGGGTGCGTCTGAAAACTACAATCAAGCGTCCTCTGATCTCCTCTGCACCATACCTTCAAGCCTATGGTTTTAAGGAAAAATTGTGGGGGGCACTCACAACATTTAGAGGGTCCCTTAGGATTTCATAGACACAGCTATCATTTCTTTCCCAGATTCGGAACCTAGGCCTCCAGGTTTGGGGAGGCCTCACGTTGGAGAGGTCAAAATTAACCTAGACAGGTAAAGCCATGCTTGTTGGTTTGATTTCCTGATGCTTTCCCAGGAGAAGGAGACTGAACTATTATGGCAATGCCTTAGTGGCAACCTGTCAGGAGGTTTACAATGATGGGGTCTTTGGGCTGGGGCAGGAGATATCAAGATCCTTATAGCTAGACTGTGGTTCTAGGCCTGAAGCCCTGGCAAGCAAATAGTATGTGAGAGCATGATGTTGTCTGTAAAACTGCCGAGATGGTAAGAAAGTCAGATCATGCCAAATTCCAGCAGCTTTAGGTGGTCAGTGAAGACAAAGGCCACCTCCAGAAAATCATTCAGACACATAATGCCAATTCTCCTTACCTGAAGAGAATCTGTTCTTGACTCTGTGTTCAGAGCAAAGACTCGGTCAAGACATTTATAAACTAAGCTTAACTTCGAACCCCTTTTCTATCTAATGTAATGATTTAAGCATTACTAGAAAATATTCAAGGACATTAGTGTCACCATTCACTACTTATCTAGTCTGGTAGTTGAAATAGTAACAAAAAATGCAGTGACATTTGGATTTATTTCACTTGATTTATCATACAAGGAAAAGAGTATTAAAATGTTTCTGCCAGTCCTACAAGTATGTGAGCATTCCTTCCCTTACATCAAGCCATCCTGCGATGTTGAGAATCCTGTTTTCTTTATGTCCATCAGAACTCCTTGGAAAACCATTGTATGTCCAGGGAGAGCATCTGGACAAGATCAGGGTCTAGGGCCTCCCCTGACAGACACTGAACCTGGGTATGGAGAACCTCTTGCCCCTTTGCTCCCTTACTTGCCTTAGGAAGGCAGTGGACTTGATTGGCACAGTCCTTAAGAAGCCAGTTGTCTAAACATTCAGAGAAGTGGAATCCTTTGATGAACTTTTTAATTACCTGCTCAGTGAAACTCTGTAAAACTGACTCACAAAGTCAGTGAGCAACCACGAAGTTTAGTATGTGCCACACATCGACATGGTACTAGAAAGTACATTCTAAGTTCAGCAAGTAAGAGCATCTCATAGATAACAGTCCAAAACTGCATATTTTAGGGCTCCAGGTTCATGTCTTGGTATTTGATCTTCTACACAGCCATCACCTTTTCCCGTTTGATGGAAATGGTATGTAATCCTAAACCCTGGGACATGGTATGTAGTTGTAACAGACATTCTGGGCTGTGTGTATTCCTGATTGCTTCCTACATCGGACAAACCCTTCAGCAACTTCTTTCACTATCTCATCAATCTCTCTCTCACTCTGTCACTTTTTTCTTTCTGAAATTCACTCATAAATACACACTGTACTTGTACTAAAACGTCTTTTGGGACTCTTTAATTGTTATAATAAGTAATAGATATTATTTACTGGTGATACCTGGATTTGCCACATTTACCTTGACATATTTTTGCCTTAATGGATGACCAATTTTCTGTATGGTTTGGGTGATACATCAGTGTGTGCTTTCCTCTGTCTATAGACACTTAACACTTAAGCAAACATGAAAACATTCCTACTATCTTGACTGTTGACAGCCAATTTACCAAACCTCCACGATACTTCAATATAGAGCTTCAGACTAAAGGAAAAAGTGTGTGAGGGACCCACAAACTTGAGAGCTACTTGTGTCTCTCCTTGACTTACTCTTTGTTATGGGCCCAAATTGGGAGGCTCACCATGCTTAAACTGACTCCAGAACAGCCAAAGCCATGCTTGGTGGCTTGATGCCCTGCAGTTTGCTAGTACACTGAGACTGACTGAACTGTCATGAAGATTCTTTAGTGGTGCCCCTCTCAGGAGGTCTACAGCAATAGTTTGGTGGTTTGGTTACGCAGGCATCAGGATCTGTAGAGTTTATTTTTTGGTTCGAGTTTGAAGGCCTGTTACACAAATATCCCTGAGTGCACAAGAACATCTGTGATATGAAAACGTGTAGTCATGTCAATGGAGTTCCAGTAGATATATAAGTTCAAAGTAATCAAAGACTACGTCCATGAAAATAATCACAGCAATTTATGGGAGATATCCTTACCTGTTGAGTCTTTATTGACACTTTAAGTGTTAAGTGCAACGACTATGTTAAGACATTTATAGACTAAACTTAATCTCAATAATTCTACTATTTACTGTGATGAATTGTTAGGATTAGATAAAATCTACAAGAATATTTGAGCTGACTATTTTTCTAAATAACTGGGTGGGCAGTTGAAACAGTGAGAGAAAAATACGAAGTGATTTTTTTATTATAAAAGTAAATAGGGTTCATGTTTAGGCCATTCCTATAACTATGTCATACATTCTTCCCATTCACATAGCTCCATGGGTGGTTTGGAATCTGTGGGTTTTTTTTTTTTTTGGTTTGGAGAAATAACCACTCTCATGGACCACAATTCTAATGGCCCCTCGAGAGCATTTGAATATATGTCTGGATTCCTGACTTGCTCTGCAATATTCTGACACTGGGTATGGGGACCCTCTGTTCTGTTACTTGCCTCAGAATGGCACTGGACTCGATTGGCTCTGTCCTTCACGAGCCAGTTGTCTAGGGTAGGAGAGAAGTGGAAGCCTTCAATGAATTCTTTAATTATCTTCTCAGTGGAGTACTGCAAAAACAAAAAAGAAGCCAGACATCAATCAGAAAGAGAAGTATGTGCCACATATGGACACTGCCTTTCAAATTATGTGTCCAAGGTCAGTTACCATGAATATCTCAGAGATACCAATCCGATCAACATATACTAAAGCGTAAGTGGGTATGTGAACTTTCTTCCAGGTATATCACTTTCTCCAATTCCTGGGAAATGGGATATAATCATAAAACCTGGCACCTGGGATGCGATCATAACTGTTACCTTGCTGTGTGCTGTTACAAACTTCTTCCTAATTTCAACAACTTTATTATCTCAGCATCTTTCTCTCACACCCTCTTTCTTAACTTTTTCTTTCTGATATCTGCTCATTTTCACATACACACAGCAAGACACATACAGACACACATAGGTATGGAATGAGTGTGGGATTCTAGGCGGCATTATAGGTATGGACTGTCCAATACTGGTCTGTTATGGTTCTCAAATTTACTTTGGATAATTTTGCCACTTGTCCCATGGCACTTGGCTTGTTGGGCTGTAGATTGTATATATGGACTGTGAGGTCCCTCAAACTGGGAACTCCTTTGCCTAGAACCTCTAAGGCTGGGAAAGCAACAGGAAAACATCCTTCTCTTTTGGGTCTCTATAGAATTCAGTTCCTGTTACCACAGTTCAATATCAGTTCAGTCAATCACAATAAGGAAGGGAGGGCAAGATTTTATGACATCATAGTCTTTCTTTTGTCAGACCTACCCAAAGGGCTTTCAGGGTTTTGATTTTTCTCCTCTGTGATTTTAAACACTGACCTGTTGTGAGTGAACAAAGAGGGACCCTCACAAAATATACTGAATTTATAACTAGGTCACGATTTATAAGACCATGCTTATCTATAACTGTTTTATGGTTAGTCAGTACCCTAAAAATAATGACTGTACCATGCAGAGATTCTTCAATCTCACAATGTTTACCCTGGTAATCAATGATCTTCTTCTTCATAAAAAAATTCTTCAAAATGACAAAGAATATTCACTCAATACCCATCTGATAAGAGCTTAATATCCAGGATATATCAGGCACTGGTAGGAACTTTACAAGAAGAAAACAAACAACCCCATCAAAAATGGGGAGAAGAATTGACAGAAACTTCAACAAGGGAAGAAATTGAATGGCCAAAAAACATGAAAAAAAATGCTCTTTGTCACTAATCATCAGAGAGATGCAAATCAAAACAACAATGAGATATCATTTTACACCACAGAGACTGGCACATATTCAAAAGAGCAAGAACAACAAGTGCTGGTGTGGATGTGGGGAAAAGGGGCCACTCATCCACTGTTGGTGGGAATGCCAGCTGGGACAGCCTTTCTGGAAAACAATACGGACATTCCACAAAGACTAGAAATTGAACTCCCAATTGACCCAGCCATACCACTCCTGGGGAATCTACTCTGGGGAAACCAAAAATATGCAGCGGAAACACCATCCCTACTTTTATGTTCATAGCAGCATTATTCACCAAATAGCCACAATCTGGAAACAACTAGAGTGCCCGAGATTCGAAGACTGGATAAAGAA
Organism: Cryptotis parvus; assembly: GCA_021461705.1. Taxonomy (NCBI): domain Eukaryota; kingdom Metazoa; phylum Chordata; class Mammalia; order Eulipotyphla; family Soricidae; genus Cryptotis; species Cryptotis parvus. Next base: position 4,640 of record JAJIBD010000206.1, read on the forward strand.
GCTTTGGTACATCTACACAATGGAATACTATGCAGATGTTAGGAAAAATGAAGTTATAAAATTTGCCTATAAACGGATGGACATGGAGAAGATTATGTTGAGTGAAATTAGCCAGAAGGAGAGAGACAGATACAGAATGACTGCATTTATTTGCATGACATAAATATATATGTACATATTATGATACCAATATCCAAGGTCAAGTGAAACATGACCTAGTATCAGTAGGTCTTGTCAAAGGTGGAAATTATCACAAACGTGTGGGAGTCAGAGTCTAGGTAACACAGAAAATGCAACAGTGTGCTAACAATTGTCCAGGGTACTAATATCAACCTAGAACTGATCATTAAATACAGGCAAAAAGATACACATGACAACCTTTTAATGTATGTTCTGTAATCCATAGTCTGGAAGGGAAGGTAAAGAGAGAGAGGGGAGAGAGAGGGAAAGAAATATAGAACCTGCAATGGAGGCGGCTGGGGAAGGGGAGGGAAACAGGCACGTTGGTGGTGGGAAATGGGCACTGGTGGAGGGGATGGGTGCTGGAACACTGTATGACCAAAACCCAAATATGAACTTTTTAGTTGTATATCTTTGTAATTGTATATTTCACAGTGGTATAATAAAATACTTAAAAAAATTCTTTAAAATGACAGAAAAAGCAAAAACTGCAGTTACTGCCTAGAGAGCGAGAATGATGCATAACTCAGTAGACAGCTGTTCAGTCACTCTTCTGTGTGGGAAGGAGGGATGAACATCAGGGACAGTACCATCAAACAGCAGAGGCAGATGGTGAGGAACTCAGCACCTCAGCAACATGGGTAAAAGATAATGTGAGTACTGGCATTGGGAAATTCTCCTGATTGGTCGGCAATGAATTTTTTCTGGGGAATGATAAGTAAATATTTTTAGTGAATTATTTTAACTATTGGAAGTTAACTCTGAGAATGAATAGCTTATTAGGAAATTATTGTACTCATGAGATGTTATGAGATATCCACATACTACCTATGATAAAAGTGAAAATTAAGGATTGCAGGTGTCTGCTCTATTAGGTAAGGTGAGAACTGAGAACTGTCCAACCAAACGTTAACTATAACCTTCTATTCAATATACCTCCAAGGATTCTGAATTGAAGGTGAAATTGTGGGGGAAACCAACAATTTTTAGAGGCCCTTTTGTCTTCCTAGATAACATTCTTATTTCTTAGCCCACTTCCTCGCTGGGGAGGTCTCACTCTGTTCACAATCACCATAGAAGTCAGAGCCATAAATTGTGACATGGTGCCCTGATCAACTGCCCAGGTGGTAGACACTGAACTGTCATGGCAAAAACTTAGTGGTTTCCTGCCAGGAGTTCTTCACAGTCTGGTGGCTGCCCAGGAGGCACCAGGTTCCTAAAAGCTTGTATCATTTTTGAAGGTTTCATAGTCTGACAAACAAATAGTATGTGAGATCACATGATGCTGTCTGTAGTAACTGTTGAGATGGCAACAACGTTTGGTCATATCAAGGCAAGCAATGCCAAATCTCCTCACCTGTTGACAGTCTTTAACTTGCCTGCTGTATTCTGTGCATTGATTATGTCAAGATATAAACAGTTTTCAACCCCTTCACTATTTAATGGATGTGTTGTAAGGATTTGAGAAAATCTGTAAGGAAGTTAATTCTGACTATTCTGTAGGTATATCAGGGTATTAAAACAAATAGAGAAGATACAAAGTATTTTCTTTTATTATAAATGTAAAAATGTTAAATTTTCTTATGCTGTCCAATAATTCTGTGAGCATTTCTTCCTTTTCACGGTGCTTCGATGGGTTTCCACCATACAGTACTGAGAAAAAGCTATTTTATGGCTCAGGAGGGTGTCTAGATATGGAGAGCTCCTGCCCCCTTGCTTACCTGGAGGCTCACTGTGGACTTGATTGCTGCTGTCCGTCTTGAGCCATTTTTCTAGGGCGTCAGAGAAGTGGTAGCCTTTGATGAACTCTTGAATTATCTGCTCAGTTGAGCTCTGTAAAACAAGGCAGTCACCTTGTTTAGTGACTAATACTAACACCAGAAAGTTTTAGTATTGTCACACATTGACATCATCCTGCAAACTTTTTCCCAACTTAAACTACCAACAGTATCTCAGAGCTATCTGTTGATAAAGCATATATTAGAGCTCAGGTTTTATGTCTGGGTCTGTTAGCTTTCACCGAGTCACCACCTTTCCCTATGTTTGCCCCATGGTACCTGGGACGTAATCATAATAGATACACCTGGCTGCAGCTGTTGTGGACTATATCTTGATTTGGGTAAGACCTTCAAAAAGTTTTCTGCTTCATACTCTTTCAGACATACCCTCGCAAATACAGAAGGAAACGTGTACAGGACTCCTTAGGTGGCATCATAGATATAAGCTGCCCAATACTAGTCTGCCCTGGGTTTCCCATACTTGCCTCTAGATAATTGTTGCCGCTTGTCACATGACACTCAGCTTGTTGGTTGGTTGATTGTCTATATGGACTGGAGGGCCTCTCAATCCGGCCTTCCCTCTGTCCAGAACGCTCTAAGAACTGGAAAGCAACAAGGAAACATGCTGCTATCTTGACTCTTCAAAGTCAAATGATCAGACAGAATGTTGGCTCCTGTTGTCACAGTTCTAAATCAGCTGAGCCAATCACGATAGAGAAGAGAAATCAAGATTCTATTACCTCATCCCTTTTCTTTTGTCACATCTACCCAATGAGCTTTCAAGGATGATGGCTTGCTCCTCCATATTATCTTCTTAACTGCAGCACATGAGCAAAGAGAACTCTCAGAAAGTATCCAGACCTTTGAATTAGTATACTTATTTAAAGTCAGACCTGATTGTTACCTTGTTTTTCTGGTTAATCAGTGCCCTAACATAGGAAGCATTGTGCTACTCAGGCATTTCTCAATCTCCCAATCTGCATACTTGAGGATCCAATTTCAAATTTATTTCCTAAAAATGTTGGGAGCCGCTGGGGTCCCCCACAATATCAGGAAAAGTGTTCCTTTCTAACTGTGAGGACACTGGGAAATGGATGAAAACTGATGGGCCTAGCACGGTTCCAAAAACACTTTTACTAATTCAATATAAAACAATCTCTGTCACTATAGTCCAAAATAATGGGATTCCCCAATCCTATAGCTCTTGGTCAGAGCTCAGTCCATGAGCTCAGACCCAAGTTTCCCACCAAAGTGAATCCTTTGTACATCAAGTCAGTCCCCTACTATATCAAAAAGTAATCCTATCTTCAGGGAGGGTAATGTCAACATAGAGCAAATGAATTGGCTTCTAGGTGTATATGTAGGGTGATACCACATTTGTTTCATGTTTTAATAAGTGATTATGCCAGGAAATAGTCTCTTTCTCTGAGATTATCTATGTTCAAAACACTAGAACAAGAGAGCTGGTACAAAAAATACATTTCATGCATGTATATTCATGGGGGAGAAACACATAACTTCATGGGTTTTATGCAATCTAGGTGGTACTCACAACGAGAGTCTATTTTCTGTTCTGCACCAAGGTGATTCTGAGTGTCTTGTGCTCTGTTTACAGAAAGAGTCATGCTCACCTGCTTGAGGGCAAACTAGCATGATCCTTCCTTCAATCTAAAATGATAGTCTCAATGTGGTCAGGGTGGCAGTCTCCTGGTAAATTCTAACTGACCCTTGCTGGATCCAATGGTTATTAAGAGAAATTGTGCCCAATGTAGATTACATTGAAATCATAATAGAGATTCTATTAATATTTCAAAACTTACTGATTGAGTCAAACCGACTCTTGTAACTGCCACAAGCTCTATCAGTGTTTACATAGGATAGAGATATCTCATTAATATGAATCCTGGCTTAAGAACGCATAAACAGCATAAACTGTAAGTGGATTAAACAACAAAAGTTTCCAAGCTAGCTAGGCCTCATTATCGAACACTAAGACATCTTAAGAATCATAGAAAGGGGGCTGGAGAGACAGTACAGCAGGCAGAAGTTTTGCCTCTAAACAGCAGACACTGGTTCAATTCCTGGCATCCCATATGGTCCACTGAGCACTACCAGGGGTAATTCCTGAGTGCAGAGCCAGGAGTAAACCTGTTGCAGGACACCTAAAAGCCTAAAAGCCTCTGCATCTGCCCTGGATTGCCTCCTGCAGATCACTTTTTAGATAGGGGGTAGTTTAAATGTGACCGTTTATCTGACCATGTATTCTGTACTGGCTGATATAAATATTCTCTCATGCTATCACAATCATCGTGGGATTAGCTAGATTTTTCCAGCCTATTTGTCTGGCCACGTTGGAACTCTAAGTAATTTGACCAGAGAGAAATGCTGTTTGCCTCCAAGCAAGCAAGCATGGCTCCCAGATAACTCAAAGGCAACTAAAAGACAAAACTACCGTGAAGTAGACGAGAGTCTTGTAAAGGCTTGGAGAAATATTTAACTGGCAATAGTACAGTCTTTGGTACAGAGGTATGCAATCTCAAAAACTCCCTTCTCTACCCTATAAAGGCATTTCTAGGAAGATCTTGGCTCAAAAACATTAGCATCTAAATGACCTAGGTGAGGTGCTGGGAGAAATTACCTGAGGGCATTTGACCCTACCTGCTTCCCATAATAGTGGGAGGTCTGAGTTGCTGTGTATTAAACTAGGCTGCTTCCTCTCTTGCTCTCTCTTTTTGGTCTTGCTTTCTTGGGAGTTTTGTCTTTGTCTCTTCTTTACAGGGTCTTAACACGTGGTGGCCGCATTCTTGGCCTACACGTGGCTGGGGTTCTAGCCGGGAATCCTAAGCACAGGGTTTTTCCTATTGCTGATTATATGCCTGAACTGTGATAAGTAAAGCATTTTAAAACCTGCGCCGGATTCCTGAGATTTCATCCATTCCCTGCCGGCTTCGGAGGTAGAAGGGAACTCACTACTTGGTACTGTTGGGAACCCCGGCGGCATCCCAACATAACCCCTGAGCATTTCTGTGTTTGACCCAAAAGATATATATATATATATATATATATATATATATATATATAAACTCATATCCATTTTTTGAGAATTATATAATTTATATATAATTATATAAATATATATATATATATATATTATATAATTCTCAAAAATGGGATGAGTTTCAGTCTTGTCGATCTATCAATAGTTGATAAATCAGTGTTGATGTCTCCAACTATTTTGTGCTACTGTTAATGTCTTCTTTGTGGTCTTTTAGTAGTTGTTTTAAGTATTTTGCTGACTCTTCATTGGGTGCCTATATGTTTAGCAGTATAATTTCTTACTGATATACATGCCCCTCTATTATTAAGAAATGGCCTTCACTGTCCCTTCTAATCCCTTTCAGCCTGAAGTCTATATTGCCAGATACTCGTATGGTCAAACCAGCCTTTTTGGTTTGAGTTGTTTCCATTGAAAATTGTCTTTCAGCCTTTGACTTTTTTAAATATATATTTTATTATACCACCATGAGATAAACAATTACAAAAATGTTCATGTTTGGGTATCGGCCATACAGTGTTTGACTTTTGAATCTGTATTTGCTCTGATTATTCAGAAATTTCTTCATTTTCCTCTTTGTCTTCATTCTTTCTTCTCTCTCTTTTCCTCAAACTCACCCCCCCCACCTACACACACACACCAATGCGCCAAGACAAGAAGGTAAATTCAAAGAGAAGTGGAAATAGAGAAAATTGTGAAACTCAGATTTTGGTTGGATCATAATCCTTTGGATTAAAAGCAGTCACAATGACTTAGTGGTTACACATGGATGTGTAAAAGTTAGGACAACTGAAAATAATCAGGAAAGGTCAAAATCTCAGAGTGAGACCAAGCACCTGAGTTACATTGTGTTTACTATCTATTCGTTCACTTCGGTTAAATATACGTCTTTGCCAATTTACAGTGATATAAAACACATCTTCTTTCATCCCACTGAACATTGTAGTATCTTCTTTTTAAAATGCTGAATATTATTTCTGTTGCCTGTAAACAGCTCCATAAATGATGTGTATGGAATATGATTGTCCTATGTTCACTGTGTATATTTACTTAATAATCAAGTTTAAGACTGGAAAGAGTAGAGGAGTTAAAGTGAATGCCTTGCACGTGACTAGTTTTAATACCTGGTGGTACCAAGTATGGTCTCCAGCATCACAAGGAATGACCCCCAGCACCAGCTACAGTGAACCTTCTTTCTAACATTTGTTTCAAATTCTTTTCACCTTCATAGAACTCCAACTTATTTCAGTTCCTTGAATCATTGATGTGAATCTTTTCAAGGCACTTTGAGTCACTAGAGAAGTAAGAATATATATATTATATAATATATATATATATATATATATATATAGAGAGAGATAAGTCAGAATATATATATCCGGCCCATCACAGCCCGGATCATCGACACCCACCCTGCAGCAGTTTCTTCCTCAATCTGGCCCAGAACTCCACCAAGCAGACCAGCCCATCACAGCCCGGATCATCGACACCCACCCTGCAGCAGTTTCTTCCCCAATCTGGCCCAGAACTCCACCAAGCAGACCAGCCCATCACAGCCCGGATCATCGACACCCACCCTGCAGCAGTTTCTTCCTCAATCCGGCCCAGAACTCCACCCAGCAGACCAGCCCATCACCTCCCGGATCATCGACACCCACCCTGCAGCAGTTTCTTCCTCAATCCGGCCCAGGTATGCTGGTCCAGAGACTCTCAGACATGGGGCAGAGCTGTTCCTTGCTCTCCTTGTGCACAGCCATTCATGAGGCAGTCGGGAGGCATGGCGGGTTCTAGCCCTGGCCCACCACCTCGGCAGAACCTCACAACAAGCCAGACCACCCCTCCTCACTCCATGGGCGCCGCCATTTTCCACATTTGGACTTCCCTCTCCTCAGAACTCCACCCAGCAGACCAGCCCATCACAACCATGCTCGCAAGCGGCCACGCGGATCATCAATAAATCCTTTATTTGGAGGTGTTTAAAAGTGTTTGCCTCCCGCTCAGCAAGCCTGGCAAGCTTCTCGTGTTGTATTTGATATGCCAAATTCCAGTAACAATTATATTAGGTCATTTCCATGATCTAATATAATGGTTTGAGGCTCTTTATGTTCCTGTAGCAAGCCGATGCCCCTGGCTCTACTGGCATGAGACAGGACATATGGAGATATTACTGGTTCCTGCTCTATCAAATAGATGATCAACGGGAAGATCGTGATCGTGATCGTGAAATATACTTCAATTAAAAAATGAAGGTGCTAAGCATATCATGCATTTTTTCTGACTAAGCGGTCTAAATATAGAAACCATCTATAAAAAAGAAATCTGAAAAAGTACAAAATTGGGGGAGACAAAATTCCATTTGATTTTAAACTTCTTGGATAATGAAAAATTCTTTTAAAAATTGAGATGAACAATCAGATCACAGAGTGCATCAAAGGAAATATTAAGATAAAATTACTGCAATACAGTAAATACTGGCCCTAAAAGAAGAGATCGAAGAAAGAGCGCTGGTAGACATATACTGGGCATTTCATCCCCCAAAAGCTGAATACACTTTCTTCTCCAGTGCACATGGAACATACTCCAAAATAGATCACATGCTGAGCCATAAATCATTCCTCCATAAAATCAAGAAGATAGAAATTGTGCCAACTATTTTTTCAGACCATGATGCACTGAAAACAGACATTAATTATATACAAAAACGGAGACCAATACCAAGTACCTGGAAACTAAACAGCTCACTGCAGAACAACCAGCAAGTCATAAAAGAAATCAAAGAGGAAATCCAAAGATTCCTGGTAACAAATGAGACTGAAGACAAGAATTAACAGAACATGTGGGATACAGCGAAAGCAGTGTTGAGAGGCAAGTTCATAGCTATTCAAGCATTCATCAGAAAAGAAGAAAAGGCCATCACAAACAGTCTGACTTCACAAATTAAGATCTTAGTGAGTGATCAACAAAAGGAGGCAAGAAAGAATGAAATAATAAAACTTAGAGCAGAAATCAATGAGATGGAATTTCAAAAAAATTCCAGAAGATCAACGAAACTAAAAGCTGGTTCTTTGAAAAAATAAACAAGATTGACAAACCACTTGCAAGACTTGTAAGAAAAGGAAAAGAGAGAACCCAAATAAATAGAATCAGAACTGAAAACGGGGACATCACAACAGAAACCACAGAAATTCAAAAGATCATCACAGATTACTATGAGAGCCTGTATGCCACGAAACAAGAGAATCTAGAAGAAATGGACAAATTCCTGAATTCCTAAAGCCTCCAAGGTTGCAACAAGAAAACTTGCAATACCTCGACAAAGCTATCCCAACGAGGAGATGGAATGGGTAATCAAAAGTCTCCCCAAACACGAAAGCCCAGGGTCCAGATGAATTCACCAGTGAATTCTACCAAACCTTTAAAGTGGACCTACTCCCAATTCTTTTCAAGCTTTTCCGGCAAATTGAAGAAAAAGAAACACTCCCAAATAGCTTTTACGAGCCACATATCACCCTGATACCCAAAGCAGACAGAGATGTCACAAAAAAAAGGAAAACTACAGACCAATCTCCCTGATGAACACAGATGCTGAGATCTTCAACAAAATACTAGCGAATAGAATCCAAAGAGTCATCAAAAAGATTATACACCATGACCAAGTGGGATTCATCCCGGGAATGCAAGGATGGTTCAACATCCGCAAGTCAATCAACATAATACATCATATCAACAAAAAGAAAAAGAAAAACCATATGATCATATCAATAGGTGCAGAGAAGGCATTTGACAAGATTCAACACCCGCTCATGAAAAAAACTCTCCGTAAAATGGGGATTGAAGGAACCTTCCTCAAGTTAATCCAGGCCATCTACTACAAGCCCACAGTGAGCATCATTCCCAATGGGGAAAAACTGAAAGCCTTCCCCTTAAGATCAGGGACAAGAAGAGGCTGCCGACTCTCACCACTTCTATTCAATATAGTACTGGAAGTACTTGCCATAGCAATCAGGGAAGAAAAAGACATTAGGGGCATCCGGATAGGAAGGGAAGAAGCCAAGTTGCAACTATTTGAAGATGACATATTATACCTGGAAAACCTGAAACTCTCTACCAAGAGGCTCATAGAAATAATACATTTCTATAGTAGAGTGGCAGGGTACAAAATCTATACCCAAAAGTCAATGGCCTTCCTATATGCAAACAGCGAAAGAGAAGAAAGGGACATTAAAGAAACTATCCCATTCACAATTGCGCCGCAGAAACTCAAATACCTAGGAATCAGTTCGGCAAAGAATGTAAAGGATCTTGCAGAGAATACTACAAAATGTTACTTCAGGAAATAAAAGAGGACCTGAGGAAATGGAGACACATTCCCTGCTCATGGATTGGAAGGATAACATTATCAAAATGGTCATACTCCCTAGAGTTTTATGCAGATTCAGTGCGGTCCCTATAAAGATATCCATGATGTTCTTCAAAGAAATTGAACAAACACTCCTGAAATGTATATGGAATAATAAACCCCCACGAATAGCTAAAGCAATCCTTGGGAAAAAGAAGATGGGAGGTATCACTTTTCCCAACCTCAAGCTCTACTACAGAGTAGTTGTAATTAAGACAGTGTGGTATTGGTATAGAGACAGACTCGTAGACCTATGGAATAGAATTTAATATCCTGAAACACACTCTCAAATATACAACCACTTAATATTCAATAAAGGAGCAAAACATATTAAATGGAGCAAAGAAAGCCTCTTCAACAAATGGTGCTGGGAAAATTGGGAAGCTCCCTGTAAAAAAATGAACTTAGACCTCCTTCTAACACCATGCACAAAAGTCAGATCAAAATGGACTATAGATCTCAATATCAGACATGATTCTATAAGGTACATCAAAGAAAACATAGGAGAAACGCTCTACGACATCAAAACTAATAGTATCTTTAAAGACGACACACCACTGACCAAGCAAATGAAAGCAAAGATAAACAAATGGGATTAAACCCAAATATGAACTTTTAATTGTATATCTTTGTAGTTGTAAAAGTTAAAAATTAAAAAAAAATTGAAACGCTTCTGCACCACAAAAGAAACGGTGACCAAGATACAAAGACAATCCACATAATGGGAAAGGATATTCACCCAATACCCATTTGACAAGGGGTTAATATCCAGGATATATCAGGCACTGGTAGCATTTCACAAGAAAAAAAAAAGCCAACCCCATCAAAAAATGGTGAGAAGAAATGAACAGAAGCTTCCAAAAAAGAAGAAATTTGAATGGCCAAAAGGCATATGAAAAAGTGGTCTTCATCTTTAATCATCAGGGAGATACAAATCAAAACAACAATGAGGTACCATCTCACACCACAGAGACTGGAACACATCCAAAATAGCAAGAACAACCGGTGATGGCGTGGATATGGGGAAAAAGGGACTCACTCTCATTCACTGCTGGTGGGAGTGCCGACTGGTTCAGCCTTTTTGGAAAATAATATGGGCATTACTCGAAAACTAGATATCGAGCTCCCATTTGATCCAGCAATAGCACTTCTGGGAATATACCTGAGAGACCAAAAAACACATAGTAGAAACACTATCTGTACTTCTTTATTTTCTCGGTGCTATTCACAATAGCTAGAATCTGGAAACAACCTAAATGTGTGAGAACAAAGGACAGGCTAAAGAAGCTGTGGAATATCTACACTATGGAATACTATGCAGCTGTCAGAAAAGATGAAATTATGAAATTTACCTGCAAATGGGTGGACATGGAGACTATCGTGCTGAGTGAAATTAGTCAGAAGGAAAAGGACAGATATAGAATGACTGCATTCATTAATAGGATATAGATAGATACCAGTGTTTTACTAAGTGTGGGAAATGGTAATGGCGGACTAAAACTCACCATTGAATATACACAAAGAGACTTAACTGATAAACTCTAAATATTTGCAGGACTAGCCACAATGTGTAAAAAGAAGAGGGAGAGAGATGCAGAGACAGAGAGAGACAGAGAGAGAAAGAGAGGAAACGGGGGGTACCTGCTATTGAGGCAGCCAGGGAGTGGGCGGGAGGCGATGGGGTACATTGGTGGTGGAAATGGGGCTCTGGGGGAGGTATGGGTGCTGGAATACTGTATTACCAAGAACCAATTATGAACACCTTTGTAATTGTATGTCTCACGGTGGTATAATAAAAAATTTTAAAAAAAAGAAAAAATATAAAAAAGAAGTATAAAATTACAAAGTAGCTTTATATTTAAATTTAAAAAGCAAAAAGCAACAGAAGCAATGTATACATACATTGTATACAGATAGATGTGTACAGACCTTTCCTATCTTATAATACAGTTACATTCTATAGCACATCGTAAATTGAAAATATAGAAAGGTAACCACAAAACTCAAGAGTGTCCATGCCACAGATTGGATATCTGAAGGTCCTAGTTCAGATAATGAGATTTTAAATTATTTCTTTAACTCTTAGAAAAATATTGACATTTACTAAAAATCTGCTTTCTTAGGCACACCTGTATGATTCATATTAGAATATTTTATTATTAGTTATACTTTAATAAACACTCTAATGTGTGAAAAACTTAATAATTTAAAATAAATTTATAAGTAAAGTAACTGCAATTAAAGAGTTATTGAAAATAGGGGCCGAGCGAAAGCACAGTGGGTAGGGCGTTTGCCTTGCATGTTGTCAACCCAGGTTCCATCCTCAGCATCCTATATGGTTCCCGGAGCACCTCCAGGAGGAATTCCTGAGCGAAGAGCCAGGAGTAACCCCCGAGCATCGCCAAAATGAAAAAAAAAGAACTCTCAGTCCCAGTTTTCTATAATACTCAATGAGTGATGAAAGTGGATCACAAGCAGTTTTAACTCCACCAGGGCTCTCGATATATTGCATCTTCTCTTTAATTTTAAGGAAACATCCAGCAATCAACTCACACGGGCATTGTTTGACCATCAGAAGTCACCCAAGTGGCTCATTGGGATATATAGTTTCCAAAACGTGCTTTTTCCTTCCTCCTCAAAAAGTTCTCTGGAAGATTGATTTAATAATTGACTAGGTTATATAATATGGCACAAAAACATTAAAGACCATTTTTATTGAAAGCTATAGAAGACATAATTAGGTACTGACTCAACAACTAGATATAACTTTGAAGGAAATCAAAAAAATCTCATACAAAGCTATTAAAATATTTTGAAATTGTATTAATCTCTTACTCAACATTAAGTCCATGCTCATAGCGCCACTAACCTCCATTTCATGAAATACATGTTAACGCAGGGTTGATAACATTACTGCTGAAACTTTATGTTTCATTTTTGTATTGTTATCTAACAAGAACTTAGTAAAATAACTTCATTAGATTGTTAAAAGAAATAACTGTCTTCACTGAAATATTTTAATCAAGGACATTAGGAATGAATTGCACTATAATCTAATAATCTTTTTTTCTCTTTTTTTCTTTTTGGGTCATACCCAAAATGCCTAGGGGTTACTTCCTGGCTCTGCACTGAGGAATTAATCCTGGTGGTGCTCAGGGAACCATATCGGATGCCAAGGATTGAACCCGGTTCGGCTGCATGCAAGGCAAACGCCCTCCCTGCTGTGCTATGGCTCTGGCCCCTAATCTTTCTCAAATACAGAGAAAGTCACCAACAGATCACAAGAGGGTAAAGTGGCTTGTTTCAGGCCTTGGGGTACTGCTGAGCTCAGGCTGAGTCACCATTCCAGGCTTAGCATTGACCTGTCTGGTCAGGTTCTGGTCTCTCTATTCTCTGAGCATTGCTTAGGAAGCCCCCTTCAATGAGAGAATTTAATGTACAAAAGTATTCATTTTTCTTAAAAGATGAAAATAAAGCTAGAGATAATGAGAAAACTTTACAAACCAAAGAATTACTGTCTACAGTATCTTTTACTGAAATTTATTTTTTTTTAATTAATTTTGTTTTTTGTTTTTTGCTTTTTTGGGTCACACCCGGCAATGTTCAGGTGTTTCTCCTGGCTCTGCACTCAGGAATCACTCCGTGTGGTGCTCGCGGGACCATATGGGATGTCGGGGATCGAACCCGGGCCAGCATGGGACGGCCAGGTGCAAGGTAAACGCCCTACCCACTGGGCTATTGCTCAGGCCCCTGCAATTTAAAATAAAACTCTTTAATCGGATTAGATAACAGGAAAAGGGCAAGTACTAAAGAGTCTGTGTACAAGGTAAATAAATACAAAAAAAGTTTGTTTAAGCTCATGCCTCAGAGAAATTAAACAATAAATTAAGCTGCAATTAAAATACAATATCTATATATTTTTCAATGCAACTAAAATAGTAATAAAATCAAATGTTTTTATGAGTTCAGAGAAAACTGAATTTTCAGCTACTGTTGATACATAACTTGCTCTGAAGTTATGTTCAGAGCAAGTTCAGCCTGCAGAGCGTGACAGCGTCCCTGCAGTACTTGGATGCCACATTCTTCCTGGGGAAGGTTCTCTTCCTGGCCACTGGCGGTAGGTGATCTCTGCCCGCGGGCCCCGGACAGGGGCAGGGGCTGTGGGCTGGCCCCTTCCGGAGGAATCTGAGACCCTTCCCTTGAGATGGTTGCCGAGACCTGCCTGGGGATTGCCTGCGCTCGGCTCCCTCGAGCCTTTTCCTTTCCTTTATCTGCTGCGAGTCCTTGGGCCTGGGGCTTCTCCGGCCTCCCCGGCCTCTGCGGACTGGCTTCCGGGAACGCCTTCTCTACATGAGGGTCTCTGTTCTGTGGAGGCCCCCGACCCGTTCTCTGGCTCCACACTCCGCTCTGAAAGGCTGGATGGAGGGATTGTCCTCCCACTGCCAGGGAGATGGGCCCAGGGGAGCGGCCGGGGTGTGGCGGACACTGCCCCCTTTGCAGCCCAGCAAGAGGAGCGCTGCTGCACGCACCGGAGCACGGTGGAGAAGCTGGCCCGCACCTTCCGGAGCCCGCTGCTCTTCTGCGAGGTGGAGGTGAGGCGGGTGCAGGGCACGGCTGGCCACAGCACTGGCCACTCTGCGTTTAGTTTCTGGGAGGCGTGGGGAGGTCTTCACCTCGTTCTGCCCCACCCGAGTCTCTGCAGTGCTGGTAGGCGAGTGCGCTGGGAACGAGGCGTGGCGGGTACCTGTTCTCGCGCCTGACCAGCGCACCCTCGTGCCCGCCTGCACAGTGCCCATGCCAGGACCCGCTGGGCTGCAGACCGTGGGGCATCCAGCAGCTGGGCCGCGTGTGGGGTTGGAGGGACAGATGTGGGCTTGGCTTACTCGCCTCTTTTTTTTTTTTTTTTGTTTTGGGTCACACCCAGTGATGCTCAGGGGTTACTCCTGGCTCTTCGCTCAGGAATTACTCCTGGCAGTGCTCGGGGACCATATGGGATGCCGGGGATCGAACCCGGTCGGCCGTGTGCAAGGCAAACGCCCTCCCCGCTATGCTGTCGCTCTGGCCCCTCTTTTGGTTTTTTCTTAAGGAGGAGCCAAGTTCTGAGACTGTGTGACTGGTCTCGATTTTCTGGCTCTTTCTGCAGAACAAATAGTCATGAGCAGTGTTTAAATGTGTATATATGGTGTATATGCATGTGTGTCTATGTGTCCATTTATCTGCATGTGTGAGTGTGTCGACCGCTTTGCGGCTGCACAGTTCATCAATTAATGCTCATAATCAGAGGTGACTACAAGAGTATCCCACCCGCACGGCAGAGCCTGGCAAGCTACCCATGTCGTATTTGATATGCCAAATACCAGTAGCAGTTATAGACCTCATTCCCATGACCTGATGGAATGGTTTGAGGCTCTTTATGTTCCTGGAGCAAGCAGGTGCCCTTGGGCTACACTAGCATGTGACAGGACATATGGAGATGTTACTGGTGCCCGCGAGCAAATCGATGATCAACGGGAGTCACAGTTGATACATAAAGAGCAGATACCAGCTCTCCTCGCAGGACAGAGCCCGGCAAGCTGTCCGATGCGTATTCGATATGCCAAAACCAGTAATAACATTGCTTATTTTCCTGACCCTGAAAGAACCCTTAATACAGCAGCACTAAGAAGGATGAACAAGGAGTGCCTGATAAAATTTCATGGCCATCCTAGGCTGCCAAAACGAAGAAGGACTAAAATGACTGTCTGTACTTTCAATGCATGTACGCTGGCATGGGAAGCATATATTGAGGACCTGATGGTGCAGGCACAAAAGATCAAGTACAACATCATTGGTCTGACTGAGGCGAGGAGGCATCAATCGTATCATGACGTTTTTGACACCGGAGAACTGTTCCTTGGAACATGCGCCTAGAGAGGCATCAGTGGCGTAGGTGTCCTTGTCAACACGAACATGGCCGTAAACATTGGTTCATATGAATGCCTGACAAACCGGTTAGGATGATTACACTTGAAGAGATGTGGCCTACTGACAGCAGTTTCTATCTTCGTTGTCTACACACCAATGTACAATCCACATACAAGGAAGAAGAAATTGAGAAATTCTACATGGAACTGGAGGAGTTCTATAAAAAACATCACAACTCCTACAAGATCATAGTCAGTGATTTTAATACAAAGAATGGCCGAAGAACTCCACATTGGGACCCATGGGCTAGAATGGAACGGACAGGGTGAGAGACTATCTGAGTTCATCATGTCCACCAAGACCATTCATGGGAACTCACAGTTCCAGAAGGCTGAATCGAAACCTCGGACATGGGAATCTCCTGGTAGACAGTTCCACAATTAAATTGACCACATCATATTCAATCGACAGTTTTGCCTGACTGATGTCGCTGTCGTCCCAAAATTCCAAATAGGGTCAGACCACCGTCTCCTTTGTGCAAAATTCTACTTCACACAATGGGGAGAAAAGGCTGGTCAGACTTCTTCATCAAGACCCTGAAAGAATTGTTTGAGGCCTGCGTTTTCCTGAAGCAACCAGATGCCGTGGGGCTACACTGGCAAGTGATAGGGTTAAATGGAAATGTAACTGGTGCCCGCTCGAGCAAATAGATGAATAACGGGATGTCAATAGATCAAGTTGATATATAAAATGATGCACATTTAAAAACTTTTATTATATCACTCTAAATTATAAAATCACAAGGATGTTCATGTTTAGGTTTTAGTCATACAGTGTTCCAGCACCCATCCCTCCACCAGTGCCCATTTTTAACCAACAATGCCCCCTGATTCCCTGATCAGAGACAGACTGATTCTGCAGTCTGTCTCTATGGAAGGCACATTGCCTCCCTCTCTCCTCTCTCTCGTCCTTCTCTTACACATTGTGGCTTGCAATACATACATTAGGTTATTATGTGTATCCCTTTGCCTACATTCAATGCACATTTAGGTTGGTATTATCATTTCCAGCAATTATTAGTACACTGTACCTTTTCCTGTCTTATCTAACCTGTGACTCCCACACACTTGCGGTAGATTCCACACCCTAACCAGACTTCCTAATACATGTTTTGCCTGGCCTTGGATATTGGTATCATATTTTTTATATCCTGCATATTAAATGCAGTCATTCTATAACTGTCCTTTCCGGCTGGCTGATTTCACTCAGTATGATCCTCTCCATGTCCATCCATTTATAGGCACATTTCATAATTTCGTTTTTCCTAACAGCTGCATAGTATTCCACTGTGTAGATGTACCAAAGTTTCTTTATCCAGTCGTCTGTTCTTGGGAACTCTGATTGTTTACATATTCTGGGTATTGTGAATAGTGCTGCTATGAACATATATAGATGGTGTTTCTGTTTTGTGTTTTTGGCCTATCAGGGTATATTCCAGGAATGGTATTGCTGGGTCAAAGAGGAGCTCAATTTCTAGTGTTTGGAAGAATATCCATATTGTTTTCCTAAAAGGCTGTACCAATCCCTTTCTCCCCGCATTCATGCCAGCACTTGTTGTTCTTGCTCTTTTGGATATGTGCTAGTCTCTTTGGCATGAGATGATATCTCACTATTACTTTGATTGGATTCTCCCTGATGATTAGTGATAATGAGCATTTCTTCATATGCATTTTTTTCATTTGAATTTCTTCTTCTTGGAAGTTTCTGTTCGTTTCTTCCCCTCATTTTTTGATGGAGTTAGCTATTTTCCTGTAAAGTTCTACCAGTGCCTGATATATGCTGGTTATTAACCCCTTATCATGTGGGTATTGGGTAAATGTTCTTTCGCATTCTGTGGACTGTCTTTCTATCTTGATCGCTGTTTCTTTCGAGGTGCAAAAGCTTTTTAGTTTCATGTAGTCACGTATGTTTATCTTTGCTTCCAATGTTTTGTTAGTGGCATTTCATCTTTGAAGATGCCCTTAGCTTCAATGTTGTGGAAACCTTTTGCAATATTTTCTTCAACGCACTTTATGGATTCAGGTCTGATATTGAATCTTTAATCTATTTTGATCTGATTTCTGTCCATCATGCTAGACAGAGGTCCAATTTCTTTCTTTACACGTAGCTGTCCAGTTTTCCCAGCTCCACTTGCTGAAGAGGCTTTCCTTGCTCCATATCGTATTTTTTTGCTCCCTTATCAAAGATTAAATGATCATGCATTTGAGAATGGGTGTCAGGATACTCAGCTCTATTCCACAGGTCTAGAGATCTGTTTTGCTTTAATACCATGTTAGTTTATTTACTACCACGCTAGTTTATTTACTACCACTTTGTAGTACAGTTTGACGCTGGGAAAGGTGATGCCTCTCGTCTTCTTTCTCCCAAGAGATTAAGCCAGTCTCCAGCCAGACTTGTCAGAAACCCAGCCTACAAGGACCCACCCTGCAGAGACCTGCCCTTTAGAGGAGAGTATTTCAAGCCCAGGAATGCTTCAGCCACAGACACAGATACCCCCAGCAGAGCAGAAACCAGGTTTCCCTGTTGAACCCCCTGCATTCCATGGACCACCAGAGCGACTTCCGACCTGAGTCTACCATCCCGATGGAGCCTCAGAGGAGCCCAGAGAAACCCCCTACACCTTGCTGGCAGCTATCTTCACCATCCATACTCCACAGCTCGTAAGATCTACACCCAAGAGATTAAGCCAGTCTCCAGCCCGGCTTGTCACAAACCCAGCCTACAAGGACCCACCCTGCAGAGACCCGCCCTTCAGAGGAGAGTATTTCAAGCTCAGGGATGCTTCAGCCACAGAAACAGATACCCCCCAGCAGAGCAGAAACCAGCTTTCCCTGTTGCCAGTCTCGATGGGCTTTGATGACTGCATCAGTCTCCACAGAATCAAAGGCTTCTGTTGCAGGACTCCTAAGGGCCGCTGCATCTGCTCTGGATTGCCTCCTGCAAATCACTTCGTAGATAAGGGGGTAGTCTAAATGTGGCAGTTTATCTGACCATGTATGCTGTACTAGCTGGTATAAATATTCTCCCATGCTACCACAATCATCGTGGGACTAGCTAGATCTTACCAGCATATTAGCCTGGCCACGCAGGACCCCTGGGTAATTAGACCAGAGAGAAATGCTGTTTGCTTCCAAGCAAACAAGCATGGCTCCCTGATATACTCAAAGGCAACTAAAATACAAAACTACAATGAAGTAGAAGAGACTTGTGAAGGCTTGGAGAAATATTTAACTGGCATTAGTATTAGTCTTTGGTACAGAGACATGCCATCTCAGAAACCCCCTTCTCTACCCTATAAAGGCATTTCCAGGCAGATCTTGGCTCAAAACATTAGCATACTAAAGGGCCTAGGTGAGGTGCAGGGAGGGATTACCTAAGGGCATTTGATCCTCCCTGCTTTCCATAACAGTGGGAGGAAGGTCTGAGTTACAGGGGTATAAACTAGCCGGTTTCCCTCTCTCGCGCTTCTTTGTGTGGGCCTCTCTCTCTCTTTGTGAGTGCTCACCCTTCTTGGAAGACTTCTTCTCCTTTTACAAAGCCTTTACACGTGGTGGCCGACATCTTGGCCTACACGTGGCTGGGGTTCTAGCCTGGAATCCTAAGCACCGGGCTTTTCCTTTTGCTGATTTGTATGCCTGAACCTGTGATAAGTAAAGCCTTTTAAAACTGCATCGGATTCCTGAGTTTTCATCCATTCCTAGCCGGCTTCGGAGGTAGAAGGGAACTCGCTTCCCGGCACTGTCGAGGACCCCAGCGGAGCTCCCCGACATTTGGCGTCCCTGGGTGGGCACGAAGCATCTGGAGGTCCCACCGAGATGTTAATGAACTTTTCCTGAAGCTGGGAGCAGCATTCAAACCGTGAGTTAAAAATGGGTTCCCTCCCGAAAGTTTTTTCTTTGTTCTGGCTTCACCTGTTTCTTCAGGTGCTAGTAAAAGTGGTGACTTTTGTAACTCCGGCTTTTCTTTCAGAGAGTCATGAAATTAAATCTAGCAAATGTTGCAGGTGGACCCCACGGGTGACTTATGTGAGGCAGGAAGGAGAGAGAGATGGTCGCTTTCTCCCCAGCCGCCTCTGCCACCCGGGACCCGCTGGGCAGGCTAAGGACTGATAAAGTCTGCGATGAACCCCTGCACGGCGTGGGCCTGAGCCCCACCAGCCCCATGAGGTGGCTGTCAAGCCAAGCCTGATGCCCGATTGATCTCTAGGCACGGGAGTTAATCCCCACCACCCGAGGTTTCTCGGGGAGCCAGGGACTCAGGCTGGAGCGAGGAATTGCTCTTTGCAGGAAAGGAAAGTCAGTCCTAGGCCTTACCCAGGTCTGCCTCAAGGTTCTTGTCTTTCTCCCAGAAAAAGAATTTTCAGGAGTCGACGAGCAGTGAAGTAAAATAGGTTTTATTAAGGAGGTTTTTGGTGAGGGGGAGGGAGAGAAAGAAAGGAAAGAGTAACGCGCTCAAGGGAGAACGCGGGCTGCTCCAAAGGCGGAGAGCGCGAGTAAAAGAGAAAGTACACATCTCAAGAGGGGAGATGCGGGCAACACACATGCTCAGGCAACACATGTGCTTGGCCACATGGGCTCAGGCAGCATGAGTGTCCTTGCAGCATGTGCACGCAGGCGACATGTGTGCCTAGGCAGCATGCGCCGCAGGCAACATGTGAGCCCAGGCAGCATGTGCGCGCAGGCAACATGTGTACCCAGGCAGCATGTGCGCGCCGTTCTTTGGTCAGGACGGCTTTTATAGATTTCTCCCCAAGTTACTCCCATATGGGGCTTTAACCTCGGTTGCTAGGGCCCCGTTGCCAAGGGGAGTAGACTTTGGGAGTGGTCTTCTTTGACTGGAATGTCCTGGGGTCTTCCTTGAGCTGGGCCCTGGGCAGGAAGGCTGATTCATCTCCCTCAGGAGATTTACACATTCCTTTTGGCCTTCCCTTCCCCAGGGTCTATTGTTGATATGGTCTTATCAAGTTTGGTTTCGGGCTTTCAGTCAGGTGTGGCTCTGGATCTCTTCTTCAGGAATTTATTGCCATGTGGCGCCCCCCTGTCTGCCTGCCTACAACAGCAAACAAATTTTAAAGCTTGACGATAATCTAGAGGAAGAAAAGAAACCTCCAGAGGAGGCAGACTCTCACACTGAAAATCTGCCTGGAGTTAATACCTCCGAAGGCATAGGTGCCCCTCTGATGGAGACTGAATCTCAAGTTGAGGGCTTCCCTAAAATTCTTAGGAACTCTGATGAGGATGGGGAGGAACAGATTAATTCCTGGAGCCTGTCCAGGCCTCTAAAGGCTTGTAGTTCCTCCTGTTCTAAATTTAACAATCAAAGAGCAAAGCTCTGGGAGCTTAGCAACATTCCTCAAAACCATTCTTTATTTTGGCCTTTTCTGATGCTAATTCTTGTGATTTTTGTGATAAAACTGCACCTCCCCCAACGGGAGCAGAGTGCAAGTTCTGGAGAGCAAGTTGTTAAGTTTAAAGTACATGCTTTCCTGGACCTGTGGTTTAAGGAAACGAAAAGGCAGATTTCTTGGTGGCATCTTTATTTAATTCAGCTGGAAAAAAGCTTTAGGCTCAATCTACAGTTGCCTGCCACCTTCATAAGTACCATAGCTTTCCATAAAGATAAACCGGACTAAACTGTCCGCCTTTTATTTGTCTGTGCTCCGTCCCACGTGGCTGGAGGTTTGCAGACAATTAAGTTATGTGATTGGATATTTATGGCAAATGACTTCTGGCAAATGGATAGTTTTGGCGAATGATTTATGGTAAATGTTAAGGCTAAAGACAAAATGTTAAATGTGCTCAAAAAACTTTCAAAATTCGGTTATTAAAGCAACAAAAGACAGGTATCTTTAACATTATTCACCTTAAACTTGTCTCAAGGAGAGCCGCTAAAAAACACTGATGCAAACTCAAAAACCAGTAAATTCACCTAAGTAAAAACTGTTCATAAATGGCTTGCAGGTTTAAAAGCACCTAATTTCTTTCAATATAAAGTCTTAATTTTAAATTGCAAACTGTTCAAACCTTCCGAATTGATTCATTTCTTAATAATGATAATCTTGCTTTGCAGCCTGTTAAACATGGTCTATCTTAAATAACAATAATTTTGCTTTGCAGCCTGTTGATATTGGTTCGTCTATAATAAAAATAACCTTGCATGCAGCCTGTTGATGCTTTCGCTGGAGATAACCCCTTTCTTTCTTTAAAAAAAAAAAACTGCCTTGGAGCGAGTTTAAAGGTAGAAGCACCTAAATAACCCTCCAAAAAAGGTACCATAAAAAAAATATGTATTTTCTAAGTGTTTCATGTGTAAGTGTCTTAATGTTTCCTTGCACCAGATGTAAGTACTAAAACCCTTATGTGGAAATATATAGAAGGCCAGGAAGGATTTATTCAGCCTTTTTGTGGTTGATCTCCCCATTTCTTTATGGGGAAGGGATGTGCTAAGTCAAATGAAAGTAGAAATAATAACTAGGTGCTCAAGGGTAAGCAGTGATATTATGAAAAATTCAGGTTATGTTCCCGGAAAAGGCCTTGGTAAAAATCTCCAAGGCATCACAGAGCCCATTAGCGCCTCAGGGAATGCAGGTCCCGCTGGCCTGGGTTTTTCCTCAGGACCAGTGAGGAAGGAATCCCAATACCCTGGACAACCTCCAACCTAGTCTGGGTCCCTGACATTTTCCTTTTCTTTGCAAAGCCTGGTACAATGCCATGAAGGCCTGGATGTTAGATATATACTCAGGCCTGGGTTTTTCCTCGGGACCAGTGAGGAAGGAATCCCAATAACCTGGACAACCTCCAACCCAGTCTGGGTCCCTCAGTGGCCCCTCTCTCAAGAAAAATTAGAAGCAGCTAAGGTGCTGGTGGAGGAGCAGCTTGCCCTTGGACACCTGGAGCCATCACGCTCTCCCTGGAATACTCCCATATTTGTTATTAAGAAAAAAATCAGGGAAATGGAGGTTGTTGCACAATCTTAGAGCCGTCAATAGACAAATGCAACTTATGGGCGCGGTTCAGCGAGGACTGCCTGTTCTTTCAAGTCTACCGCAAGATTGGCCTATTGTGGTAGTGGACATTAAGGATTGTTTTTTCTCCATTCCCCTTGCTAAAGAGGATTGCTGTCGCTTTGCTTTTACCTTGCCTTCTATTAATAATGAAAAGGCTGATGAACATTATCAATGGCGGGTTCTTCCCCAGGGAATGGCCAACAGCCCAACCATGTGTCAGCTATTTGTTCATCAGGCTTTGCTTTTGGTTCGTACAGAACATCCTCGGGTTCACATTTGCCACTATATGGATGACATTTTAATAGCCGCCCCATTGCAGCCAGTACTGGATGAGGTCTATGCTAAGGTGGTGCCTGCATTGGAAAGTAAGGGCCTTCTAATTGCACCCGAAAAGGTGCAAAAAGCATCCATAAATAAATTTTTAGGCTCCATTGTCACCCCAAAAATATTAGACCACAGAAAATACATATTAGAACGGATAAACTGAAAACATTGAATGACTTCCAAAAACTGTTGGGCGATATTAATTGGCTCAGGCCCTATTTACCACTTACAACAGCAGACTTAAAATCTTTATTTCGCATATTAGAAGGCAATCCAAATGTTTCGTCTTCGCGCATATAGACTCCAGAAGCAAGGCAGGTAATCAGTATGGTAGAAAATGCCATAAGTAATGCACAATTAACCCGATTACAAGAAGAGTTACCACTAGTGTTATGTATTCTGCCTACTAAAGTGCTCCCTACGGCCGTTTTGTGGCAGGACGGACCATTGCTGTGGGTACATCCACATGCCTCCCCAGGAAAAACTGTTGAGCATTA
Source organism: Cryptotis parvus (assembly GCA_021461705.1). Lineage (NCBI taxonomy): Eukaryota > Metazoa > Chordata > Mammalia > Eulipotyphla > Soricidae > Cryptotis > Cryptotis parvus. The sequence continues at coordinate 27,843 of JAJIBD010000206.1, forward strand.
TCCTACGGCAGTAGCCTCCTTGGCCCTACAGGGACTTAAATTAGCAACTACTCATTTTGCTAAGGAACCTGAACAACTTATTCAACCATATACCCAAAAGCAAGTACAAACATTGGCTGCCACCTGTGATGAACGGGCAGTACTATGTTGCTCCTTTTCCGAACTGTAGATAATCATTATCCCAAACATAATTTACTGCTTTTTGTATCGCAACACCCTGTGATTTTTCCAAAGATAATGAGGGATGCACCCCTTCAGGGCGTTTTGGATATTTATACAGATAGATCCAAAACAGGCTTGGGAGCTTATGTTGTACCGGGCGAGCTCCTGTTCTTATACAATTTCAACCGGACACACCTCAAATTGTAGAATGCCAAATTGTCTGTGAAGTTTTTAAAAAATTTTTATGAACCTTTCAATTTAATATCTGATTCACATTATGTGGTAAATGCTGTCTGAGGTTTAGAAACCTCGGGTATTGTTAAAGAAAAGAGCCCGGTGTTTAAATATTTAACTGAAATGTGTGCTCTTATTAGAAATAGAACTAACCCCCTTTTTATAGGACACATTAGAGCTCATTCACTGTTGCCTGGGCCCATGTCGGCCGCCAACGATTTAGCCGATAAGGCCACTCAGGCCTTTGCTGCTCATATTGTAGACCCCGTTTTAGCAGCTCAGAATTTTCATCAACTATACCATGTCCCATCTCGTACCTTATGGTTAAAATTTAAAATTTCAAGACAAACAGCCCGGGACATTGTTAAATCCTGTATCTCTTGTGCATAATTTTTATCCGTACCCCATGTTGGCGTGAACCCCAGAGGTATTCGGCCAGGAGATCTTTGGCAGATTGACATTACTCACATCCCAAGTTTTGGAAAGTTAAGTTACATCCATGTCTCTATTGATACCTGTTCAGGTGTCATTCACGCCTCACCATTAAGTAGTGAGAAAACTGCAAATGTTATTGTTCACTGCTTAGAGGCATGGGCAGCTTGGGGTAAACCTTGAACCCTAAAAACAGACAATGGTCCCGCTTATTTTTCCAAAGGTTTTCAACAATTTTGCTCTAAAATGAAAATACACCACACCACTGGCTTGCCATATAATCCTCAAGGCCAAGGTGTAGTAGAAAGAGCCCACAGATCCCTCAAAGAATTGTCACAAAAACAAAAAAGGGGAATAGCCAAAGGCTACTCACCCAAAGGTAGATTATCTCTTGCCTTATTTACCTCAAATTTTTTTAATTTTGGATGACAAAGGGCACTCAGCTGCCGATCGACATGCCAATAATGTCTTTCCTACCAACACAAAAGTAAAATGGAAAAATGTTTTGGATAACAAATTGTATGGACCGGATCCTGTAATATCAAGATCCAGGGGAGCTGTTTGTGATTTCCCACAGGACAAGGAAGATCCAATCTGGGTACCAGAGAGACTGACGCATCTCATCTGTCAAGATGACAAGAGAGCTGATCATTTTGACGTTACTGATGGTTCTGCAGCAGAGCTACGGGAAAAGTGAATGACTCTGGGCAATAACCAGAACATGGCCGATGCCAGTGCCAGTTCATGCTAATTCAAGTGTCTTACCATCCTTATTTTCCACCTCCTGTGATATGGAGGCCCCGTGTACTACCAAAGATTAGAAGATAGTAATAAGTTTAATTTGACCAGTTTTCAACCACAGGGGACATTTTGTTTTTCCTTTAATGTTAGCAGCCCCTGTATACACATATTACGCAAAAACCTTACTGCTTGGCTTAATCCCCTGAAAGAGAGTATAACCTCTTTAAAATATTGGCAAATGTGTTTACTCAGGTTGCAAGGGGCGTTAGTTCGGGTTCAGGCACAGCTATTAATGCTACCCCACAAATAAATACTACTACCTTAATAATGAAAAGCATTTTAGGAATTCCCTGGCAGCATAGCAATAATGCTACTACTAATAGCACAAAATTTTTGGCCTCCCGCATTGTTGGCCCAATTTTGGTTTTCCTTCAGTGTTTATGCAATGTCAAGATAGAAGATGGGGGTCCAAAGAAATTGCTTTAGGTTTCTCTATATCCCCTGGTCTTAAACGCTATGTGTACAATGAAAGCAGCAATACCTCCTCTACAGGGGAGGGCTGGCCTTATTACCAATGGCTGGTAAGCAACAAAGTAGGCGCTGTATCTGACATCTTGGCTATAGCTCAGTTATTGGGGGCTCAACACCAACTTTTTAATGCCTCGGGTACAATTACTAAAGATCATCGTGGATATCGCCTGGGAAATATAACAAATAATAGTTTGTTATAAAACGCAACCTTGCTCCAGGCTGGAGTTTGTTTACATCCCCCGTATTTATTTTTGTTAATCAATGATTTTTTTTTTTTTTGCTTTTTTGGGTCACACCCGGCAATGTTCAGGTATTTCTCCTGGCTCTGCACTCAGGAATCACTCCGTGCAGTGCTCGGGGAACCATATGGGATGTCGGGGATCGAACCCGGGCCAGCATAGGACGGCCAGGTGCAAGGTAAATGCCCTACCCGCTGGGCTATTGCTCAGGCCCAGTCTTTTTTAATCCGGCCCAGGTATGCTGATCCAGAGACAGACATGGGGCAGAGCTGCTACTTGCTCTCCCTGTGCCCAGCCGCTCACAAGGAGCCCAGGAGAGATGGCGGGTTCTAGCCCTGGCCCGCCAGCCCAGCAGAGCCTTGCAACAAGCCAGGTGACCCCCCACTCCATGAGGGCCTCCATTTTCCACATCCAGACTTCTCTCTCGTCAGAACTCCACCAGCAGACCAGCCTATCACAGTCTGGCTCGCGGCCGCATGAGCATCATTAAATGCTGGACTTAGAGATGACTGCAAGAGTATATTACCTGCACGGCAGAGCCTGGCAAGCTACCCGTGTTGTATTTGATATGCCAAATACCAGTAACAATTATAGACCTCATTCCGGAATGGAGTGTGACTCTTTATGTTCCTGGAGCAAGCAGATGCCCTTGGGCTCTACTAGCATGAGACAGGACATATGGAGATGTTACTGGGGCCCGCTCAAGCAAATCGATGAACAACGGGAAGACAGTGATGCAGTGAATCAATGATAGTCAATCAAATTTAAATTGTTCAGTTACTGATTGCTATTTGACTGAGTGCTGGAATGGATCTTTAACAACCGCAGTAGTGGTGAAATTGCCTACCTTTGTTCCCATGCTGGTAGAAATAGATACCAGCACCTTTCCTTTAATGTCACTTATTCGCGAGCCCCGAGACTTTGGCATCATTACAGCAATTGCCACGGCTATTGCTGTGTCTGCTGGCAGCATTTACGGCGGATGTCGCAATAGCCAATCAGGTATAAGCTGCTCAAACCATTAATAATGTAATTAGCCAAAAGTCTAAAATATTGGAAACACAAAATCGTGTTAATAAACATCTTATGTCCAGCATTTGGCCACCAATCAAAGAGCAGACTTACTACAAGCCCAAATTGAAGAATTATTTAACATAATACAAATTGGATGCATTGCTAAACAAAAACATATGTGTGTTACTCCCCTTAGATATGAAAAGTTAAACAACAAAAGCAAAATTATTGCAAAATACCTTGCAGGCAGTTGGTCGCAGGAGACGGAGGACCTGTTACATTGGCAATTGATGGACATTGTTACCCTCAAAGCCACCCAAGTTGAACCCATTACCCTTGGGGATTTTACTGAATGGCTGTTTTCCGCTTTTAATTTCTTTAAGGAATGGGTGGGGGTGGGAATTTTTGGTGCAATTTGCACTGGTGTGTTCCTTTGCCTCTGGTTGTTATGCAAACTTAGAGCACAACATGCTAAAGATAAGGCCATTATCATTCAAGCCATGGCAGCATTGGAGCAAGGCAAGTCCCCCCAAATATGGCTTGCTACCCTTAAGAGAGATCTTTGAACATGGTCTTGGCACAAGGAGGAGGTCTTGTTGCCATTGCACCCTGTGAGACATGTTCAATATCATGTTACAGCCTTTGTACTCCTTAGGCCTAGTGTCATTACACAAGGGAAGGTGTAACACTGCTTCTCTTTCCTCCGGGCAACCACCCTTGATCGGCTTGTTCTGAATAAGTGCTGGCCTTGATCGGGTGACTGTTTAGGCGCTTTTTTGCTAACGAAAACAAAAAGGGGGAGATGTTGGGCGCCATTTTGTGACAGATGCCATTTTGCCTAGCATAAACTTGTTTGTCAGCAGTTGCGGGCTACACCCAATGCCACGTTGCCCTTCCACCATCTGGCCCACGCATGCACAGGGCCCCTGGCGTGGTATGATTTCAGGCTTTATCCAATCAGTGCCTGTTTCATCAGCTCGCACGATTTGTGCTGGCCAATGGGAAATGGACACGCTGACCAGCGCTGTATAAAGGCAGCTTGCACAGAGGGTCGGGGGTCCTTCTCACCTTCTTAACTCTCAAGAATTAGGGGCTCCAATAGAGCGTGTTCTAAGAAGAATCCTGTTGTGGTCGTTCTTCTCCGCTGGTGGGCAAGGGCATCTCACATTCAGGTGTTCAGTTCTGACACTGTCTGGGCCTGGTGCCGTTCCCTTCTTTACTGATGAAATGGCATGTTGGATTTCAGAAGGGAGAATGTTGGGAACGACATATCCATCCTGCGGAATTTGGTATGTGGACCAGTGGACGTGATTATCAAAGTGATCTGAGTAGAAGTCAGATAATCTTTTCTATTGCTTTTCTGGAAGATGTGATAGATCCATCAGGACGTTGGAGGCAGTCATCTTGGTTTTATACTTGGCGGGGGACAGGAGGGCATTGCAAATGCTATTCCGCGCTTCTGCTGCATCTTCCAGTATTTCTGCTCTTCTCTCTTTGAGACCCAGGTATGCTGATCCAGAGACAGACATGGGGCAGAGCTGCTACTGGCTCTCACTGTGCCCAGCCGCTCATGAGGTGCCTGGGAGGGATGGCAGGTTCTAGTCCTGGCCCGCCATCCCAGCAGAGCCTCACAACAAGCCAGACGACCCCCCAACTCCATGAGGACCTCCATTTTCCACATCCGGACTTCCTCCTCGTCAGAACTCCACCCAGCAGACCAGCCTATCACAGCCTGGCTCATCAATAAATGCTGGATTTTGAGATGACTACAAGAGTATGCTAACCTCACGGCAGAGCCTGGCAAGCTACCCGTGTCGTATTTGATATGCCAGATACCAGTAACAATTATAAACCTCATTCCCATGACCTGATGAAATGGTTTGAGGCTCTTTATATTCCTGGAGCAAGCAGGTTCCTTTGAGCTCTACTTTCATGAGACAAGTCATATGGAGATGTTACTGGTGCCCGCTCGAGCAAATCGACGATGAACGGGAAGACAGTGACAGTGACTCTCTTTGAGAAGAGCTTGGAGTTCGATGTTGAAAATGACTGCCCACATGACATAGAAAATATTGAGAGCAATAATGTAGTCTAAGAACCAATGCACAGTATGCTAATATTTAGAGTTCATTTTACATTACTGCCTCCATTTTGAACAACTTAGTGCAAAATGTATCACTACTTGGCAGAAGAATTTTTGGGAAAGGCTTTCTGGCATTGTAAAAATATTAGGAACATGGGGAAATTAAAAGCTGTCATATGAATCTGACTTCATGAACAATTCTGAAAGTAGTCTCTTGTTGGATGATAGTTTACCTTGTCTGGGAGCTTTGATGTTTTACCCACTCACAGCTTAGTCTACTTACATGTTCTTAAGCCAAGGTTCGTTCTAATGAGATCTCTCTTCTATGTAAACACTGATGGAGGATATGGCAGCTACAGAAGTCATGACTGCTGCTAGCACCTGAAAAAGCAGGTGAAACCAGAACAAAGAAAAAACCTCCAGGAGGTTTTAACCCATTTAAACCCATTTTAACTCACAGTTTGAATTCTGCTCCCAGCTTCAGGGAAAAGTACATCAGCAACTTGGTGGGATCTCCAGATGCAGGGAAGCCCACATAGGGACACCAGATGTCACGGATGCCTCTAGGATCACCACAGTATCAGGACAGAAGTTGTCTTCTAGCTCTGAAGCTGTTGGGGGAACGGATGAAAACTCACGAGTCTGGCATAGTTCCAAAGGTTTTTAATAAGCCTTTGGATAAAGGTCTTCCACAGCAATCCAATATAATGAAAGAACTCTAGGTCTGGTCAGACTTAGACCATAGAAAAGACCCTAAGTCTCCCACAGAAGAGAGAGCATCTCACCCGAGAGCAGTCCTACCCAAGGAAGGGGAAAAAAAAGGCGATGAGGCCTAAAGTCAGTCTCCTTATATACAGCAAAGCAATCCTATCTGTGGAACAAACATCTCAATGGAACAATCCTATCTGTGGAACAAACATGTCATCTCAATCCTATCTCAATGGAACAAAAATCTCTGAATGCAGCAGTTATGTGTACCTAGGTCAACAAGTCAACACGATGAATGACCTAAAACCTGAGCTGCGCAGGAGGAAGAGAGCGGCATGGAATGCCTTCAAAAGCATCAAAGAAATAGCTAAAAGGACAAAGAACCTCCGGGCTAGGTACATCTCTTCAACTCCACCATTCTCCTTGCATTAACATAGGCCTCAGAGACCTGAGCGACCTTGTACATGGCAAATGCCTTCCATGCTGTACTATCACTCCAGCCCCTTGACATCATATTTTATCTCATCATTTACAAGAATCCCAATAGCAGTTAATTAATATCATTATGACATTATCTGCAATGAATCATACTAGTTTCTGACAATTCTACTATTGCGCATATATTAAATGCACTTATATGGATATTACATGTAATCACATTCATAGCAATAATGTCAAAAGGAGAAGTGACCTAAGTTTGCAGTGACAGATTAATGGATAGACAAAATGTGCTACACACATTTAAAAACATATTTAAAGAAAATTATGACTTAAAGAATATTATGTCGTATGCTACAAGAGCACGATCCTTGAAAGAAGATGCTTATAAGAATAAGCAAGTCACAAAATAATGGGTATTGTATGACTCTACTTATATGAGGTTCTTAGAGTAGACGTTCATAAAGATAGACATGAGAAAGGTGATTATCAGGAGTGTGGTAGTGGGAGCTTAGTTATTATTTAATGAATATGTGGTTTAAGTTTGAAAAGATGAGACAGCTGTGGTGGTTATACAAGAACATAAAGATGAAATAGATGTGAAGATGGTTATAAAACAATACAATGCTCTTAATGCCTGTGAACTCTGCTAAGAGATGCAACTTTACATATTTTCCATAAAAATATAAACCATACATATTTTAAAGCGTTACACTTTATTGTGTAACAAGTCAACTTCACTCACTTAAGGTTTCTCTGAACACTCCAGTTACCTCAATCCACTTGCAGTTTTTTATGTATACAAATAGTATGTCTGGTAAATTCAGTCTAAGTCAAAGAGACATAGATAAAAAGTTCAATATCGGGGAACAAATCCCATCCCTTACTGCAAGGAATTAACCCCTCTACCCTGCAATAGACACTGCATATTTAGAAACATAAAAATAAAGAAGACCTGGGGTAACACTTAGTGAGAAATATAACAGAACTTTCTAGAAAATCTAATGAGTATTATTTGGAATATCCAATTACAATTTTAAGCAGAGCAAAACTTGGTTCATTGATATATTTTAAAGATACCTGTGATAAACCAAATAGGTCAAAGGTGTGTCAAAGTATAGCAAAATGCCTTCTCCTTTAAGAAAGAATAAAAATGTACTGATCTTACCATACATAGACATGTTTTACTTACTCCTTTAAAATATTACAAAAATAAATGATAGGAGTAATCAAAACAAGATTGTACCAATTTGGAAGAGATGTAATAAAAGTTATTTATTTGAAATTTTTCCTGCATTAGCACATTTAACTAGTATTGCTATGGCAACACATTTGTCCTAAGTAAAATTAAGAGATAAACACAAAATACCATAATGTTGAATATAAATTATTATTTATATTAATTATAATGTAGTATAAAGAGATTGTTTATGCCCATCTGAGAAGAGGTTACTATCAACAAATATAAAAGACACTAGTAGAACTTGAAAAGAAAAAAAATCCAACCGTCTTAAAATGTACGGTTTGAATACATACATTCGGCTGGACCCCCGGCTCGGCGCAGGGTCGCCCCCGCACCCCCGCCGTGGAGCCCGGGTCGGGTCTGGCCCCTTGGGCTGTGGGCTGGCGGCGGCGCGGCTGGCAGGGCCTGGCACGCCACAGCCCGACGACGCAGCGCCATGTTGGCGGGCGCCCGTCTTCCTCCGCCGCCTCAGGAGCTCGGCCGGCGGGCTCGGTGCGAGGCTAGGGCGGGAGCGGCGCGTCCCGGCCACGCTGCCCGGCTTGAAAGGGCGACGCCGGGCGTCCGCTTCCCGGCAGGCCCGGCGCGGGGGTCCTGGGGGCGGCCTGGGGCTGCGCACGTGCCGTGGCGCGGCGGCCCTTTAAGAGTCGCCGCGTTCCGCCTCCCGCCCGCCGGCGCCGCCCGACTGGGACCGTGTTTCCCGGCCCCTCGGGTGAGTGGCCATGGCCACCCCGGGCCACGGGCTGGTCGCGTGCCGTCAGGTGGCCGCGGAACAAGTTGCGGACTCGGGGCCAGGCGTCCAGCAGGGTTTCTGCGTGCCGCGCCCCAAGTTTTGTGTCCTTGGGCTCTGCACAAATGAGGGGCCCCGCCGCGTGGTCGTCCTGAGCGTCTCGTCGGGCGCCCCCAGGACTTTTCAAGGTTGCTGGTGGACCCCAGGCGCCACCCCCCACCCCCATCCCTGGCGGTCAGACATTTTGTGTTGGCCACGTGCTAGGACCTTGCATGCCGCGCCCCACCCTCCGCCCGGGAGCGTGCACCCCGACATTTGCTGTGGGCCGGCGCCTCTCGGATGGACGGCGCGCCGTGGGGTGGGCCCTGGATCCCATAAGAAGTGAATCAACGGTCTGGGGGGAAAAGATGCTTGGAACCCACAGTTTTGACCTTCTTGGAGGGGGCGGTGTTGGAGTCACCACGCGGTGCCAGGCTGCGCCCCCTCCCCCCCCCGCAGCTTTTGTGCACGTCGGCGCTGGCTTCGGGAGGAGGGACGCGCTTGGGAAGCCAAGAGGCCGGGTGTGCCCGCTCTGCTGCCTGTGTTTGCGTCCATGGCAGCGGCCCACGGAGGACACCCGGGGCGTGGATGTGGTCCTGAACCAGCCAGGCTGGGTCGGGGGAGAAAGAACAGCACCCCGGTTCTCTCTGGAAACAGACGAACCGGGGTTGGGGCGAGCGCACCTAACATTATAGAGCGCTTTCCGGGTGGGCATGGGGTGGTGGGCTTTGAAGGACGTTAAAAAGGTAAATCCAGTGCTGGGAACAGAATCCTCTTTTCAAAGGCCTTAGAAAGCCCTAACATGAAGCTTTTAACGCCAAGCACGCTCACGTGGCTGCACGTGGCCGCCAGTATACTGCATGGGGCCTCTGGGACCCCGGGGGCTGCTGGGCATTGGGAAACAGGGCACATCCTTGCTCGGCTCTTTGGTGGGGTTTTTGTTTGTTTTTTGTGGGGGGGTGCTTTTTTTTGTATGTTTTTTTTCCCTGGCTATGTAAATGCCCCCCCTCCAGCCCTGGGGGTTCGCTGTTTTGGGTCACACCAGTGGTGCTCAGGGGACCATACAGGATGCCGGGATCCGAACCGGGACGGTTTGTGCAAAGCAAAGGTCCTACCCGCTGTACTGTGCTCCGAACCCCCTTGCTCTGCTAAAATGCTGGTGAGCACAGAAGGTGCCTTCGTGGCCCCCCCATGGTGCCAGGGAAGGAGCTTGGTCAGACCTTTTTTAAGGCCTAGTGGAGATTTTGTTTTAGATGGAGTTTGAGGAAGCGCCTTAACTTTGTTTTAGGTGCATGAGAGCAGGCCTAGGGGAGAGCTCTATGGCCTGTGTGGGTGGGCTTTGCATGGAGGCCCAGGTGGGTCCCTGACACTCGTGGGCCCCTAGCACCGGGCTACCAGTGTGGCCCCAAAACTCCAAAAGAGAAAAGGTGCAGGAGCCTTTAATGAATTTAAATCCACATAAACACAGATAGTGCATTTACCAAGGGGAAGGCTGATGAAGAAATATTTAATTCAATTCCATTTTCTGTCAGAGGAATGTTGTCATAGTGGGAAAAATGGCCTCAATCTGTCATTTCAAAATAATCTTGAGCATAGTGAACGCTTTATGGGCCTGAGAAAGTAAGCCCCTGAGTTCTGCTGGTGTGACCCTCAACAAACAATACAGGGAGTGTTTGATGTACTGTACAGTTAGCTGCTTTCCTGAGAATAAAATAGTGCTAGAACATGCCATTACACAGAGAACCCGACGCTTCTGTCTGTGTGAGACTCTAACTTTGCTGCTATCAAACTTTACTGCATTCCAGAAAGGGCCTGTTCTTCTGCTGAGCTCTGAGCACCTCGTTAGCTCCTCATCGGGAAAGGACTGCCGGGATAGTAATTACTTTGATTTCAGTTTGTTAGGAAGCCCGGCAGTATCCTGTGATCCACGATCTGTTCTCTGAAACATTGGTGGACTGGCCGCTGGGCATGTATACTTCATAAAGGAGTCTTAGTCCCAATTTACTGAAGGAAGAATCTTTCTAGGGCCTGGAGTGATGGTACAATGGGTAGGGATAGGATTTGTGCTTACCCTGCAGTGACCAACTTGAGGTTCCGTCCCCAACACCTCCAGGTGTGACCCAAACCCACCTGCCCTCAAAGGTTTTTCCTTTTAGACTTTGTTCAGCTTACGTCTTAAAACATTTTCTCAACTTTTGAACTTAGGTTTATAGTGATGTTAGTTTAGTTTTGTGAATTTTATTGATTACATAGCTAGTTTTTTCCTTGTGTGAATAAGTTTTCATTGAAGCAACATGACCAAAAAATTAGAAAAAAAGCCTTACACTTACATGCCCTTCATGTTACTTACATCCTGATACGTATTTCCTGCAATGCTTTTTTTTTCCCCAAACTCAAACCAAGTGTACTTCCTTGTTATGCATGTAAATAGGACACATCTTTATCTTTTTGTGTCTATTTTATTATTTTTATTATTTTTAAGTCACATCAAAAAAAGCAGGATGAGAATGCTATTCGGGTCTCCCAGAGAGGAATCGAAAGAGCTATGCTTGGAATATCACACCTCACTCAAGTGAGAGAAGGAATCTGGAGTTCTGACCTCCGTCGCTATTCCAGAATCAGGGATGCTGTCTCCTTTGCCAAGGCATCGAAAATCAGATGGGCTGGACATGTAATGCGATTTGGAGACAACGACTGGACTAGAGCCATTACCGACTGGATCCCACGGGATGCCAAAAGATCACGTGGCCGCCCACCTACAAGATGGTCAGACTTCCTTGTCAAGACCCTGAAGGAACGATTTGAGGTTCTTCATATTCCTGAATCAACCAGATGCCATTGGGCTACATTGGCACGTGATAGGGTCCAATGAAAATGTTACTGGTGCCCGCTCAAGCAAATCGATGAATAACAGGATTCAAGTGATCAAGTCACATCCGGGGACACTCGGGTTACTCCTGGCGGTATTTGGGGGACCATATGGGATGCCGGGATCAAACCCACGTTAGCTGTGTGCAGTGCAAAACCCTGCCTGCTGTACTGGTCCCCATCCCCAGTGTTTTTTACTGTTTTAAAAAATCCTGAAGAGGGTAGGAATTTCATATTAATCCTAGCAGTGCTTAGCCAAGGAAGCTTCTAAGAGTATACCACCCGCACAACAGCCTGGCAAGCTGTCCGATGCGTATTCAATATGCCAAAACCAGTAATAAAAAATGTTCATATTCCTGACCCTGAAAGAGCCCTTAATTCGGCAGCACTAAGAAGCCATTGGGCTACACTGGCATGTGATAGGGTCAAATGGAAATGTTACTGGTGCCCGCTTGAGCAAATCGATGAATAACGGGATGTCAAGTGATCAAGTGATTAAAATGTAGGGAGAAGTAATGAACAGAAATTTCCTAAAAGAACTTTTGTATGGCCAAAAGGTATATGAAAAAGTGCTCTTCATAGTTGCTCATTAGGGAGATGCAAATCATAACACCAATGAAATATATCTCACACCACAGAAACTGGCACACATCCAAAAGAGTAAGAACAACCAGTGCTGGCACAGATGCAGGGAAACAGGGACTCTCATTCATTGTTGTTGGGAATATCGACTGGTGCAGCCTTAATGGAAAATAATATGGCCATTCCACAAACACTGGATATTGAGGTCCCATTTTACTCAGCAATATCACTTCTGGGAATATAGCCTGAATATAAAAAAAAAAAAACACAACAGAAACACCACCTGCACTTCTTTTTTTTTAACATTTTATTATACCACCGTGAGATATACAATTACAATGCTGTTCACGCTTGGGGGTTTCGGTCACACAGTGTTCCAGTACCCCGCCCTCCACCAGTGCCCCCCAGCTACCACCCATGTCCCCAATTCCCTCCCCCTCCCACATCCTGCCTAAATGGCAGGTTCTTTATCTCCTCTCCCTCTCTCTCTCCTCCTTCTCCCACACATTGTACACTTCTAAGTGCACTACGCACACTTAGAAGCCATCATTTGCATTTTTTGTCTGTATTTAATGCTCAGTTCTATGTTAGCATCAGAACTTTAGACATTTATTCACACATGTTCCCTTCTCTATCTAAACCAACCTCTGACTCCCACACGCTTACCATCTGCACTTCTATAATTATCGCAGCACTATTCACAATAGCCAGAATTTGGAAATAACTTGAGAGCCTCTGAACAGAAGAGTGGCTAAAGAAACAATGGTACATCTAAACAATGGAATAGTATACAGCTGCTACGAAAAAGAAGTCATGAAATGTACCTACAAGTGGATGGTCACACAGATTATCATCCTTAGTGAAATTATGAAGTGAAATGAAAAAGAAGAAAAGGAGGAGGAGGACGACGATGAGGAGGAGGAGGAGAAGGCAGAATAAGAAGAGGAAGTAAAAGAGGATGAGGAAAAGGAGGAAAAGGAAGAAGAGAAAGAGGAAGAAGAGAAGAGGAGGTAGAGGAAGAATAAGAAGGAGGAGGAGGAGGAGGATGAAGATGAAGAGGAGGATAAGAAGAAGGAGGAGGAGGAGGAGGATGGAGATGAAGAGGAGGATAAGAAGAAGAGAAGGAGGAGGAGTAGGAGAAGAAGGGAACAAGAAGAATGAGGAGGACGAAGAAGAGGAGGAGCAGGAGGAGCAGTAGGAGAAGGAATAGGAGGAGGAACTGGAGGAGGAGGAGCAAGAGGATGAGGAGAAGGAAAAGGAGAAGAGAAGGAGGAGCAGGAGAAGGAGAAGAGAAGGAGAAAAAGGAGGAAAAGGAGAAAGAGAAGAAGGAGGAGAAAGAAGGATAGGAGAAGGAGGAGGAGGAAGAAGAAGAAGAAGGAGAAGGAGGAGAAGGAGAAGAAGAAGGAGAAGAAGAGACGAAGGAGAAGAAAGTATTGCCTGCTATAGAGGCAGCCTGGGGATGGGAATCGGGACCTTGGTGGTGGGAAATGTGCACTGGTGGAGGGATGAATGCTGGAACACTGTATTACTGAAATCCATCCATGAATATCTTTGTAATTGTATAACTCACTGTGGGATAATGAAATAAAATTTTAAAAATTATTGCAGTATTTGAAATAAACTTTCCACTGACATGTAAAGCCGAATACATATCAAAATAAAAAACAGAATTATGATGGCTTCTATTTTGTCTTGGGTGGGCCACATCTAGCAGTACGCAGTGCTTATTCCTGGCTCTGTGTTCGTGGATCACTCCTGAGGAGCACTCTTTAGACCACATGCAGTGCCTGGGCTCACACAGAGGGCTGTTTTGTGCAATGCAAACGCCTTACACGTACTATTTCTTGGGTCCTGCTGTCATTTTTTAAGAAATTTTGTTAACTATTTGTGATGAGACTCACTAAACTTCTCATAAACTCTTCATATACAGTAAGTAAACTTACATATTGGTGAGATAAAGCATTGAAATTACTCAGAAGAAAAAAGAAAGCAAAAATTCTGATAGCAATTTCCAGAATAAAAACAACAGCACAATAAAATAAGGCAACTGAATAAACACATTATTTCCCAAAGCTAGAAAAAATGTTTAATTCAGCAGTAACACTTAGACACTTTTCTGACTTACAGATTTAATCGGGGAGCATTATAATTATTATTTTATTGTTTATTAGGGCATCAGGAAGTTCTCGATTGACACTTTAAAGCTCTTGTTAAGAGGATTTATACTTTGCAACTCAATGTGCAAAGCAAACTGTTTCAAATTGTTTCATTCTCCTAAGAACACATATCTTATAAATAACTTAAATATCATTTGCTCAAATCAGGCATGTATAAAGTCAGAAAAGTTTGAAGAAATGAGTTAAGTCCAATGTGACAATTTTTTATCGTTGAAATGATAAGTGGTGAGCTTCATGAAACTATTAACTTTGCTTTTGACCAAAATCCTATATTTCTATTAATATTTTCTTATACCACTGTGAGATATACAATTACAATGTTGTTCATGTTTGGAGGTTTCGGTCACACAGTGTTCCAGCAACCCGCCCTCCACCAGTGCCCATTTCCCACCACCAATGTTCCCATTTCCCTTCCCCTTCCATAGCCTGCCTCCATAGCAGGTTCTTTATCTCTTTTCTCTCTCCCTCTCTCTCTTTTCCTTTTCTTACATATTGTGGATTGCAATACATATACTTAGAGGCCATCATGTGCATTTTTTTGGCCTGTATTTAATTCTAAGTTCTAGGTTGGTATTAGCCCTTCTGACATTTATTCGCACATGTTCCCATCTCTGTAATACCTAAACTCTGACTCCCACACCTTTTGTGGTAATTTCCACTTTTCGTAAGACCTCCTGATCAACATTTTGCCTGACTTTGGATTTTGATATCATAATATGTAAATATACATATTTATGTCATGCAAATAAATGTATTCATTCTATATCTCTCTCTTTACTTCTGACTAATTTCACTCAACATGATCCTTTCCATGTCTATCCATTTATAGGCAAATTTCATAACTTCATTTTTTCCTAACAGGTGCATAGTATTCCATTGCGTAGATGTAGTTAAGGCCAATGTGACAATTTATTTTATCTTTGGAATGAGAAGTGGTGAATGTAATGAAACTATTATCTTTGCTTTTGACCAAAATCCTATTTTTACGTTCACATTTAAAAATTTTAAGGTGAAAATTCTTCAAGAAGTGCACTCTTCTAGTCCAACAAATATTAAAATATTGTATTATTATCATGAAACATTTTAGGGTTTTTCTATTTATATGTGTTTGGGGCAGTCCGAATTAGATCCTGAAGTTTAAACTATCAGATAGAACCATCTTATACTTTTGGTTGCTTAATGTTATACAAAATTGTCTCTCCTCTAATCTCCCAGAATCTCAACCTATTTACTCACAAAGTGGTTCAACAGAATCATCCTTCTTCAAGCAGTTTTCTTCCAAATGACAAAGATCCAGGTTCCCTCCATCCTGTTTCTTTACCTTCATAGGATTGTTTCCACTTCGCGGAAAACTGAGAAAAAGTAAAGGACTGTGGTGTGTCTGTTTGGGAAGTCTCTACTAAGCAAGTTGAGATATAAAGTATTATATTTATTGGGCCCCTATCCAGGAGAGCTTACAAAAAACATTGGTGATGGGAAAGCAGATGATTTAACAGAAACTGAGCCCAGTGCCTGACACATACTATGTATGTGCTTTACCATTTGAATTATGTCCTTAGCCATAGCCCAAGCTTAGCAAAATCACAAATCAATATACCCATATATTCTAAGCTAATTTACAGTTACAAGGCTACAACTAACTCCCAAAGATGTAAGGAAATGTTTAGTAGCAATGTGTTTAGCAAACAAGCAATAATTCGTGGGGGGGGGTGGTGTAATCTTTTCATAAAGATTATTATTTCCTGGATTTATTATAAAAGATTAAATAAAGAATTATTTCCTGGATGAGGCGCCCGGGAGGCATGGTGGGTTCTAGCCCTGGCCTGCCACCCCAGCTGAGCCTCACAACAAGCCAGACCACCCTCCCCTACTCCATGTTGGTTGCCATTTTCCATGTCGGACTTCCCTCTCGTCACAACTCCACCCAGCACACCAGACTATCACAACCCGTCTCATCGAAGTTCCACCCTGCGGCAGTTTTTTATTCAATCCGGCCCACGTATGCTGAACCAGAGACTCTCATGCATGGGGCAGAGCTGCTACTTGCTCTCCCTGTGCCCAGCCACTCATGAGGCACCCGGGAGGCATAGCGGGTTTAGCCCTGGCCTGCCACCCCAGCAGAGCCTCACAACAAGCCAGACAACCCCCTACTCCATGGGGGATGCCATTTTCCACATCCAGACTTCCCTCTCGTCACAACTCCACTCAGCAGACCAGATTATCATAGCCTGGATCATAGAAACCCACCCTGCAGCAGTGATTTTTTTTCATTCCGGCCCAGGTATGCTGAACCAGAGACTCTCAGACATGGGGCAGAGCTGCTACTTGCTCTCCCTGTGCCTAGCCGCTCATGAGGCGCCCTGGAGGCATGGCCCGGGAGGCATGGCGGGTTCTAGCCCTGGCCTGCCACCCCAGGAGAGCCTCACAACAAGCAAGTTGACCCCCCTACTCCATGGGGGCTGCCATTTTCCACGTCCTGACTTCCCTCTCATCACAACTCAACCCAGCGACCAGAGGTAACTGCAAGATATTCCACCCGTATGAGCAGCCTGGCAAGCTGCTCGTGTCATATTGATATGCCAAATACCAGTAACATTTATATTCGGTCATTCCCATGACCTAATATAATGATTTGAGGCTCTTTATGTTCCTGGAGCAAGAGGATGCCTTTGGGTTCTACTAGCATGAGACAGGACATATGGAGATATTACGCGGGCTCGCTCTCACAAATAGATGATGAACGGGAAGACAGTGATAGTAATTTCCTGGATTTATTTTATTTAATGTTTGACTATACCACCAGGAGACATGCATTTACAAAGGTGTTCATAATTGTTTCTTGGTAATGCAATATTCCAGAACCCATCCCTCCACCAGTGCCCCATTCCCACCACCAATGGACACACACACCCTCCCACTCACCCCAGGCTGCCTCAATAGTAGGTACCCACTTTTCCTCTCTTTCTCTCTGTCTCTCTATGTCTCTGATCTCTTTCCCTCTTCTTTTACACATTGCCAATAGCCTTGCAAATATTTAGGGTTATGATTTAAGTCTCTGTATATTCAATGGTGAGTTTTAGTCTGACATTACCATTTCCTACACTTAGTAAAACACTGGTATATATATATTTATATCCCATTAATAAATGTAGTCATTCTATATCTGTCCCTTTCCTTCTAATTTCACTCATCATGATAGTGTCCATGTCAATATTCAGTTCTATTCCATAGGTCTACGGGTCTGTCTCTATACCAATACCACACTGTCTTAGTTATGACTGCTTTGTAGTATAGTTTGAGATTGGGGAAACTGAAACCTCCCATCTCCATTTTCCCAAGGACTGCTTTAGCTATCCATGGGGGGGCGGTATTTGTCCATAAAAATTTCAGGATTGTTTCGTCAATTTCTTTGAAGAACATCATGGGTATCTTTATAATGACACATTGAATCTATATAAAACTCTAGGGAGTATTGCCATTAACATTGGATAATGTTAATCTTTCCAATCCATGAGAAGGAAATTGTCTCCTTTTCCTTCCTAAGGTCCTCTTTTATTTCCTGAAGTAATGTTTTGTAGTTTTCTTTGTAGAGATCCTTTACATTCTTTGTCAAACTGATCCCAGGTATTTGACTTTCTGTGGAGCAACTGTAAATGGGGTGATTTTTTTAATGTCCGTTTCTTTGCTTTCTTTGTGTATAGGAAGGTCATTAAATTTTGGGTATTGATTTTGTACCCTGCCACTTTACTATAGGAATCTATTATTTCTAAGAGCTTCCTGGTAGAAAAGTCAGGGTTTTCCAGCTACAAAATCATATCATCTGAAAATAGTGACAGCTTGGCTTCTTCATTTCCTATCCGGTTGACCTTACTGTCTTTTTCTTTCCTGATTGCTTTGGCACATACTTCCAGTACTATATTGAATAGAAGTGGTGACATTGGGCAGCCTTGTCTTGTCCCTGATCTTGAGGTGAAGGTTTTCAGTTTTTCCACAATGAGAATGATATCACCGTGAGCTTGTAGTAGACAGCCTGGATTATACCGAGGAAGGTTCCTTCAATTCCCATTTTACAGAGTTTTTATCATAAATGGGTGTTGAATCATGTCAAATGCCTCACTGCATCTATTGATAGGATCCTATGGTGTTTATTTTTCTTTTTATTAATATGATGTATTATGTTGATTGACTTGCGGATGTTGAACCATCCTTGCATTCCCAGGATGAATCTCATTTGGTCATGGTGTATAATCTTTTTGATGACTCTTTGGAATCTATTTGCTGGTATTCATCAGGGAGAGTGGTCTGTAGTTTTCCTTTTTCATGACATCTCTATCTGCTTTGGGTATCAGGGATATATGTGCCTTGTAGAAAGTAATATGGGAGTCTTTCTGTTTCTTCAATTTCCCAGAACAGTTTGAAAAGGATTGGGAGTAGATCCTCTTTAAAGGTTTGGTAGAATTCACTGGTGAATCCATCTGGACCTGGATTTTTGTATTTGGGGAGACTTTTGATTACTAATTCCATCTCCTCAATGGTGATAGGATTGCTGAGGTATTCCAAATCTTCTTGTTGCAGCCTTGAGAGGCTATAGTAATTCAGGAATTTGTCCATTTCTTCTAGTTTATATTGTTTCATCGCATATAGACGCTCATAGTATTCTCAGGTGATCTTTTGAATTTCTGCGGTTTGTGTGATGTCAGATCCAGAGACTCACAGACATGGGACAGAGCTGCTACTGGCTCTCCCTGTGCCAAACTGCTCATGAGGCGCCAGGGAGGGATGGTGGTCTCTAACCCTGGCCCGCCACCCACGCACAGCCTCGCAAGAACCAGACAATCCCCACCCCATGAGGGCCTCCATTTTCCACATCCAGACTTCCCTCTCATCAGAACTTCACCCAGCAGACCAGCCTATCACAGCCCGGCTCATCGAGATCCACCCTGCAGCAGTGTTTTTTTTTCAATCCGGCTCAGGTATGCTGATCCAGAAACTCACAGACATGGGGCAGAGCTGCTACTTGATCTCCCTGTGCCCAGCTGCTCACGAGGAGCCCGGGAGGGATGGCAAGTTCTAGCCCTGGCCCGCCACCCCAGCAGAGCCTCGCCACAAGCCAGACAACCCCCCATTCCATGAGGGCCTCCATTTTCCACATCTGGACTTCCCTCTTCTCAGAACTCCACCCAGCAGACCAGCCTATCACAGCCCGGCTCGCACAGCCACTTGTGGCGGTGCGGTTCATCAATAAATGCTGGATTTAGAGATGACTACAAGAGTATGCTACCTGCACAGCAGAGCCTGGCAAGCTACCACTGTTGTATTTGATATGCCAAATACCAGTAACAATTTTAGACCTCATTCCCATGACCTGATGGAATGGTTGGAGGCTCTTTATGTTCCTGGAGCAAGCAGGTGCCCTTGGGCTGTACTAGCATGAGATAGGACATAAGGAGATGTTATTGGTGCCCGCTCGAGCCAATCGATGATGAACTGGAAGACAGTGATACAGTGAGACAGTGATGTGTGATGTCCCTGTTTTCATTTCTGATTCTATTTATTTGGGTTCTCTCTTTTCCTTTTCTTGCAAGTCTTGTCAGTGGTTTTTCAATCTTGTTTATTTTTTCAAAGAACCAGCTCTTGGTTTTGTTGATCTTCTGGATTCCTTTTTGACATTCCATCTCATTGATTTTTGCTCTAAGTTTTATTATTTCTTTATTTCTGCCTGGGCTGGGCGACTTTTGCTGATCACTTTCTAAGATCTTAAGTTGTAAAGTCAGACTCTTTATGATGGCCCTTTCCTCTTTTCTGATGAATGCTTGAAGAGCTATGAACTTGCCTTTTTAGCACTGCTTTCGCTGTATCAAACAAGTTCTAGTAATTCGTGTCTTCAGTCTCATTTCTTCCCAGGAAACTTTGGATTTCCTCTTTGATTTCTTTTTTGACTTGCTGGTTGTTCAGCAACCAGCTGTTATGTTTCCAGGTGCTTGGTATTAGTCACCGTTTTTGTGTATGATTAACTTCTATTTTCAGTGCATCATGGTCTGAAAAAATAGTTGGCACAATTTCAAACTCCTTTATGGAGGTATGGTTTATGGCTCAGCACGCATTCTATTTTGGAGCATGTTCCATGTGCGCTGGAGACGTGTATTCAGATTTCTTGGGATGAAATATCCTGTATATGTCTACCAGCCCTCTTTATTCCATCTCTTCTTTTAGGGCCAGTATTTTCTGGGTAAGTTTCAATTTTGTTGATCTACCCAGAGTTGATAGAGCAGTGTTGAAGTCTCCAACACAATTGTGGTGCTGTCTCTGTCTTCTTTGAAGTCTATTAGTAGTCGTTTTAGGTATTTTTCTGGCCCCTCGTTGGGTGCATATATGTTTAGCAGTGTAAATTCTTCCTGATATATGTATCTCTCGATTATTAAGAAGTGACCTTCACTGTCCCTTCTGATGTCTTCAACCTGAAGTCTATGTTTTCAGATACCATTATGGCCACCTCGGCCTTCTTGGAGGCATTGTTTGAGTGAAGGATTGTTTTCTAGCCTTTTACTTTGATCTTGTGTTTGCTCTGATTGTTCAGGTGTGTTTCTCAAAGGCAGCAGAATGTCAGATTCAATGTTTTCATCATTTTTCCATTTTTGTCTCTTAACTGGTTATTGGTATTTGGCATATCAAATACAACACGGGTAGCTTGCCAGGCTCTGCCGTGGCAATTATAGACCTCATTCCGGAATGGATTGAGGCTCTTTATGTTCCTGGAGCAAGCAGATGCCTTGGGCTCTACTAGCATGAGACAGGACATATGGAGATGTTACTGGGGCCCGCTGGAGCAAATCCATGATGAACGGGAAGACAGTGATACAGTGATCTCTTAACTGGTACATTTAGACCGTTGACATTGAGAGAGATTATTGTCATGGGATTTTCTGCCATCTTTGTGTGTAGGTTTGTTTTTTTTTTTTGGTTTTGTCTCATCTTAGAGTAGCTACTTCAGACCTTCTTTGAGGTTGGTTTTGA
Organism: Cryptotis parvus; assembly: GCA_021461705.1. Lineage (NCBI taxonomy): Eukaryota > Metazoa > Chordata > Mammalia > Eulipotyphla > Soricidae > Cryptotis > Cryptotis parvus. The sequence goes on from JAJIBD010000206.1 coordinate 49,075, forward strand.
GTTTACAAAGTTCCTAAGCTGCTACTTATCCAAGAAACTGTATATCCCTTCTTCAAATCTGAGTGAGAGTTTAGCTGGGTAAAGAATTTTCTGAGGCATTCATTTCATTGACTTTTTTCACTATATCCCACCACTGCCTTCAGGCTTCGAGGGTCTGTTCTGAGAGGTCTGCTGAAAGTCGAATGGATGCTAATTTGTATACAATTTCCTTCTTTGATCTTGCTTCTTGAATGATTATGTCTCTGTCTATGGCATCCAATATTTTGACTAGGATGTGTCTTGGAGTCTTTCTATTGGGGTCTCTTCTTTCTGGTATCCCTCAGATTTCTGGGATCTAGATTTTTTCCTTTAACTTGAGGAACTTTTCAGCAGGATGTTTTTAACTGTTTTAATTTCCTTGGGGTTACTTTCCTGTCCCTCTGGGACGCCAATGATCCTATGTTGTTCTGCTTGGATTTATCCCAATGTTCTCTGTTCTGCTGTTGATTCATTTTCCGGTCTTTTTTCCATCTTATGCAGTTGCCTGAGTGCTTTCTTCAGCTCATCCTCAGTCTCAATGATTCTCTCTTCTGCTGCTTTCATCTTACTATTGAGAGTCCGTATTGTGTTTTCATTTCATCGACTGAGTTTTTTAGTGATATTTCTATTTGCATTTTTATCATTTCTGCTCTCATTTCCTCCCGTAATTTACTGACTGCCCTTTCCACTGCTTCATTTATATTCTCCTGTATCGTATTGGACATCTGTTTTATTTTTTATTGAGGTCGTTAAACATCCTAACCTCTTCTTCTCTGAATTCTTTGCCAGAGAGATTATGCAGTCTGCATTCTTTTTCGCGTCTTCAGGGTTGGTTTCCACATCTGTTCTTCAAACTGAGGATCTGTGTTTTTTTCCCTCACAGATGAGGTGCTGTGGTGTTGAGGTATGAATTGTTCTGGGGTGCTGTTTCTTTCTCTTGAAGATATTACCTTCTCTTGGTGTTGAATTTCAAACTTGTGTATTAATATGTGGCGGTGTGAGCGACTACCTGCCTAGACAGCCACGCCCTGAGGTAGAGTACCTGAGGTAGAGGCAGACTGGTGTGATAGCTCAAAATGTCCTTGGATTTATTTTTTTATGACAAATAATGATAAAAATATAATTCCATCCACTTTCCAGACACACGGAGGAAGATGTGGCCCATTGCTTTTATGGCCATTAGGAAAGAGGGATGACTAATGACTTCTGTCATGTGCTGACAGCTTAGAATCTTAGACAGGACATTTATACCCTCAGGGCTCAAAGGCAATTTATAATTTGGCATACCACAAAATTGCAACTACCTGAAGTAGGCTGATATGTGGCTAAAGGAGTTTCTGTGGGTGGTGACTAGCAATGAGTTCCTAGAAGAATAAACCAAAATGTGATTTAAAGAAGTGCCTCTGCCTCTAGCACTAAAATATTCAACAATGCATTAAGGGGACCCACTTTGTGCACACAATAAAGTGGAGTAAGACTCCAAGCAACTGCTGGTGCTCATTAAAGCTTGGAGTTTGATTTTCACGTTGTTTTTATGCCACAACTGGCAGTCTTCAAGCTTCCTCGTGGCTCTGTGCTCACAATCCTCCAGTGGTCTCAGAGGACCATATGGAGTACAGGGTTCCAACCTGGGTCAGTGACATGAATGGCAAATGTCTTACCATCTGCATGATCACTCCAGCTAGGGTTTGGTTTCTTAGTAGTCAAATCAAATGATTGTATCAGGAGGCCATTGATTGTGAAGAGGTAGAGAGGAGAGGATCCTCTCTCAAAGGCAATCATATTCCCCATCATAGACTCCCATCCAAACAGGACTCTCCGTATGAACTAGCAGCAGGAAACTTGTGATCTGATGTGCTCTAATGATTATTTGTCTAAAATCTCCCCAGCTGTTATGCTGAAGGTGATATTTCCTGTCATTTTGAATGAACCTTTTTAGAATACCACTGTTTGGTCTCCATGGGGCCCAGGAGACTCTGTAGCATGATGAACATGGGACTGAGTCACAGGAATGTGGCATCCTGTCAGATTCAGTAAGCAAACTGTCAATCAATACATTGACAAGGTGTCTTGATGGGTTCCACATGTAAACAGCCATGTCTTGTCAGAAGGGTAATACAGAAAATCAACACTATATTCAAATGTGCTTATTGTAGAAACTTCCCTTAACTGATGCATAGTCAATGTGTAGATGATGTCCATAATCTGGAACGTGCCCTCCACAGTGAGACAAGTTTCCAAGCAAAAACAGGAATTGGCAGTGACACGCCCTACTTTATGCTCCAGCTACTCTTAACTTGCAGCCCCTCCCAGCTCAGCTAGGGAGGTGTTGAATCAACTCTGGCACTTGTAAAGCCAAAAGGCCCACCTGAAGTGTTGCATGGCAACAGAGCTGTTTACCTGCATTCATCTCTAGATAGCCCAGGCCAAGATGGGCCAAGCAGGGACGTTTTGGAGGATTTCTCTCTATAAAATAAGTTGGAAGAAAGGAAACGCGCCTTTGGCCATTTTGGCTTCCCTTGGCTTCTGCCTCTCTGTTCTCTATTGGGCTTCAACACGTGGTGGCAGCCATCTTGACCTACAGGTGGCCGGAGCAAAACAAGGAACCCAGATTCGGGGCTTTTCCTGTTCTTGGATTGCATATCAGAACCTGTGATAGTAGTCATTTTAAAATTGCACTGGATTTCTGAGTTTTTATCCATTCCCCGCCTGCATAGGAGGTAGAAGAGAACTCGTTTCCCAGTAAATTGAGGACCTCGGAAAGAGTCCCCAGCAGTCCTCAACAGACTTCAACAGATTAAAATATAACTGAATATATTTTACTAAAGGAGGTAAGAAAATTCCTTCAGTCCACTTCTGTGGCTTCTGGATAGAGGCCCTGACTTCCTAATGCCTAGCTACAACACTTCAATCCGTCTTCTCTTCGGTTAAAGGGCTGACCTACTCATGTTCCTCCTTTCCCTCAGGGCAGTCCCATCTTATGCCACTGCCTATTACGGCTTGTGTCTTGGAAGCCAAGGGATCCTGGCCCTGCGTAGCATCGTCATGAGCCAGAAGTTTTGCATGAAGTCTACCACCTGAAGCTGGCTCAGAGCAGCTTGTCTTTCTTTCAAGAATCCTGTTTAGAGGAGGGCAGAGTAGGGAACATTCTTAACTTTTCACGTCTAGGGATTCCTGCCAGCCTACTCACCATCAATGCGGCCAGTAAGCCTTCCCTCTTGCACATACCACCACAAACTCAGTCAGGATCAAGGCGGGAAGATCTGCCTCCTCCTGCAGGATTCTAGACTCCAGGATGTCTCTTGCCTCCGCCAAGATTCTGAAAGAGTAAGGAAATGTAGAAGGTCACACTCGCTGGCAGCTTGTTCAGAGAACCTGCATGCATATGCACACTTGTGGATTCTGTGCATGCGCATACGTGTGGATTCTGTGTATCAATGCGGAGTCTGACTCTCACACATGGCTGAATCAGTATGTGTTCAGGGCCTGTAGAGTAGGAAGTGCCTTGGAAAAAAACGAAACAGGGCAGAGGGAATTGGGAGTATGAAAAAGAGTTATAGAAACACGTAGTGTGTGTTTCAGCAGAGCATACATTGAAGCCAAAAGATCTTAAGTAACAGGAACCATAATTGGAAAAGCAAGCGCTGGGCGTGGGCTGGGGTCTTGCAGAAGGCGGGGCGTTAGAGAGCAGGATGTTGAAGTCTCAGCCAAGCTCCTCCTCATTATGGGCTAAGCCAGAGTAGGGCTGCCCAAAGATCAAACTGGGAAGGTGTGATGAGCACAAGGGAGAGGAAATGAAATATCCCTTATAGGAAATCTCCCGGAAGTCAAGGACTACCCTTGGAGAGGGTGCGGAGTCCAGCCCTGCTCTTCCTCTTCAGGACAGAGCCCCGAGATGCCTGTGTTCCAGTGGAGGAACGGATCATAGGGTCATTATCCAAGAGTCTGCAACAGGAAATACAGCAATTGATGCGGACCAGCCCAGAGCCTTACCATGTGGAAGGTATCAAAGGACAGGCCTAAGGGCCCCCAAGCTACACCCTGCCCACGCCAGGCTGTAACCCGGGGTTACACTTACTCTCTAAGAGCACCTTCCACTGCGGTCTGTGGGGCCGCCTCCATTGTCCCAGCGCAGAGCTCCAGTTGAGAGGCAGTTTTGGATCCACCATGCACTGCGCAGCAGGGCAGGCGACTGGCTGAGGCCGCCCAGTGGGCGGGAACAACTCTGATTTGTTTTTGATGGGCTGGAGTCCTTGGGAGTATGGGCAGTCCTACACTTAGGCGCAAGGGCAATTTGCTCTGGGCTTGAGAGAGCGGAAGTTCTGCGCCTGTGTGCCAGTCCACGGGTGGTGCAGGAAACCTGGTTGCTGCTTGAAATTTCCCCTGGCTGGTGAACGGCTTCTACTCATGCTATGCTAGAGAGCAAAAACCTTTTTACTTAAGATCTATCATTAGTATTTGATTTTACGACTTTTTCTAATTCTGCAGTGTTAGAATACAGTTTTCCAACTCATTTGGCATCAATAGTGAAGAAGAGTGATTCTATACACGCAGAGAACAACAGATGAGACTCACTTACAAAGATTACTGATAGATTTTCGTTTGTTTGGTTTCCCCCTCCAGGTGTGGTAAGGAGAGTCTAGTCCGAGCCTACTTACGTAGAGAATTTAGAGCTGAAATTCTAACAAGTCCAGGACAGGCACTAAGAAAGAGTTGTTCAGAGAAGGCCGAGGTTTGGGCATATTGTGTGACTAAAATCAGAACAGTACGGGCTGTAGGTAGACTGCTATCTTGAAGGGGTTCTAAAGATACTAGAGCTCCTAGGAGTAGAAAACGTGACTATAGGACCTTGAATCCTGCCGAACAGGCTTCAATCTGCTGCATCACACAAGACCCTTGAGCCCCTAAGGAGTGATCCCTGAGCATGGAGCCAGGAGTACCACAGGCTGTGGACCACCCTGATTCCCCAATTCCTCAAATAGTGACTTTCTAGAAACCAGGTTGGAAAGCTTGGTAATCCGTGATGCACTGGGTGTAACACACAGGGCATGCCTGTCTTTATGAATGAGGAGCCTTGGACTCTGCACTAGTCTAATGTCTCTAAACATATATCTAAAGACTGCTGTCAGTGTAGCAGACTTACTCTCAAATATACGGTCCACCAAGTTGAGTAATATTTACAGAAAACTGAAAATTCACAACCATAGGATATAGTTTATAATGTCTGGCAACCATTAAAAACTACTAAGCTTACACAAAAGGGGAGAAATGGTGAAGGAGAAATAAACAGTCACCAATCGGTATGGAAATAGATGTCAAAATCAAGAGACAACCACATAAAGACTGCATCCATAACTATATTTCATGTGTTCATATAAAAAAAGCAAAACACAAAAAAGATAAAGTAAGGAAGGTAGTGAATCTGGTGAAAATTTTGTTGAGGAAAATTTTGTTGAGGAAAAAACTCAAGTCTCTCCTTCATTCCTTGTACAAAAAAGGATCTTCCGAAAATGAATTTAAATAATTTTGACATAAACAAAAGAAAATTTTTTAATATATTTGATGAAACCACCATGAGATAAGCAATTACAAAAACGTTCATGTTTGGATTTTGGACATACAATGCCCAGCATGTTCCAGCACCCATCCCTCCACCAGTGCCCATTTCTCACCACCAATGTTCCCGATTCCCTCCCCCATCCCCGACCTGCCTCTAGGGCAGGCTCTTTATCTCTTCTCTCTTACTCTCCCTCTCTTTCTCTCTTCCTTCAATTACATATTGTGGATTGTAATATATATATATTAGAGGTGCGCTCTCTTGAACATATTTTCCCTTTCAATATCCTTTCATATCTTTATGCACAAGTTTCCTTCAATAAATTCTACCTTGCTTCACTAAAAATCAATAATACATAATTATTTATATTGATATATATATTTATATACATATTTACTACTACTTATATACAAAGATTCCTCAAAGATATATACTCCTTTTGTACTGCTGCCTTTCAAATATATTTGGGTATTGTTATTAAAATCAGAAGGTTCAGAAAATATTAGAAAATATTTACATCAGCCATAACTACAGATTTTAATGTGAAGTAAGACATGTGTTTTGTTTTTTTCTTTTTTTTATACTCAGATAATATTGGAAGCTGTACAATGTAGTTACTTCAGAATTTTTGTCTGAGTAAGAATAAAATTAAGCAAGATTCCACTAATTGGCAAAGCAATCAGCAAATAAAAGCCACTATTGTTATATTTTCTCTAAAACGTTTTCCAAAAATAGTTGGCAGTTGTGGGAAACGGCAAGTTTTATTATAATGAAGTATCATTTATAATACAGTAAAGTATTTATCATAAAGTATTTTTATGATAAAGTTCCTCAGAGATATCAGAGGAGGGTCCCAGGAATTATAAAACCTTGGAATATAACTCAATCACACTTTTGAAAGTGTTTTAAAATTTATTGAGGTTTGAAGGTTGGAAAGATGTTCAGTGGAATGTAAAACTGTAAGTGTTCTTATTTTGTCAATGTATACAAATTATGTACACAATTTCAAAGCTAGAAATGAAAGGTGTGTGTATTATCCTCTCCCCAAAATATCAAATAGGCTTTGATAAACATTAGCAAACTTGGTTTCTTCCAGTGAGTGTTACATTAATATAAGGGACTATGTTAGTCCCTCTAAGCCTTAGCATGCCTTAACATAAAGGTCTACATTGTTAATGTGGTAAAATTATCTTTAAAATGACGATTTGATGTAAAGATCAGTGCAAACCTGGAGAAGTTGTGACTTTTGAAATAACTGATGATGAGAAGACTCTGTGGTCACTAAGAATGTAATCTGTGCTGACCCAAAGGAGCAGATTGTGCACTTAAAGTTAAGCAAAGTTTTTTGAAAGCGTATTCACAGAGCTTATCATACATGATTTATTCACTTGAAAAAGGTTTCAAGGACTTGGAAAATTCACCCATTCACATTTTTTTTAATTTTTTGCCCAAACATTCAGTGTTACTTCTATGTATTTGTGTGAAAGTTCAATTCTACTTCTGTTTGTTTTAATTATCAGAGACAAATGGGGAATTTGGATTAGGGATTTCATGGACTTTTTGGTCTTAGATATATTTTTTTTTCTTTCATGGTGTCAAGGAGAGATCTCAGGGCCTCACATTAACCACCTGAGTGATGAACTTCCGTTTCCCCAAGTGAATCTGTTTACTGAGGACATTTTAGAGGTTAGATTTCTTGTCTTCCTTGAATAGTTAAAATTTCTAAAGAACTTACAGCTCAAAAGATGCATGATCACAATGAGAAACAAATAAGAGCATTTTTAATATTTAATAGTATGTTTGTATTATGCCAAAGAACTCATTTGTATAACAGTTGTACACTACTATTTTCTTTTTTAAAATTTGTACTATTTTTAGCTATTTTTACTTGTACTCTTCTTACTAGTTAGAAAACATTCTTTATAATGTTTTGAATAAGTTTTTCATTGATAAATAAACATCGACATAGTTTTGACATTTGCAGAAAGCTGACACTGTCTCTTTCAAAGGAGTTTATAAATGTTCTGTCAAAAAATAAAAATGTTCTGTCAATAAGAAGTGATACTATTACTTGTATCTTTCTTCATTCTTTTTTTGTATTTGAATAAAAGTTGAGATTACCTTTGGGTTCTGACCTTTTAATTCACCAAACAGATAAGCATAATATGGTGAACTGCAGGACTCATGTAAAGTATCTTAGAAGTGGTTATTCTCGGTAGAAAAAAACTTAGCATAAAACATTATAGGTTTTCTCTATTGTAGTTTTAATCTCACACAGTCAAAATGTAAGACAGCGCTTTACTATAAAATTCATGTTATATAAAATATCTGCGAATATAAGAATAATATATATAATCCATTTATACTTATAATCTTACACTTCATCTAATTCTGAATATCCTTTAGGGCAAAAGTCACCCACATGGAATGCCTACCTTCTGGAACCCTTGAAAACCCTTCACAAAGTTTATTGAAACTGTAGAAACATACATTTCAATATATGTTTAAGCATGGCTTTGAATGACTTTTCATTGTCTAGCAATATAATCAGTGATTATTGATTATAAATGACCTAAAACCTGAGCTGCGTAGGAGGAATAGAGCAGCATGGAATGCCTTCAAGAGCATCAAAGGAATAGCTAAAAAGGACAAAGAACCTCTGGCTCTGGGGCACATCTCTTCAACTCCACTGTTCTTGCATTAACATATGCCTCAGAGACCCGGTTCAGGCTGCTCTAATGAGATGTGGCATGGAGTGAGGGGGCATATGAGCCACAGAATCTCAGGGGTGTCCTTCCTGGGAGTCAGCTCTGCTACATTGGCCAGGGGCCACCAGGTGGCAGCTTCCTCCTCCAGGGAGTCAAGGCTGCTATATCCAACAGGGGCCACCAGGTGGCAGCTTCCTCCTCCAGGGAGTTGAAGCTGCTGTGACCACCAAGGGCTGCAGGTGACAGCATCCACGTCCAGAGAATCAAACAGCTATATACATCTGGGGCCACCAGGTGGCAGCATCCCCCTTCAGGGAGTCAAATCTACTATATCCACCAGGGGCCACCAGGTGGCAGCATCCTCCTCCAGGAAGTCAAAGCTACTATATCCATCAGGGGCCACCAGGTGGCAGCTCCCTCCTTCAGGGGGTCAAAGCTGCTATACCCCAAAAGGGGCCGCCAGGAGGCAGCAACTCCTCTGGGAATCAAAGCTGCTATATCCGCCAGGGGGCACCAGGTAAGAGCATCCCCTACAGGGACTGAAAGCTACTATATCCACCAGGCGCATCTAGGTGGCAGCATCAACACCAGGATGTCAAAGCTGCTATACCCAACAGGGCCGCCAGGGGCGCACCCCCGGAGAAGCCAGGGGCCACCAGGTGGCACCAGGTGGCTGCAGTTTCCTTCAGGGAATCAAGGCTGCTATATCCACCAGAGAACACCAGGTGGCTGCAATCCCCTGCAGGGAATCAAGGCTGATACACCCACCAGGGGCCACCAGGTGGCTGAAATCCGCTCCAGGGAGTCAAGGCTGCTATATCCACCAGGGGGCCATCTGGTGGCTGCAATACCCTCAAGGGAGTTAAGGCTACTATATCCACCAGAAGCCACTAGGTGGCAGCAGTTTCCTTCAGGGAGTCAAGCCTGCAATATCCACCAGGGACCACCAGGTGGCTGCAATCCCCTTCAGGGAGTTGAGGCTAATATATCCACAGGGACCACCAGGTGGCTGCAACCCCCTACAGTGAGTCAAGGATACTCTATCCACCAGGGGCCACCAGGTGGCTGCAATCCCCTGCAGGGAGGCAAGGCTGGTATATCCACCAGGGGCCAAAGGTGGATGCAGTTTCCTCCAGGAAGTCAAGGCTGCTATATCCACAAGGGGCCACCAGGTGGCTGAAATCCCCTCCAGGGATTCTAGGCTGCTATATCCACCAGGGGCAACCAGATGGCTGCTGTTTCCTCCAGGTAGTCAAGGCTGCTATCCACCAGGGGCAGCCAGGTGGCTTCAGTTTCCTCAAGGGAGTCAAGGCTGCTATATCCACCAGGGGCCACCAGGTGACTAAAATCCCCTCAAGGGAGTCAAGGCTACTATATCCACCAGGGCCAACAGGTGGTTGCACTTTCCTCCAGGGAGTCAGGGCTGCTATAACCTGCAGGAGCCAACAAGTGGTTTCAATCCCCTGCAGGGAGTCAAGGCTGCTATATCCACCAGGGGCCACTAGGTGGCTAAAATCCCCTCCACGGATTAAAGGCTGCTATATACATCAGAGGCCACCAGTTGGCTGCAGTTTCCTCCAGGGAATCAAGGCTGCTATATCCACCAGGGGACACCTGGTGGCTGCAATCCCCTGCAGGGAGTCAAGGCTGCTATATACAACAGGAGCCACCAGGTAGCTGCAATCCACTGAGGGAGGCAAGGGTGCTATATCCATCAGGGGATACCAGGTAGCTGCAGTCTCCTCCAGAGAGTCAAGGCTGTGATATCCACCAAAGGCCACCAGATGGCTAAATTCCCTCCAGGGAGTCAAGGCTGCTATATCCACCAGGGGCCACCAGGTGGCTGCAGTTTCCTCCAGGGAGTCAAGTCTGATATATCCACCAGGGGCCACCAGGTGGCTGCCGTTTCTTCTAGGGAGTCAAGGCTGATATACCCACCAGGGTCCACCAGGTGGCTGCAATGCCCTTCCAGGGAGTCAAAGCTGCTATATCCATCAGGGGCCATCTGGTGGCTGCAATACCCTCCAGGGATTCAAGGCTACTATATCCACCAGGAGCCACCAGGTGGCGGAAGTTTCCTCCAAGGAGTCAAGCTGCTATATCCACCAGGGGCCACCAGGTGGCTGCTATGCCCTCCAGGGAGTCAAGGTTGCTATATCCACCAGAGGTCACGAGGTGGCTGGAATCCCCTTCAGGGATCAATGCTGCTATATCCTCCAGGAGCAACCAGGTTTCTGCAATCCCCTGCAGGGAGTCAAGGATGCTATATCCACCTGGGGCCACCAGGTGGCTGGAATCCCCTCCAGGGAGTCAAGGCTGCTATATCCACCAGGGGTCACAAGGTGGATGCACTTTCCTCCAGGAAGTCAAGGCTGCTTTATCCACCAGGGGCCACCAGGTGGCTAAAATCCCCTCCAGGGATTCAATGCTGCTATGTCCCCAGGGGCCACCAGATGTCTGCAATCTCCTCCGGGAGTCAAGGCTGCTATATCCAACAGGGGCCACCAGGTGGCTGATATCCCCTCGAGGTAGTCAAGGCTGCTATATCCACCAGGTGTCACCAGGTTGCTGCAGTTTCCTCCAGGGAGTCAAGGCTGCTATATACACCAGGGGCCACCAGGTGGCTGCAATCCCCTCCAGGGAGTAAGGCTGCTATATAAAATAGGAGCCACCAGTTTGCTGCAATCCGTGAGGGAGGCAAGGTTGCTATATCCACCAAGGGCCACCAGGTAGATGCAGTCTCCTACAGAGAGTCAAGGCTGCGATATCCACCAAGGGCCACCAGGTGGCTGCAATCCCCTGCAGGGAGTCAAGGCTGCTATGTCCCCCAGGGGGCCACCAGGTGGCTTCAGTTTCCTCCAGGGAGTCAAGGCGCTATATACACCAGGAGCCACCAAGTGGTTGCAATTCTCTCCAGGGAGCCAAGGCTGCTATATCCACCAGGGCCACCAGGTGGCATCAGTTTCCTTCAGGGATTCAAGGATGCTATATCCACCTGGGGCCAACAGTTGGCTGTAGGTTCCTGCAGGTAGTCAAGGCTGCTATATGCACCAGGGGCCACTAGGTGGTTGCAATCCTCTGCAGGGAGTCAAGGCTGCTATATACACCAGGGGCCACCAGGTGGCTGCAATCTGCTGCAGGGACTCAAGGCTTCTATATCCAACAGGAGCCACCAGGTAGCTCCAATCCACTGAGGGGAGGCAAGGGTGCTATATCCCCCAGGGGTGACCAGGTGGCTGCAGTTTCCTCCAGGGATTCAAGGCTTCTATATCCACCAGGGGCCACCAGTTTGCTGCACTTTCCTCCAGGGAATCAAGGCTGCTATATCCACCAGAGAACACCAGTTGGCTGCAATCCCCTGGAGGGAGTCAAGGCTGATATACCCACCAGGGGCCACCAGGTGGCTGCTATCCCCCCCCAAGGGGTCAAGGCAGCTATATCCACCAGGGGCCCCCAGTTGGCTGTAATCCCCTCAGGGAGTCAAGGCTGCTATATCCACCAGATCCACCAGGTAGCTACAATTCACTGAGGGAGGCAAGGGTGCTATATCCACCAGGGGCCACCAGGTAGCTCCAGTTTCCTCCAGTGAATCAAGGCTGCGATATCCACCAAGGGCCACCAGGTGGCTGAAATCCCCACCCGGGAGTCAACACTGCTATATCCCCAGGAGCCACCAAGTGGTTGCAATTCTCTCCAGAGAGTCAAGGCTGCTATATCCACCAGGGCCACCAGGTGGCTGCAGTTTCCTTCAGGGAATCAAGGATGCTATATCCACCAGGTGCCAACAGTTGGCTGCAGGTTCCTGCAGGTAGTCAAGGCTGCTATATCCACCAGGGACCACCAGGTGGCTGCAATACTCTCCAGGGAGTCAAGGCTGCTATATCCACCAGGGGCCACCAGGTGGCTAAAATCCCCTCCAGGGATTCAAGGCTACTATATCCCAGAGGGGCCACCAGGTGGCTCCTAATGCCCTCGGGGATTCAAGAATGCTATATACAACAGGGGCCAACAGGTGGCTGCAGTTTCCTCCAGGGAGTCAAGGCTGCTATATACACCAGGGGCCACCAAGTGGTTGCAATTCTCTCCAGGGAGTCAGGGCTGCTATATCCACCAGGGCCACCAGGTAGCTTCAGTTTCCTTCAGGGAGTCAAGGATGCTATATCCAACAGGGGCCAAGCGGTGGCTGCAGGTTCCTGCAGGTAGTAAAGGCTGCTATATGCACCAGGAGCCACCAGGTGGCAGCAATCCACTGCAGGAAGTCAAGGCTGCTATATACACCAGGGGCCACCAGGTGGCTGCTATCCCCTTCAGGAAGTTCAGGCTAATATATCCACAGGGGCCACCAGGTGGCTCCAATCCCCTGCAGGGACTCAAGGATACTATATCCACCAGAGGCCACCAGGTGGCTGCAATCCCCTGCAGGGAGGCAAGGCTGCTATATCCACCAGGGGCCAAAGGTGGATGCAGTTTCTTCATGCAAGTCAAGGCTGCTATATCCACCAGGGGCCACCAGGTGGCTGCTATCCCCCTCCAGGGAGTCTAGGCTGCTATATCCACCAGGGGCCACCAGGTAGCTGCAGTCTCCTCCAGAGAATCAAGGTTGGGATAGTCTTCTGGTAAATTCTAACTGTCCCACGCTGGGTGTAATGGGTATAAAGAGGAGCTGTGCCCAATCTAGAAAACATAGAAATCTTAGTAGATGTATAAGTCAGAAGTTATTCAGTCAAGGTGATTTCTGTAACTGCCACCCCCTCTAGCCGTGTTTACATAGAAGAGAGGTCTCATTAGAATGAACCTTGGCTTAAGTAAATTAAGCTGTGAGTGAGTAAAACAGCAAAGCTCCCAGACTAGATTAACATGTCCTTCAGCAGATGTCAAGAAAGGCCACAGCACTCTTGGCATGGTAGAGGCAGAAGCGGGACCAGGGCGATAGCCCAGAAGGGAAGGTGCTTGCCTTACACAGGGCCAACCTGGTTCCATCCCGGCATCCCATAGTGTCCCCAAGCACCTCCAGGAGTAATTCCTGAGTGCAGAGCCAGGAGGAGCCCCTCAGCATCACCATTGTGATCCAAAAAAGGATGGAAACAAAGGCAGAAGGGAGGGAAGACGATAAGGTGAGAGAGGTAGGAGGACTATAGGGTGAGAGAGGGAGGAGGGAGGACTGTAGGGTGAGAGAGGGAGGAGGAGGACTGTAGGGTAAGAGAGGGGGAGGAGGAGGGCTGTAGGGTGAGAGAGGGAGGAGGGAGGACTGTAGGGTGAGAGAGGGAGGAGGACTGTAGGGTGAGAGAGGGAGGAGGAGGACTGTAGGGTGAGAGAGGGAGGAGGAGGACTGTAGGGTAAGAGAGGGAGGAAGAGGACTGTAGGGTAAGAGAGGAGGAGGAGGACTGTAGGGTGAGAGAGGGAGGAGGAGGACTGTAGGGTGAGAGAGAGAGAGGAGGAGGAGGACTGTAGGGTGAGAGAGGGAGGAAGAGGACTGTAGGGTAAGAGAGAGGAGGAGGAGGACTGTAGGGTGAGAGAGGGAGGAGGAGGACTGTAGGGTGAGAGAGGGAGGGAGGAGGACTGTAGGGTAAGAGAGGGAGGAGGAGGACTGTAGGGTAGAGAGAGGGAGGAGGAGGAGGACTGTAGGGTGAGAGAGGGAGGAGGACTGTAGGGTAAGAGAGGGAGGAGGAGTACTGTAGGGTGAGAGAGGGAGGGAGGAGGACTGTAGGGTGAGAGAGGGAGGAGGAGGACTGTAGGGGTGAGAGAGGGAGGAGGAGGACTGTAGGGTGAGAGAGGGAGGAGGAGGAGGACATGGCGAGGGGGAGGCAGAGCAGAGAGACAGTCACGTACCCTGAGGGCATCTGGGCAACCTCGCAAATGTTGGTTTGCATTTTGTCATCACTGTGAGTTGATGACCCTGAGAGATACAGAGCCCCATGCGCTCATTAACTCACCCTTAAACGTCAGAACCAGGACCACAGGCAGCACTGTGGAATGCGGCTTCCCAGCCCCCTCCTCTTTATCTGTGGTCTGGACGCAATTTTCTAACGTGCATCTGAGTCTTTGGGGCTAAAGCAGAAACATCCCCAGTGAAGTTTGTTCTCGCTCCAGGTGGACTCTGCCTGTTGCTCGGGTTAAGCCACAGAGGAGTCACTTTACTGCCCAGCTGCCCAGACACAGCTGGGTGTGACCTGGATAATCCGTAAAGTCTCATTCTCCGAATAACTGTCTTTGGATTAAACCTCCCACAGATGACTCCAAGGAGACTGGGGGGCCCGGGGGCTCCCAGCCACACCAATCTCACCATTTCCTTTTCTTTCTCTTCACACACGCCCTCTGGCATCCACACATTGCTCCAGGTTTTTCTCTCAGCTGACAAATGAGAGTCAAGTGAAAGATTTAATCCCTGTGAGGGCGCCTTCTCAGCCAGGCTCCGGGAGCTATGTGGGTGTGGGGTGGGTGTGGGTGTGGTGTGGGGGTGGGGGTGGGGTGGAGTGTGGGGGTGGGGTGTGGGTGTGAGGGTCGGGGGTGGGTGTGGGTGTGGCTGTGGCTGTGGGTGTGGGTGTGTGTGTTGGGGACGGGGGGGGGGGCACGTGGAAAAACTTGCAAGTTAACTTTCTGTCACACAGCAGCAAAGCAGAGATGTTTCTAGAAATACTGTCCCCCAGTTGTCTGGCTGATTCCGTACGAGCCCACCTCAACCCCCTCGAGGAATCGACCCAAAGGTGTTTATTTTTGGTCGTGGGGCCACACCCGGCAGTGCTCAGGACCTCCTCCCACCTGTGCTCAGGGCTCACACCTATTGGCGCTGGGTGGACCCCTGTGGTGCCTGGGATTGACCCTGAGGCTAGCCACCTACAAGGCAAGTTCCTTCCCACAGGGCGGTCCCTCCAGCACCCCAAATCGTCTTCACCAATTCCAGTTCATTTCACCTGTTCAACACACCAAAGGTGACTTCTAGAGTATCCCACCACACGGCAGAGCTTGGCAAGCTACCTGTGGCATGTTTGACATGCCAAAGACCAGTAACAATGATAGACCTCATTCCGGTGACTTGATGGAATTGTGTGAGGCTCTTCGTGTTCCTGGAGCGAGCAGTTGCCCTTGGGCTACGCTAGCATGAGGCAGGACATATGGAGATGTTACTGGTGCCCATTCGAGTAATCAATGATGAATGGGAAGACAGTCATACACACCAAAGGGGGCACCTGCACTCTTCATAGGACCACTTTTGTGAGGACAGAAAACACACACACACAGGCACTTTCCATTGCCTAGCGCTGGCGGGGGTAGCGGTGAAGCCACATGCCCTCTTCCTGTACCTCCCACCGTGGCTGCCCTCCGGACTGTGGCTGTTTCTCTGTGTCTGCAGGGCTCCGAGGTGAGACCCCGGCCCCCCCCACCTCTCCCTGCTCTCAGGGACACAAGCCCCAGCCACAGCAGCGTAGCAGCTATTGGCTGGGCTGAGCAGTCAGCCCCTTCCAGGGCGCGGCAAGACACAGCCACAGGTTGACTTCACTCTGCATGTCTCGGGCTGGTCCCGAGTCCCACCAGGGCCATGGATGGACGATGTCCCCAGCACAGGCAGGAGAGGTGATATGAGGGATCGGTCACTTGTCCTGCGTGCAGAGATGATGGGAGAGTTCAGGCACTCGTCCTGCTGCCACTGAGCCCAGTCCGATTCTGGGCACCACCTGGTGCCCTCTGAATGCTGCCCGGCCGCCCCCAAAACACAAAAAGAAAACCAAGAATGTCCTCATCAGCATGGGGGATTAGTGGAAGGGGGACGCTGCCACTGAGAGAGCATCTCTGAACACCCTCACTCCGCGAGCGGCCTCGCCAGCAGCCAGAACACTCACGGTTTCTTCCGAGCAAGCTTGTGCCACTGCGGACCCCAAGCCTCCACAAGTGCTGTAGTCAGCCGCCATGGGGGAGGAAGCTGAGGGGTCCGTAGGGATTGTGGGAAGACCCAAAGCAGAAGAACACCAGTCCCCTCTCCACCCTGACACAGTCGATGGGCCTGAGAAGACCCAGAGGGCATGTGGGCGAAGAGCAGCTGCAACTTAGAAGGGTTTGTCGAGCGTCGTGGGAGGCGACAGCTTCAGGGCATTCCCGTGTGTGGCGCAGCTGGACAGCTGCCCCACATCTGACCACCACGCATCCCTACAGCCCAGAACCCACCGGGGGAATGGACCCATATGGAGCCACGGACGAGACAGCCCAAGTGAAGGGCGAGAAAGAGGGCCGCTTCTTCTCCTTGCCATGTTCTCCCAAACGAAACACAACATTTTAGGTGAAAAGCAAAAAAGCAAGACAAGACACGACAGTGCAGAGCAAGAGTGCCGAGCACCTGCCAGGCTAGTCCAAGCATGGCTATCACTCAACAGTGAGCAAATATCCTTTCCGGCGATTGAGACATTTCACAAAGGGACCCGGGAGAACTGGTCATAGGATTAGCCTGTTGATTGGCCCTTGGGCAAGAAGCAAAGCGGCAGGGATTAACATGTCACTCTCAGGGCAGGAACATACAGATGCAGAAGTTGTTGGGTATCATGTGGCAAAACTAAAGCCCAGGAAGAATAAGGAAAGTTTCAGAAGCAAAGGAACTGGAAACTAGAATCCAACTGATGACTAAGTACAAGGGACTGGAGTGAGACCACACCGGGTAGGCGTTTGCCTTGCACGTGACTGACCTGGGTTCAATCCCGGCATCCCATAGGGTCTCCCGAGCACTGCCAGGAGTGATTCCTCAGTGCAAAGCCAGGAGCAACCCCTGGGCAACACCACTTGTGACCCTCCCAAAAAAGATGAAAACTTAGAGATATCTTAGGGCATTCTGATGAGGTAAAAGAACTTGGAGTGCAGCAGCACATCTTTACATGAACAACAGGAGCCAACACACTGCAGAAACAGAAGATAAGTCAGGCTACATTCAGAAGGTTCACAAATGCAGAATCAAAATGAAAAATGTCAAAAGAGCAACCAGCATTTCTGAGAATACTGGCTCAGAATAACCCACAGAAAGATATTTTCTGGTAATTGTTCCTTATTTTACAGAAAAGGAAAAGAATCCTTTGGGAATCTGGGCAAAGACTGAAAGTGCCCGCTAAGGGGAAACAGTATTCTAGCATTAGATTGTCACGATGCTAGAGTCAGATTGTCACTAGAATACTGAATACCCGAAATTGGATTATAGCTTAAGCTGGATTACGAACAATTTTGCAAATCAAGGTGTTTATATTTTCAAGCATTAAATGGGGAGAGGGGCGGAAGCAGAGCTGTGCCTCTCTGGAACACATTATCTGGCATCACCTGTCAGGGGAATGGTTTAGCATCGCTGTTTACCTGGACAGTCCATCCCTGACTCAAATCAAACAGAACAGGACTCTCAAACAGAACAGGACTCTCTCCCTTCCTCTCTCTCTCTCTCCCTCCCTCCTTTTCTCTTTCTCTCCCCTCCCTCCCTCTCTCTCTCTCTCCCCCCTTTCCCTCTTTCTTCTTCTCTCTCTCCCTCTTTCCCTCTCTCTCTTTCCTCTCACAGTGGAGTGAGAAGATGTTCCTCACACCACATCTTATAAAGAAAAAACAGAAAGACAACCGGAGGCCCCCAGAAAGGGTATGGATTGATCTGCTGAGGTAGAGTACTCCTGGGCCATATTCCAGACTTGGGATTCAATGAGCTACATCCAACACAAATGGTTAGAAGCCAGAGAACATGGGAAGATATAAAATAAAAAGTAAGGAGCTTCCAGGAACCGCCTCCACTCCCCCCACAGGTGTGTGTGTGATTCTTGCGTCTCCGCTGACCCCAAGCTGCCCCAGGGAAGAGCGGAAACTCCATCAACGGGAACCAAGGCAAAGTGCCTTGGTTCCAGCTGGGACTGACCCTAGCGCCTGAGCTTCCGGGAACTGCCTCCACTCCCCCACAGGTGTGTGTGTGATTCTTTGCGTCTCCAGCGGACCCCAAGCTGCCCCAGGGAAGAGCGGAAACTCCATCAACGGGAACCAAGGCAAAAGTGCCTTGGTTCCAGCCGGACCGACCCTTGCGCCCTGAGCTGCTGGGAACATCCCAAAACTCAAAACCGCGCGGACGCCTCGCGACCCTCTCACTACCCACGTTGCATGAGGTACCAGTGAACCTTGGTTCCTACATCCTTGCCACCCACCCAAACTCTGCAAACAGACCAGACACCTACTAACTGCACTATCTAGTCACCCAAGAACTCACAGTTACAACCTACAATAGTCATAATGGTAAAGCAACGCAAAATTCCATCAAGCTCTGTGAGTGAAGTCACTGGTCCAGATGAGTCTAGCAATACCAATGAGTTGCATAACCTATCTGAAAAAGAATTTCGGAAAGAACTGTTAAGGATTCAAAAGGAATTCAAAGAAGCAATGGAATGCAAAATCAATAAAATACAAGAGGACATGATAGAAGAAGTGAGGAAAATGCAAAGGGAAATGACAGATATTAAAAATGAGGTAAATGAAATAAAAAACATGGTGGAAGGCCATCATAGCAGAATAATAGCTACTGAAGAAAGAATTAGTGATCTCGAAGACGAGTTCCAAAGATTCTCTACACAACAACCAGAAGATAGAAAAAAAGGCTCACAATTACCGAACAGACAACAAGAGATAATGGGGATGAAGCCAGAAGAACAACATACGGATCATTGGGGTCCCAGAAGGGCAGAGAAGAAAACCCTGATGAAGAAGAAACTGTCAAAGCCATCATTGCTGAAAAGTTCCCGGAACTAAAGAATGCTTGCCTCAAGATCCAAGAGGCCCGTAGGATACCAGCTAAAAGAAACCCCCAACAAGAATACTCCAAGACACATCTTAATAAAAATGACAAAAACTATAGATAGGGATAGAATACTGAAAGCAGCAAGATCAAAGAAGGAAATCACATACAAAGGAACATCTCTAAGATTTACAGCAGACTTCTCTGATGAAACACTCCGAGCCCGAAAACAATGGTGGGATATTGCGAAAAGGCTCAATGAACTGCAGGCTTCACCAAGAATTCTTTATCAGGCCAGGCTCACATTCAGATATGAAGGAAAGATACACAACTTCATGGATAAGCAACAACTCAGGAACTTCATGGACTCAAAACCAACTTTAAAAAGAAGGACTGAAGGGCCTACTCTAATGCGACCAAACCCATAAGCACAACAAACACAAAAAGAAAGATGGCACAAAATCCAATGACAATAATCTCTCTCAATGTCAATGGTCTAAATGCACCAATTAAGAGACACAGAGTGACAAAATGGATTAAAAAATTGAACCCAACATTCTGCTGTCTACAAGAAACGCATCTGAATAAGCAGAACAAACACAGACTCAGAGTCAAAGGTTGGAAGACCATTCTCCATGCAAACAACTCCTCCAAAAAAGGCTGGTGTGGCCATATTAGTATCAGATAATATAGACTTCAGGCTGAAAAAAGGTTAGAAGGGACAACGAAGGCCACTTCTTATTAATTAAGGGGTATGTACACCAGGAAGAAATTACACTACTAAACATATATGCACCCAACGAGGGGTCAGCAAAATACATAAAACAACTGCTAAGAGACCTCAAAGAAGACATTAACAGTAGCACAATAATAGTTGGAGACTTCAACACTGCTCTATCAACGATGGATAGATCCAACAAGACTGAAACTCACCAAGGAAATATTGGACCTGAAGGAAGAAATGGAAGAAAGAGAGCTAGTGGATATATACAGGGCTTTTCATGCCAAAAAAGCTGAATACACATTTTTCTCTAGTGCACATGGAACATTCTCCAAGATAGACCACATGCTGAGCCACAAAGCATACCTCAATAAAATTAAAAAAGATAGAAATTGTGTCAGCTATCTTTTCAGACCATGATGCACTGAAAATGGAAGTTAACCGTACACAGAAACAGGGAGTCAAACCAAACACCTGGAAACTGAACAGCTCACTGCTGAACAACAAATGGGTCATAGAAGAAATCAAACAGGAAATCCAAAGATTTCTGGAAACAAATGAAAATGAAGATACCAATTATAAGAACTTGTGGGACACGGCAAAAGCCGTGTTAAGAGGGAAGTTTATAGCTCTGCAAGCATTCATCAGGAAACAAGAAAGGGCCCACATAAATAACCTGACTACACAGCTGAAGACATTAGAAAAAAGACCAACAAAAAGGAGCCCAACCCAGGCAGAAAAAAAAGGAAATAATAAAACTTAGAGAGGAAATCAATGAGTTGGAAACCAAAAAAGACAATCCAAAAGATTAATGAAACCAAGAGCTGGTTTTTTGAAAAAATAAACAAGATTGACAAACCATTGGCAAGACTTGTAAGGACAGGGAAAGAGAAAACCCAAATAAACAGAATCAGAAATAAAAAGGGTGACATCACAACAGAAACCACAGAAATCCAAAAGATCATCAGAGATTACTTTGAGAGCCTGTATGCCGTGAAACATGAGAATCTAGAAGAAATGGATCAATTCCTGAAGTCCTATAACCTCCCACGGCTGAAACAAGAAGACCTCCAATACCTGAATAAACCCATCACCATCGAGGAAATAGAAACAGTAATTAAAAGTCTGCCCAAACACAAAAGCCCAGGTCCAGACGGATTCCCTAGTGAACTCTACCAAACCTTTAAGGAGGACCTACTGCCAGTCCTTTTCAAGCTCTTCCAGGAAATAGAAGAAACAGAAACACTCCCCAAACAGCTTCTACGAGGCACATATCACCCTGATACCCAAAGCAGGGAGAGACAACACAAAGAAAGAAAACTACAGACCAATCTCCCTGATGAACACGGATGCTAAGATCTTCAACAAAATACTAGCAAACAGAATCCAAAGACTCATCAAGAAGATTATACATCATGACCAAGTAGGATTCATCCCGGGAATGCAAGGATGGTTCAACATTCGCAAGTCAATCAACATAATACATCATATCAATAAAAGAAAAAATAAAAACCATATGATCCTTTCAATAGACGCAGAAAAAGCATTTGACAAGATCCAGCACCCGTTCATGATTAAAACGGCTCCAGAAAATGGGAATTGAAGGGACTTTCCTCAAGATAGTTACAGCCATCTACCAAAAGCCCACAGCAAGCATCATTCTAAATGGGGAAAAGTTGAAAGCCTTCCCCCTGAGATCAGGGACAAGACAAGGTTGCCCCCTCTCACCTCTTTTATTCAATATAGTACTGGAAGTACTTGCCATAGCAATCAGAGAAGAAAAAGGACATCAAGGGCATCCAGATAGGCAAGGAAGAAGTCAAGCTATCATTATTTGCAGATGACATGATATTATACCTAGAGAACCCTAAACTCTCTACCAAAAAACTCCTAGAAACAATAGACGCATATAGTAGAGTGGCAGGATACAAAATCAACACCCAAAAGTCAGTGGCTTTCCTATATACAAATAACGAAAGAGAAGAAAAGGGATATTAAGGAAACTATTCCATTCACAATTGTGCCACAGAAAATCAAATACCTAGGAATCAACTTACCCAAGTATGTAAAGGACCTGTACAAAGAAAACTACAAGACACTGCTCCAAGAGATAAAAGAGGACACAAGGAAATGGAAACACATTCCCTGTTCATGGATGGGGGAGAATCAACATTGTCAAAATGGTAATACTCCCTAGAGCTCTGTACAGATTCAATGCAGTCCCTATGAGGATACCGATGACATTCTTCAAAGAAATTGACCAAACGCTCCTGAAATTTGTATGGAACAATAAACCCCCAAGGATAGCTAAAGCAATCCTCGGGAAAAAAGAAGATGGGAGGCATCACCTTTCCCAACTTCAAACTGTACTACAAGGCAGTAGTAATTAAAACAGCATGGTATTGGAATAAAAACAGACCTGTGGACCTATGGAATAGAATTGAGTATCCTGACACCCAACCTCAAACACATGATCATTTAATCTTTGATAAAGGTGCAATGAGTCTAAAATGGAGTAAGGAAAGCCTCTTCAACAAGTGGTGTTGGGAAAACTGGGCAGCAACATGTAAAAAAATGAATTTGGACCTGTGTCTAACACCATGCACAAAAATCAGATCAAAATGGATTAAAGATCTCAATATCAGACTTGAATCCATAAAAGTACATTGAAGAAAATATAGGAAAAACCCTCCACGACATTGAAGCTAAAGGCATCTTCAAAGGTGAAACATCACTAACAAAGCAACTAGAAGAAAAGATAAACATATGGGACTACATGAAACTAAAAAGCTTCTGCACCTCAAAAGAAACAGTGACTAAGATACAAAAGCAGTCCACAGAATGGGAAAGAATATTCACCCAATACCCATCTGATAAGGGGTTAATATCCAGGATATATCAGGCACTGGTAGAACTTTACAAGAAGAAAACAAACAACCCCATCAAAAAATGGGGAGAAGAAATGAACAGAAACTTCAGCAAGGAAGAAATTCGAATGGCCAAAAAACATATGAAAAAATGCTCATCATCACTAATCATCAGAGAGATGCAAATCAAAACAACAATGAGATACCACTTTACACCACAGAGACTGGCACATATTCAAAAGAGCAAGAACAACAAGTGCTGGCGTGGATGTGGGGAAAAGGGGACACTCATCCATTGTTGGTGGGAATGCCCGGCTGGTACAGCCTTTCTGGAAAAACAATATGGACTTTCCTCCAAAGACTAGAAATTGAACTCCCATTTGACCCAGCCATACCACTCCTGGGAATCTACTCTGGGAAACCAAAAATACGCAGCGGAAACACCATCCCTACTTTTATGTTCATAGCAGCATTATTCACAATAGCCAGAATCTGGAAGCAACCAGAGTGCCCGAAAATCGATGACTGGATAAAGAAGCTTTGGCACATCTACACAATGGAATACTATGCAGCTGTTAGGAAAAATGAAGTTATAAAATTTGCCTATAAATGGATGGACATGGAGAAGATTATGTTGAGCGAAATTAGCCAGAAGGAGAGAGACAGATACAGAATGACTGCATTTATTTGCATGGCATAAATATATATGTACATATTATGATACCAATATCCAAGGTCAAGTGAAGCATATATCAGGAGGTCTTGTCAAAGGTGGAAATTATCACAAACGTGTGGGAGTCAGAGTTTAGGTAAGACAGAAAATGGAACAGGGTGCTAATAATAGTCGAGGGTACTAATGCCAACCTAGAACTGAGCATTAAATAGAGGCAAAAAGGATTCACATGACAACCTTTTAATGTATGTTCTGTAATCCATAGTCTGGAAGGGAAGGAAAAGAGAAAGAGAGAGAGAGAAAGAAATAAAGAACCTGCCATGGAGCAGGGCTGGGGGAAGGGGGAGGGAACCGGGCATGTTGGTGGTGGGAGATGGGCACTGGTGGAGGGGACGGGTGCTGAAACACTGTATGACCAAAACCCAAACATGAACTTTTTAATTGTATATCTTT
>JAJIBD010000207.1:0-53181 GCA_021461705.1 Cryptotis parvus
AAACTTTAGGAATATAACATTAATTACCCTCAGGGAACGAGGGATCAGGTGTGTGTGATTTGGGGGGAAAAGGGATACGAAATGTCTGGGAAAGGACAGAATGAGCACTAGCGTATACACATGTTAGGTTGGGTGATGCAGCATGAAACTATGTTTCTTCAATAAAAAATCTCTCAAGACTTATAGTTGGAAAATAGATTTAAGAAACCAATCCACATCTATTCAAAACTGAGTTGGGGCTATGCCGCAGACCGCTCAGTCAGGTGAGCTCTAAGTCTCGGGGATAACCAAGCGTGAGGAAATTAGGACAGGAACGTTCGGCACAATGGACAGGGAGACACAGACACAAGAGAGTCAAATGCTGCTGCAGTTTACCGAGGGGAAAGCTTTCCTTTTTATGTTCAACAAATGCACAGACGCAAGATTACACCAGTTATTTTTTAGCAAAGGAGACATTTTTTAACATCAAAAGGAGTTTATCATGTCTACCACATATGACCACCTTTGCCTGCTGTTTTTTCTGACATTTTTTTCTGACGCCTTTGTTTTTACATACTTTCATATTTGCCTTAAGTAAGGTACACATATTTTTTAATTTTGATATTCATAGAATTACTAGCTCTATGCACATATTATAGGATTAACCTAACCTACTCCTAAATAAGAAACTTCTATGCAGAGTTTACTATTAGATTATTAAGATTTTGTACTAGAAAGTGTTAACTTTAACAGGGCCCAATTTTTTTTCACACAGGGAGGTTTAGGGAGGCTAATCACTGCATTCCCCCAACAGGGGGTAACCAGGCGCCGACCCATAGGTCAAGATTTTCCCTTCCCGCTAATGATGGGGAAGCAAAGGCCTGAAGGCCACGAGCCCTTCTTATCAAGGACCTGAGACCAGCTCAGGCCTTTGGCAGCCAGACGCCATGCGGCTGGCATTTTTATACTATCTTTGTTTTATGCCATGGTTGTGTATAATGAAACTACGGTTGCCGCAGGCTTTCCAGTTTCTCCATTAGAGTCTAAGTTTCAGCATAAATAAGTGCTTTTTTGCAAGCATTCTTAGGAACAACTAAGATCTAGGGGCTTTGTTGGCGACAGTCCCTTTAGGGGGAAGCACCGTCTGGTAACTGTCCCTTTTTTACGGGAAGTACCAAACCGCCCCTTTCTGGCCCAGTGAGCACTTTCCATACTACGAGCGGTGCCACGGGAGCCGTGGCAGGGCAAGAGACAGATTGAGAGGATTCTAATAAAAACAGACAAAACACTTCTTTGTAGAATGCTGGAAACTAATCTCATGAGTTTTATTTGGCCCTTGCTTTTGCTTTTGTGTTTTTATGACCCCAGGAATCAAACCCAAGACCCTAACACATGTGAGGCATCCCAGAATATAGTCAATCTCAATCCATACTAAAGCGCAGACCTGACACTGTCAGGAAGCCTCCAGTAGCTTCAGTCAGTGCATGCAGAACTGCAGCCACACTGTCCAATAAAGCCCAGGGCCCACTTGCCTCTAGCACTAACACGCCAACTCTTTCAGAGTAATGCTCCAGGAGGAAAGTTCTCCCTCCCCAAAAACCATCAAGGAGCCAAGTCTCTGGCCCGATGTTGTCCTCTATGATCGCTGCACTTTCACTTCTGTATCCGATCTGCATTCCAGCAACCTATCAGGAACTCAATTACCAAATGTCCCTAAATGAAATATCAAGCATCTCTCCCATGAATTAACGCTCTACAAATGGGGGATTTTACACTTCTCCTGAGTAACTCATTTCAGGATGAGCTAGAGTGAACCTTCCTGCAGGACACAGGGACATCTCCCATGCCTCTCTGTAGCGCTGGACAGAGTTTCTTCTGTTTCCTTTTCCCAGTACATCCTTCCCTACCTTACCATACGCTTCATTAGACCAACTCATCCTTTAAGATTCAACACACAAGTCACCTCCACTTGTGACAACGTCTTGACTTTTTCACTTGAATATGCTACCTGTGAATTCCCCAAGTTTTTTCCATACATTACACTTTTATCCCTGATTGCATTATATTTCCACTAATCTGTAAAATTTTTTGAGAACATTCCTTTCTCCCACAAAGCAATAATCACAGTAAATTCATTTAATTTTGGGATTAATTAAAGAAAAATAAGTCAATATCATTTTCTCTTGCAAAATATCTCTCAAGATAGTGTGGGTAGGTACAGCACTGAATCTGGCTACCATTAGAGACAACTCAAATATTCCTAGTAAAGTGGTGAGAGAGAATCACAGGGATCGAGTGAGAAGGTAATTACTTACTTTGAGAGCAAAGAAAGGAAGATATTCCACACTGAAGACTGGCGCATATTCTAAGAATTGCAACATTGGAGGCGTTTTCGAGGGATCCCAAGGCCCTGGTATTGAATGGAGAAACGGGAAATCCAGAACACACAGAGGTCACTTGAAATAGAGTAAACTTGTTCACTTAGAAGAAGGGAGGGAAGACCTATTCCCCCTATTTTCTGACATGAGGCTCCTAAATAAAAAATTAGTGAAACAGAACAGCCCTGAAGTGTAAGAAGAGTAAAAGACTGTAAAAGCCATTTCTTAGAGGCTAAAGTGGTATGCCTGGCATATTTGTGGCTCTGGTTTTGAATCCAGGCATGGCCCCATAATCACATCAAACTAAGAGAATAAGTTAGAAAGCTACCAATAACATAACATTCCTCCTCCCAAAAAAAGTCCTTCAACAAGTTAGATTCAAATTTTGAGATTTGTTAAAATTGGGAGGCTTTCTCATCTTGTGCTATGAAACAAAATGTTGGCAACACATAATGATAAAATAGACCTATCAGACAAATTTGGGGCCACTATTTACTAAGCTGTTACTATGTATTGAATAATATGTTGTCATTTACTGTCACGTAATCGATTTTTCTCATGTAGTCTCATTTATGTTTAAATGAGAACAAAATTCAATAAATTCTTCTTGGTATCACCAAAATATATCTAACTCCAGACCCAGACCCACTAGACAGCTCAGATAGACCCGTCGGCTCTGACCAGCAGGCGTACTGCTCCCCAACGGCAATTTCTGCAGAGGGTCTAGAGGACGCTTGCCCGGAGGGTAAACGGTTCTGTTCTTTCTAGAAAGCAGCTGCTAGAACATCTCAAGTTTTGTTTAATGTTCCAGCTTGTCTAGAAATGTATGATAAAGAAGTAAATTTTCCACAAAACTGATGAACAGAATGTTCAGAATACTATATATTACAGTGAGGAAATGAAGACAACCACATGTCAAAGAAGGAAAGTGTTTTCATTTTAAATTGCTTTCAGGACTGTAGACAGTTCAAAAGTCCTGGAGCATGGGACGTCGTTCACCCCAGGTGTCCCATCAGATCTCAGGCACATGTGGGACTGGAATAGGCCCTAACCCTGCTAAGTGTGGCCCAAAACTAAACAAAAATAAAATAACATTGCTTTCAGTGACTTAACCGAATGCTTAACTAAAACTGCATGCTATGAAAGCATATTTAACATAAAAAATTTGCCTTATATATACAAAAAACCTATTTTAGATACACATGCAAGAACTGGGAGGAAATCACAAATATTTTATTTATTGTATAAATTACTTTGTTAGTTTTCTGTGCTTTCTGTATTTATTATGATAAAACATTATTTTCCAAATCATACAATAAATTTTCTTATATATGTTTAATTCTCAAAAGGATGATTTATTCTCAATTTTTGGATTTCACATTTGCATGAAATAAACCCTTATTTATATTTTTCTTATTTTAATGATTATGAGGTAACAATGTTTGCAAAAGTATTCATGTTTATGCTTTTGTTGTACAAAGTTCTGTACCTCGACCCTCATGCAGTGCCAAAAAACTAATGTCCTGATGTCACCTACCCACCTACCTCAGCCCACCCCCAAAACCTAGTTCTGTTATTAGACTTCAAGGGTTTGTTTTCATTGGCCATTGGCCATATCTTGCTTTGTTTCTTTATATACCACACAGAAAATACACTTTTTTTTTTTAGACATTTTTAGAATGTTTTTAGGAATGTTTTTAGATTTTTTAGATTTTTAAGATTCAATTTCTAGAGATGTGATTTTATTATTTTATTTCAGCACCATAGTGTTCATGTAACCCATAATAATGTATGTTTATACATAATTCACATGGAGGTCCCAAAATTAATTTCAAAACAAGAATTTTATCACCAGAACTGAAATTCAAAATTGTTTTCTTCTATAGTACATCTATTCAATGGAATACCACACAGTCACAAGGAAAACTGAAGTCAGGAAATTTGCTTTGTAAATGGATGGACATGAAGTATCATGCTGAGTGAAATGAGTCAGCAGAGGGACAGATAGAGAAGGACTGAACTTGAGGGATACGACAAAACAAAGTATGAGACTAATACCCAAGGACAGGAAAAAAGGGGTCCATCAGGACTAGCCTATGGTTGGAAATTTCCGCTTTAAGTATGTGGGGGTGGGGGAGGTGGGGGAAGTTAGGACAGAGAAAGGACCACTATGTCAATAATAGTTGGGAATGATCACTCTGGTTGAGAACCGGGCTGAAAGTAGGTAAAAGGATATACATGATAATGTCTAATTACCTGTATTGCAAACCATAATAACTGAAAGGAGAATGAGAGAGAGACACAGAAAGTGTGGTGGCCGGAAATGGACATTGGTGAAGGGACAGGTGTTGGAGCATTGTATGACTGAAATCCAATCATTAACAACTTTGTAACTACGTGTCTCATGGTGATTCAATTTAAAAAATAAATAAAGATAATCCCTCCACCCCAAATTGGTTTCTTTTGCAGGAAATGTTTATTTTAATGCAAGTGACTAGAAAATTAAGATCAATATAATTATTCTACGCTGTATCCGTGCAAGGTTAAGTATGTTGACAATACTGACATGAAAGCATTCTGCCCAACTCTCTATGATACCTAAGAAAGCTTGCGGTTACTTTTAAAATACATTCAAAAGAGCAAGAACAACCAGTGCTGGGAGAAAGTGGACTCTCATTCATTGCTGCAGGGAGTGCTAACTGGTCCAGCCTTTTTGGAAAACAATATGGACATTCCTCCAAAAACTAGAAATTGCACTCAACATTTGACCCAGAAATATCAGTTGTGGAACTCATCTTGGGGACTCAAAAACACACAGCAGAAATTCCATCTGTACCTCTCTATTCACAATCGCCTGAATCTGGAAACAACCTGAATGCCTGAGAACAGACAACTGGATAAAGAAACTGTGGTACATCTCACAATGGAATACTACGCAGCTGTTAGGGGAAAATGAAGTCATGACATTTTCTTATTAATGGATGTACATGGAGATTACCATGCTGAGTGAAATTAGTCAGAAGGAAAAGGACAGATATAGAATGACTGCATTCAAATGTAGAATATAAAAAGAATATTATGAAACTAAAGTCCAAAGTCAGGCGAAACAAAATCCAGGAGGACTTGTCAATAGCTGGAAGTGTGTGGAGTCAGAGGTTAAGTAAGACAGAGAAGGGACCAGTTTGGCAACAATATTTGGAAATGGTAACACTAGACTAGAACTGAGTATTGAAAGTAAGTAAACAGATATACACACAATAACCCGTCCAGTGTAGTTATTGCAAACCACATTGCACAAAAGAAGAGAGAGAGAAAGAGAAAAAAGAGAGAGAGAGAGAAGTATCTGGAGGAGTGGGGGGTGATTGGGGACATCTGTGGTGGGAAATGTGCACTGGTGGAGGGATGGGTGATGAAACAATATATGACTGAAACCCAGTCATGAATAGTTTTGTAATTGTATATCTCAGGTGCTATAATAAAATTTTAAAAATAGAAAAATAATAGCTTTATAGTTAGACTGTGTTCTATGCCGTAGTCTCTGGACTTAACTAAGGCATAATTGGCAGAGTTACTTTTACTGAGGAAGATTGCCTAGTAGCCAGTATGTCCAAATTCTCTAATCATTTTTTAATGAACTGGACAGTCCGATATAGTGATCAGCATCAGTTCAGTCAGTTCCTCTGAGTTGCTTATTCACTTACCTTCATGACTTGGGAACTGGAATTACAGAATTTAGGAGACTGGTAAAAAGAAAAGAAATATGTGGGTATGGCTGAGAACGGTTCTATCTAAAGACAATGTGATGCAACAACTGTCAGACTCCATTAGCAAAGAAACTGCAAGTAAACTCGGGCATAACTGCTGCAAAGAGATCAGGAAGTCAGTGGATTTTGTGAGTGCCCATCTGGTGGGTCTTGCTGTGGGAACTACAGACTCCTCCCGCAGAGGAAAATGGCAACAGGAACTGTTCTCAGGGTCCCCTCGTGGAAAGTCAATGAACCTGAACATTCTGAGAAACCAAAAATGGGACCTCTGGAACATCAGGTGTGAGCTCAGCAGCCCGAGCAAGCTCACCTCAGAGCACCAGCTGTGGGCTCAGCACCCTGACCAGGGCTCACCTCGAGGGCATCAGCTGTGGGCTCAGCACCCTGACCAGGGCTCACCTCGAGGGCATCTGCGCTGTGGGCTCAGCACCTGCACCAGGGCTCACCTGGTTGTGTTTCTCAAAAGCTTCTCTTGGTTTTCTGAGATCACAGCGCTGCTGCCTGGGACTGAAGGGGACTGGACACAGAGCAGCCACAGTGGCCGCAGCAGTGGTGTCCACCAAGCCCCAGAGAAAAGCTACAGAATAACCAGAATTTCAGCTGTCTTGTGGATTTCTGATCTACCTATTGACATACCATCACTGGACATGGGCAGTGCTTGTCCCCAGAAATAATGACCATTGTATCCAGAAATTCACCAAGTTGTTGACTGACTCAAACTCTGCAGTTCCATACACATCCACTCCTCCTATGTGGTTATTTCAATTAATTAGAAAGAAAGAGCCTGTTCATCACTCACAAGCCATAATTTAAGCACTCAATTGCCGCATGTGGCTGATAAGTGCTGTGATAAGACAGTGGAAATACAGAATATTTCCATCAGGGCAGAAATTTCACTTTCTTAATACAATATAATAGTGTGAGTGTTAATATAATGTGAATGTTAATATAAACTCAATTTACATTAAAGCCAACATTGTTACATAACAGAGGATAAAAGAAGATTCTGATGAGTTCTTAAGACAACATGCAAAACTGAATGAACATTTGCTTGCAGCTGGCTGCTCCGACTAAGCCCAGGGACATCCAGGTGAACCCACCCACTGCAGGGGAAGACTGAGCGCCAGCATCAGCTCCACAGCTACAGCAGGCATCTGCTAAACTCTGCCTATTCATTCCAGGAACAAGAAGCATGATTTCTGAGTTAAAGACTTTTTCTCCTGGGTGCTGTCTGCCTCCAAGCTGCTCCTGGCCTGCAAATAATAAATAGTTGCTCTCAGAAGCAGAAACATAAGTTTACCATTTTTCCCAGCCCTGGACTCCAAGACCTCATTGTCCCTCCCAGCCTTTGATTTGCCCAGTTCCCCAGGTTGAGGGATAGGTCAGCTCTGCACAGAACGGGGTAAATGTTTGTGACTCAGGATTCTTTCCAGTGTAAATTTAGCGTTTATTAGTCATTGTGTACTCTAGAATACAAGGGTGTCTCTAAGGACCTCCTGCTTCCTGCAGCCCATGTTTTAACCTCCACCCCAACTTGGTGCCGTTCATGCACTCGAGAAGAATGTGCTCTAGCTCAACAATTGACTGTATCTTAAGCACAATAAGTTGATCTTTTTAAAAAATGGGGCTGAAAGTCAAACCTTGTAAAATAATTCAGATATTTTATAGTGTTGTTCTAATTACATACAATTCCCACAAGAAGGGAAAGTACCTTTAAAATAAGGACTATTCAATACTAGTACAGGATTTCCTCTTGTTGTTGATAATTTCCTCCTAACAGAAGACACGGCACAGTCCAAAACAAATTCCAAAGGAGCGCCCAGAGACAGCATGGCATCTAGGTTCTGTGGGGAACATTGTTCAATCTAATTGATGTTTTCCTAGCGAAGCAATAGAGTGAACAGAACTATTTTTTACCCAGAACAGAATAGAATCCCCTAAACATATGATTTTCCCCCACCCCATCTTAGTTTATATATAGTCAGAATCACAACGTGTACCTTTCCAAAGTCAACGTTTCCGTGAAATGTTATAAATAAGAGGCAAACTGAAATGCCAAACCATGTTCTCACCCAGTCAGAAAATCTTTTCCAGGTTTGAATTGTAGAGGCCATTTGACTCAATCATTACATGTGCCATGCCGTTCATTCCCCTCAGCAGGAATAATGCAAAGAAAGAAAAGGAACTTCAGTGGCCCCTAAAGGGAAAATGTCCTCCCTTTGCTAAAACAAGGCCACAGATCTCTACCAACAGTTTCAGTTACCTATAGATACCAATGTCTTTAGTCATATATGCTTGAGTTCTCTAGCAAAAGCAATAAAATCTGACCCTTTTTAAATACAAAAGTAGTGCATCAGTGTGCACATTTTGGCAGAACATTTTTCCAATTTCCTCCCTTCAGTCAGTACGGCACAATTCAATCTTCACAATTTGGCTTGACTTTCAAGAAATAAACTAAGGTTATCTTTTTGTCCAATTATGTAATCCCTTATAAAGAACTTGGTTCTGAATTTAAGTTGAATAAAAAGATAAGCTACAGAGATAGGAAACCTGACACAGCCCATCACCACTGACTTTTTAGAATTTTAGCATTACTTCATAAGGTGGACTGGCACTAATCATTTTAGCTAACAGCTCAGCTACAAGCAGTCAATAATTTTGAACCAATAAGGCAAAAAATGAATGGCTGGGACTGGACGACAGTAGAGGTGTTAAGGCTCATGCCTTACATGTGGCCAACTGTGGTTAGATCCCTGGCACCACATGGTCGGCTGAGCACCAGCAGATGCTGTCCTGGAGTGGCCATTAGGGTGGCCCGGTGATCCTCTGCACTGCAGTGCCTCGAGAAGCACCACACCTCGGATATGCTTCAACAGAACCCATACTCCACTTGTGCTTAGCTGGAAGTCCCCGGGGTCTTCCTGAGTTCCCTAAGGAGGCACCCACTGACAAAAAAAAATCAAGATGTTGGGGGCCAGAGACAGTACAGCAGGTAGAGTGCTTGCACAGCGACAACCTCAGCATCAGATACAGTACCCCAAGCCCCCACACGAACACAGGCAAAAACCAAAAAGGAAAAGGGAAATGGCCTTGCTCGCTCAACTGTATGTGCTCTCTTGAACATCTAACTCATATGCGTGTGTCTATGTCTCTCGAATTGCTCTTCAAGTCGATGTTCTCTTGAACTTGCATTCCTTTCCTTCTCCCCAACTCACATCTTCCTAAGTTTTGCTCAATAAAAATGATCTTGCTTCATAAAAAAAAAATATGAAACCAATATCTAAGGACAGCAGTAGAAACAAGAGCCAGGAGGGTTTTGTCATGCTTGCAAACCTGCTTCCAACCCTTGGAGAAAAGGCAGTTGGAATGGAGAAGGGACCACTATGACAAAGATAGTGATAACTGACCACTATATAAGAACTGCATGCAGACTAGGCAGGGAACGAACATGGTAACCTCTCAGAATCTGTATTGAGGACCATCAAAGGGAGGGGCAGAGAAAGACTGAAAGTGCCTGTCATAGAGACAAGCTGGGGGGTAAGGGTTGGAAAGGTGGCAGGAGGGTAAAGGAGCACATTGGTGGTGGTAAACGTGCCCTGGGGAGGAATGGGTGTTGGAATAGTGTGTGACTGAAACCCGATCATGAACAGCCTTTTAACTGTATGGCATGGTGACTCAATAAAATATTTTTTTAAATTGCGTCACTTCACTAAAAAGGGAAAAAAAGTAAAAATATAATTTATTTTGACAAAGAATGTTATGTTTTTCATGTCACATCAACAATCTGGAGTTAAATTAAATTCTTGAGAGCAGCAAGGCCATTGCAACTCACTCCAGCCATGGATCATCTAGAAATCTCCAAGAGGACCAACAAACTGCAGACATGATACCGGCCCATGGCTGCTCTGCAGCAACGTGACTTCTCAAAAAAAAAATCCAGGCATAATTACTACTCTGTAAGAACATAGCAGTAATTTCTTGTACAGGGGGACAAGATGGCCCAATGAGATTTAATAATCCCTATCAACTTTTTCTAAGTATCTTTTTTTTTAGCAAATTCGGTCTAACACAGCCCATAAGTTAGATTATTCAGTATAGGTTCAGGATAGAACCAAATAGCAGTTATAAAAACCTGAAATAATGATCCAAATTCACACGTAATAACCCAGGAAAAGCTTATGACTTTATCCATACTGTTACTATTTATACCTTGCAATAAGCAATTCAATTAATGCCGGCTAGTAGAGCAGGCATGGGGGTGGGTAGGGAGCGTAGGAAAGGAAGGTCTTTGGTGGGGCACAATGGTGGTGGGAGTGATGGGATTGGTGTTGAATGATGAATGTTTGTAACAACTGTACTGTGAAAATCTTGTACTTTGTAAATCACAGTGTTCAAATAAAGGGGAAATTTTTAAATAAAAGAGCAACAAAACACATTTCTCTAATTCATTTGCTCTTACTCCCATGTACTAAAAATTCAGATGGGTTCAAATTCAAACATCGAATTAGAGTTCTCAGTCCCAACTCTTGTGTTTTAGTCCCTGGCAAACGATTTAACTCTCTCCAGAAAGTCAATTTCCCCATCTGTAGATCAATCGTGCAATCTACTTTACAAGCATAGAACAGTCACAGTGATGAGGAAATTCTCAAAGTCAGCAACCAAACAAGCAACTTGCCTTATTTGTGAAGAGGGGAACACTGTTGTGTTATGGACCCGGTCTAGCTCAGGCTCCAGAACTGGGCTCAGAACAGAAGCAAAAGCTCCATTTTACAGAAAAATCTGGTGTAGGTTTGGGCACTTGCTGGCAGCTGCAGGAGAGTAGAAGAAGAGAGTGCAGAAATCTCAAAGCATGTTATTGTGTAGGGTCTGGACTACGTCAAGGACCTGAGCACATCTGGTGTCTGTCTCCAGGTCATCAAGATTATAAGAGGAACTCTGACCATCTCAAGGCCATCCTGAACGCATCCAGGGTTATGTCTCCCAGACTCAGCTGCCCATTGGCATGTCCTGTTTGAATTATGGAAAGAGAACTCTTCTTCTACCATCCACCCCCTTTCGATGCCTTTGCTCATTAGGGTGCAAGGCATCAACCAGTCTCTGCTTAACAAACTAGTTGCCTAACTTTCACAGGATTGCACCAGTCTAAAATTGACTGACAAATTCTAATTTGCACAAAGACCCTACATAAGAGTCTCTTTTTCGCTATAAACCCCATGCAGGCAACCCCAAACACTTTCTAGGTGCTTGAGTATGTGTACCAATAAGCACTTTAGAAATTCGGTCCCTAAAAAATTTATGTGTCCTAAAACCCCAAATAAATGCCTTTCTGTGTTCTAAAATACCAGGTTTTGCTCTATTTCATTTTTATCACCAAGATTATGCTAAATTTTTATAAAATAATACTAGTAAAATGAATTTTGCATGCACATTATTAAACTTCGTCATCATCATTATGTTGCTGTTGGTATTTTATGCTGGTCATGATGATAACTCGACAGCTAAATTTCCCACCAAGTTTCTTCTAATGACCAGGAATGACTCATAAATTCTTCTCCCAAATGACATTTTTATCCTTTATGTTCAACAGTTGCCACCAAAGTTGCCTGTGTTACCTCAAAGAGGTCAAGACCACAGGATAACTTGCCTTCCCTGCGCCCTGCAACCTCCAGATGCTCTGAGCACAAAGAATCCTTGGGACCTGTGATTCTTCTATTTGCCCTGAGGCTTGGACTCAAAGAGAATATCCTTCATCCCAAAATGAGGCAAAAATATATACATATATATATATATATATATATATATATAGAATTAAGTGACACCTTTTAAATTTTTCTAACGCCCCCTTTTTAACAGCCTTGGCATCAGTTCTAGGGCCAGAGCTGATGAAACACCTAAATAGCGCCATCACACTGCATTCAAACAACCCTTGGTTTTTTGAGACTAGTTGTCCTTGTTTTTTCTCAATTTCCCAGTGTTCTTCCAGGAAGTAACTTGTGTCCTTCCTATAAATCAGGTGCTGTCTCCCAGAACAGCACACATCTGACTGCATTCTTAGTGGAGTCAGCCAGGGGGACCCTGACTGAGGCTTTTCACCCGCTACTCAGCAGTAGTGAGAGAAGTTCCACAAGCCTTAAACCGTTTGGCCAAACGTTGTGCAATAATAAGTAGCACAATGCCGAAGAGCTGGCCCTGATCCCAACAGAGGCTATTTGCTAGTGTAGATCTGATCTGAAAGCACTTCTCCACTTCTCCGAGGATTCTGGAAGTTACAGTTTTCCAGTCTCCTTGTTCTCCAGATGCGTCTGTGGCGGGGTAACTTTCCCAGGTGGGGGTTTCCAGCCACAGCTACAAATTGTACATGTCAGGAGCCCCACATACTCACACCTTTGAAGGAACTCAAAGTGAACAAAACCCAGGTCAAGACATTGTAAAACTTGAGTTTTCTTCCATTCAGGAGCCACATCAAGTCCCCACAAGCAACATCTTTCCCACACTCTATAAAAATCCACAAGCAGGTAGACACATTGGTGTGGCCCTCCCAAACTCTGTTTGGAATCTTGGGCAGGAGAAATAGCACAGTGGGTAGGGTGTGCCTTGCAACCAGCCAACCCGGGTTCAATCCCTGGCGCTACATATGGGTTCCCAAACTTGTCAGAAGTGCTCTCAAGCTCAGAGCTGAAAGAAAACCCTGACCACAGGCATACATATTTTTTAAAAGTGGGAAGGGAAACCCTGGATTTTCACTCTACAGTTTCCTTCGGTTTTCTCTGGGGTCTTTGTTACACGTAGATATCACTTGTAACAGGTGAGTGCAAACACACATAGATGCATTCAGTGTTCGAGGCTGTTAGGAAGCTGCAGAACAGTCTGTGGTTACAGGGTAAGCATCAGCTTACGCTCCGTTCTCTGCAGTGCACACACACATATACACACCGGTGCACAGGTGGACATTTTTGTAACTAGATTTGACCCAATCTTCCTAACATATAGTTAGTCTGGTACCTTTATTTTTCATTCTCAGTTTGGAGTTTAGTTTTGTGCCATACCTTGGGCCAAGAAAGTCTTTTTTTATCTGGTTGTACTGAGCATCCCTTGAGATTCCCCACCCTAAAGGGAGGAATGGAGTATTGTTTGGTTTCATTTTTGTTTTTGTTCCTAAACTCCACAAATAATAGAAGAAATGATATTGTTTGTATTGGGTGCACCTGCTTCCCTAAACCGGGGGAGGGTTCGGGTGTTTTGTGGCTATTTCCCCTTTCCCCCTATTATCTTTTATCTTGACTACAAGTGCTTTGTTGTTCGGTGGGAATTACAGCAGCTCCTGATTTCTTCAGGAACTTCCTATCCCAGGAAATTCAGAGAATCTCTCTAGAGGCCCCCAGAGACTGTATTGTTTTATTGCCCCCATGGCACCCACCCCCATTACACATGAACCTCATAAACACACACAACATATGAGCTGTTTTAAAGGGCAAGCAAAATGCAATCCTGGAAAGGTTTCTGTGTGTCTGTATATCTGTATGTGTGACTAATTTCAGGGAGGGATTGGGGTTGGGCTACACCCAGGCTTAGTACTAAGGGATCACTCCCAGTGGTTCTCAGGGGACCATGTGATGCTGGAAACTGAACCCCTGCTCTTACATGCAAAGTACATGCTCAGCCCATTGATCTCTCCCCAGCCCATAGTGGATGTATTTCTGCACATGCATGCATGCTACAGAAAGAAAAGCCGGAATCTGAACCATTTTATATGGATTCTCTCTCTTTCTTCCTTTCTTTCTCTTTCTTTTCTTTCTCTTTCTTTCTTTCTCTTTCTTTCTTTCTCTCTCTTTCTATCTTTCTTCCTATTGGAGGAGAACTGCACCTGTCTGTGCTCAGGATTTACTCTTGTCTCTCTGCTCAGATTCACTCCTTGTGTGGTTTGGGAGATCTTATGTAGTGCTCTGGAACATATCAAGATTGGCATGCGGAAAGTGAGCTCTTTTAACCTGTACTTTCACTCCAACCTCTCTGGTCTTAAAGATAATAAAAGTACCAAGTTTTGTCTTTGCTTCCTTCGATTTGTCCTCCAGTTAAGAGGTCATGTCATGCTCAGTTTAGCTTTGTTAGCTGCCTGCATCAATCTGCTCATCTCTGGGGAACCAGGGTCAGTAATGCTAAGTGTACCACCAGTTCCTGGCAAAGAAACTCACCTTGCACATGCCCCTTAACTATCATCACTGTATCACTGTCTTCCCATTTATCATCGATTTGCTCGAGCGGGCACCAGTAACATCTCCATATGTCCTGTCTCATGCAAGTAAAGCCCAAGGGCGCCCGCTTGCTCCAGGAACATAAAGAGCCTCAAACCATTCATCAGGTCATGGGAATAGGTCTATAATTGTTACTGGTATTTGGCATATCAAATACGACACGCGTAGCTTGCCAGGTTCTGCCTGTGCAGCTAGCATACTCTTGTAGTCATCTCTAAAACATTTATTTTTATTATTATTATTATTATTATTTTGCTTTTTGGGTCACACCCGGCAATGCTCAGGGGTTTCTCCCTGGCTCTGCACTCAGGAATTACCCTGGCGGTGCTCGGGGACCATATGGGATGCCAGGGATCGAACCCGGGCCGGCATGGGCCGGCCGCGTGCAAGGCACAACGCCCTTGGCTGCTCGCTCCGGCCCCTTGTAGTCATCTCTAAATCCAGCTTTTATTGATGAACCGCCCGGCCACAAGTGGGCTGTGATCAGCTCTTCTGCTGGGTGGAGTTCTGACAAGAGGAGAGTCCAGATGTGGAAAATGGCGGCCCTCATGGAGTGGGGGGTCGCCTGGCTTGTTGTTGCGAGGCTCTGCTGGGGTGGCGGGCCAGGGCTAGAACCTGCCATCCCTCCTGTGCACCTCGTGAGCGGCTGGGCACAGGGAGAGCCAGTAGCAGCTCTGCCCCATATCTGTGAGTTTCTGGATCAGCATACCTGGGCCAGATTTAAAAAAAAAAAGACTGTTGCAGGGTGGATCTCGATGAGCTGGACTGTGAAAGGCTGGTTTGCTGGGTGGAGTTCTGAGGAGGGGTAATCCGGGTGTGGAAAATGAAGGCCCCTCATGGAGGGGGGTCCATCTTTAACTATTTTTCAGGAGGGGGATTTCATGGTCATGGTCTATCATAGTGGAATATTAAATAACATAACATTGGAAATACCATTCTGACTGTGATTTTTTCTTCCTAGTGAATAAGAGTGTTGATGTCTTGATATTTTTTTTTCAATTCTGTTCTGATATTTTTTGGTGCAAAATGCAGTTAAGGGACTCAAGTAAGAGGATAAGGCTTCCTTATCCTTGCATGTGACTAACTACAGCTTAAATCCCTGAACCACCTGTACTGCCCTGAACTCCACCAGGATTGTACCACACACACACACACACACACACACACACACACACACACACACACACACACACCCCAGAACAGAGCCAGTAAAACAGAGTTGAGTTTATACTTCACCCTATGAGTTAGATTTTATGTAGATGTACATCACAGAAAAAGATAAAGTAGTATCATAGGGACCATGAAATTCCCCTCTCCTGAAAAATAGTTAAAGATGGACCACTCAGTGCTTCAAAATGGCATCAGAGGCCCAGACTCTTCTTCCTGTCTTCCTGTCCTCCAGTCAAAAGAGAAGCAAAAGCTCACAGTCATCATGTCCACTATTTAAAGCAGCAAGAGGAGAACAAAGAGCAGAGAAGTGGAGACCCTCAGAGCTGAGCCACAGGGAGCAAATCCTACGAGCTCCATTCAACATTTGTCTTTTGTCTCAACAGCAAGAACATAATCATGTGGCCTATACTCCATGCAAGGACATCTGTGAATGGCCACAGCAGCACCCATGTTGGAAATGACACCGTTTTACAAAGAAAGGAGAAGGTGCGTACTGATACCGGCAGCCTCCTGTGTCTCCTCGAGCATCGCTACTCCACCTGCTTTACCTCCCAAGACAACTCCACTTTCAATCTACCACTGCTCCACTACTCTCCACTACTGTCTTATACATTGTGGCTTGCAGTACATATATTTAGGGGTTATCATGTATATCCTTTTGCCTATGCTCAGTCTAGACTGACATTACCATTTCCAGCAATTATTAGGACACTGGTCCCTTCTCCATTTACCTAACCTCTGACTCCCATACATTGTGGTAGATTCCAACCACTGACAAGCCTGGCCTTGGATATTAGTATCATACTATTTTTCTTTACTTTTTAAAACAGTCATCATAAAGGCATTTATTTAAAATGTAGCTACATACCATATATTGAGAGAATGATACTTACTAATGTTCTTAGATCTCAGAATAATATCAGTAATTATCTGAAATGAAGCTACTTACTTTCTCATAATCAGTTATTTTATTATCTTACAATGTGAAAGTCTCTGCATCATAATATTACATGTATCTTTATCTATTTAAAGGTGTTACTCAGGGCCAGAGAGAGAATACTAGAGTTAAGACACTTGCTTTGAATGTAGCCAGGACTGGTTCAAGCCCTGAGACTGAATATAGTTTACTGAACACTCAGGATATCCCCAAACACTCTCCACAAATTTAAAAGTTATTTATAGTCTTATTGTATACCACTTGATCACCTGACATCCCAGCGAGTGCCAGTATTATTTCCATTGGACCCTATCAGGTGCCAGTGTAGCCCAATGGCATCTGGTTGCTTCAGGAATACGAAGAACCTCAAACTACTCATTCAGGGTCTTGATGAAGAAGTCTGACCATCTTGTAGGTGGGCGCCCAGTGACCTTTTGACATCCTGTGGGATCCAGTCGGTAACTGGCTCTAGTCCAGCGATCATCTCCAAATTGCATTATATGTCCAGCCCATCTGATTTTCGATGCCTTGGCAAACGAGACAGCGCCCCTGATTCTGGAACAGCGACGGAGGTCAGAGCTCCAGATTCCTTCTCTCACTTGAGTGAGGCGTGATATTCCAAGCATAGCTCTTTCGATTCCTCTCTGGGAGACCCGAATAGCATTCTCATCCTGCTTTCATAGGGCCCAGGTCTCTGAGGCATATGTTAATGCAGGGAGAAAGGTGGAGTCGAAGAGATGTGCCTGGAGCCGGAGGTTCTTTGTCCTTTCAGCTATTTTTTTTTATGCCTTTGAAGGCATTCCATGCAGCTCTCTTCCTCCTGTGCAGCTCAGGTTTTAGGTCGTTCATCATGTTGACTTCTTGACCTAGGTACACATAGCTGCTGCATTCAGAGATGTCTGTTCCACTGAGAGTGAACGGGGCCTCTGGAACTAGTTAATTTTTACATGAACATTGTTTGGTTTAGATTCAGCTGTAGACCTATCTTTCCACATTCTTGGTCGAAGTCAGTCAGCATTTGTGCCGATTGGCTAATGTTTGGTGTTATTAGAACGATGTCATCAGCGAAGCAGAGGTGGTGTAGTTGTCGACTGTCTATCTTCACTCCCATTGTTTCCCATTCTAATTGTCGCATGATGTTCTCGAGGGTGGCCCTGAAGAGTTTTGGTGAAATGGTATCACCCTGCTGAACCCCTCTTTTGACATCAATGATCACTTCCTTGTAGAGTTTTGAGATCCTGGTGGTGAATCCGTAATACAGTTCACGAAGGATCTTTATGTATTGGAGTTTGAATGTCCTGTTTGGCTAGGGCTTTGATGACTGCTTCAGTCTCCACTTCTCAGAATCAAAGGCTTTCTTTAAATCAATGAACCTGAGACAGAGCGGCATCTTGTACTCCCTACAAACCTCAATGAGCTTGGTTACTGTGTGGATATGTCGATTGTGCTGAATCCTTTTGGGAAGACAGCTTGCTCATATGGTTTGCCTTCATCTAATGTTCTGCCAAACTGTTCAGAATGAATCAAGTGAACAGCTTGTAGATGATGGACAACAGGCAGATGGAGTGATAGTTGCCAATGTCATGAATGTCTCCCTTCTTGAACAGTTGAAATATTAAAAAAATAAATCTCTATGGATGTAAAGAACTTGACAAGAATAAAATATTCAATCACTTGATCACTTGTATCCCATTATTCATCAATTTGCTCGAGGGGGCACCAGTAACATTTCCATTGGACCCTATCACGTGCCAATGTAGCCCAATAGCATCTGGTTGATTCAGGAATATGAAGAGCCTCAAACAGTTCCTTCAGGGTCTTGACAAAGAAGTCTGACCATCTTGTAGGTGGGCAACCACGTGATCTTTTGACATCCCGTAGGATACAGTCGGTAACAGCTCTAGTCCAGCGGTCATCTCCAAATCGCATTACATGTCCAGCCCATGTGATTTTCGATGGCGTGGCAAATGAGACAGCAACCCTGATTCTGGAATAGTGATGGAGGTCGGAACTCCGGATTCTGTCTCTCACTTGAGTTAGGCGTGATATTCCAAGCATAGCTCTTTTGATTACTCTCTGGGAGACCCGAATAGCATTTTCATCCTGCTTTCATAGGGCCCAGGTCTCTGAGGCGTATGTCAATGCAGGGAGAATGGTGGAGTCAAAGAGATGTGCCCGGAGCCGGAGTTTCTTGGTCCTTGTAGCTATTTCTTTGATGCCTTTGAAAGCATTCCATGCCTCTCTCCTCCTCCTGTGCAGCTCAAGTTTTAGGTCGTTCATGTTGACTTCTCAACCTAGGTACACATAACTGCTGCATTTAGAGATGTTTGTGCCATTGAGAGTGAATGGGGCCTCTGGAACTAGTTCATTTTTCATAAACATAGTTTTCTTTAGATTCAGCTGTAGACCTATCTTTCCACATTCTTGGTCGAAGTCAGCCAGCATTTGTGCCGATTGGCTAATGATTGGTGTTATTAGAACGATGTCATCAGCGAAGCAGAGGTGGTGTAGTTGTCGACCATCTATCTTCACTCCCTTTCCTTCCCATTCTAATTGTCGCATGATGTTCTCGAGGGTGGCACTGAAGAGTTTTGGTGAAATGGTATCACCCTGTCGAACCCCTCTTTTGACATCAATGATCACTTCTTTTTAGAATGGTGAGATCCTGGTGGTGAATCCGTAATACAGCTCACGAAGGATCTTGATGTATTGAGTTTGAACACCCTGTTTGGCTAGGGCTTCGATGACTACTTCAGTCTCCACAGAATCAAAGGCTTTCTTTAAATCAATGAACATGAGACAGAGCAGCATCTTGTACTCCCTACAAACCTCAATGAGCTTTGTTACTGTGTGGATATGGTCGATTGTGCTGAATCCTTTTCGGAAGCCCGCTTGCTCGCATGGTTATCCTTCATCTAGTGTTCTGCCAATCCTGTTCAGGATGACTCATGTAAACAGCTTGTAGATGACTACAACAAGCAGATGGGGCGATAGTTGCCAATATTGTGAATGTCTCCCTTCTTGAACAGTAGAACTGTCCTGCTGGTTTTCCATTGGGAGGGCACCTTGCATTCGGACAGGTAGCGTGTGAAAAGTCGAGCTAGAGTATTGATGAGTACTGATGGCAGATTCCTCAGGTGTTTGGGTCTGATTTTGTCTGGGCCTGGTGCTGTTCCCTTCTTTACCGACGAAATGGCATGTCGAATTTCAGAAGGTAGAATGTTGGGAATGACATATCTATCCTGTGGAATTTGGTATGTGGGCAGGTGGATGTGGCTATCAAAGAGATCTGAGAAGAAGTCATGGATAATCTTCTCCATTACCTTTCTGGAAGATGTGATAGATCCATCAGGGCGTCGAAGGGCAGTCATTTAAATATTCAATATATGAAATATAATATATTAAACACATACTACCTGGGGAGTAGGACCTTTTATCCCTGTTTTTAGCATGTAAGGATCTTGACTTGGGTATATTGTGACAGCCTTAGGGCAGAGAATGTCAAGTATGCCATTATCTGATGTGGTAGGCTAGAGAGTATTTATTGATTGCAATTCTGTGGATTCTGATTTGGAGGATACTGGGCAGGTGGGATGAAAGAGAGTGCCCTGGATTCAGCTGGGCCTGGGGCTGGCCCCCCCCCCAGTTTCCCACATTCGAGGGAGATATAGGTGTCATTTGAGCCTGCGGGGCTTATGGAACCTGGAAGGGGATCCATGTAACATGTCCCATAAAGGGATTATTAGGATGTTGTCCTGTATTGATATTTCTAGAAGATGGGCAATTTCTATGGGTGTGCCCCTT
The DNA here is from genome assembly GCA_021461705.1 of Cryptotis parvus. Lineage (NCBI taxonomy): Eukaryota > Metazoa > Chordata > Mammalia > Eulipotyphla > Soricidae > Cryptotis > Cryptotis parvus. The sequence continues at coordinate 20,285 of JAJIBD010000207.1, forward strand.
CCCTCTGCAGTTATAGCAGATTATCTGCCCAGATGAAGCCTGAGGCTTCATCCGAGACCAACAGTCTCTGGCCCAATGTTTTCCCTTCTTGCACCTTGGGGAAAGTCCAGGTGGGGCCCTTCGAGGGGTGGAGTTGTGATTATTAGCATAGTTTCCCTGATCATTGTTTATCCTTTGAGGATTATTGTTTCCCCCTGAAGATGTTCCACATTTCACACCTCTCCTGATCCTCCTGAAGTATGGGATAAGCCTCTATAGCATTCTGTGTCCCATGGGAGGCCAAACCAACATTTCTACAGGCCTTTAGATATCCCATGAGGTCTTCCTTTTCCTTAATACTATATTGTATTGCTCAACAATTTTGATTAGCGTTCTCATATGCTAAGGTTTGTTTTAGGATTTGTTGAGTGGATGGGTCTTGAACTTGTCTGTTGATTGTCTCACTTAATCTCCCAATAAAATCAAAGTACGGTTCATTAGGAGCCTGGTAATTTTTTGTAAAGCTACCTAGATACCTACCTAGATACCTACCCCAGCAGAGCCTCACAACAAGCCAGACGCCCCCCCACTCCATGAGGGCCTCCATTTTCCACACCGGACTTCCCCTCATCAGAACTCCACCAGGCAGACCAGCGTATCACAGCCTGGCTCATAGAGATCCACCCTGTTGCAGTCTTTTTTTAATCCGGCCCAGGTATGCTGATCCAGATACAGACATGGGGCAGAGCTGCTACTGGCTCTCCCTGTGCCCAGCTTCTCATGAGGCACCCGGGAGGGATGGCAGGTTCTAGCCCTGGCCTGCCACCCCAGCGGAGCCTCATAACAAGCCAGACGACCCCCCACTCCATGAGGACCTCCATTTTCCACACTCGGACTTCCCCTCGTCAGAACTCCACCCAGCAGACCAGCCTATCACAGCCTGGCTCGCGACGCTTACTGCTTGCGGCCGCACCCTTCATCAATAAATGCTGGATTTTGAGATGACTACAAGAGTATGCTACCCGCACGGCAGAGCCTGGCAAGCTACCCGTGTCGTATTTGATATGCCAGATACCAGTAACAATTGTAGACCTCATTCCTATGACCTGATGGAATGGTTTGATGCTCTTTATGTTCCTGGAGCAAGCAGGTGCCCTTGGGCTCTACTTGCATGAGACAGGTCATATGGAGATGTTACTGGTGCCCACTCAAGCAAATCGATGATGAATGGAAAGACAGTGATACAGTGATTCAATATAAATAAGACATAAATTCATTGTTGAAGTGTACAAAAAGCCTCAGCAAGCTAGAAGTAAATGTGCCCATCTTAATCTCTAACTTTACTTCTTAATAAACTATGAAGAAAAAGGAGAAGTACAATGTAAATTGAAAAAAAGGAAATTTTAAAAATTAGAGTGCCTCAGAAAATCAAATACCTAGGAATCAGCTTAACCAAGTGAGTAAAGGACATGTACAAAGAAAACTACACAACACTGCTCCAAGAAATAAAAGAAGACACGAGGAAATGGAGACACATTCCCTGCTTATGAATGGGGAGAATCAACATTGTCAAAATGATAATACTCCCTAGAGCCTAGTACAGGTTCAATACGGTCCCTGTAAAGATACCCATGAATTCTTCAAAGAAATTGACCAAACACTCGGAGATTCGTATGGAAAACCACCCTTCAGAGACCCACCCTTCTTCTTCTTCTTTTTTTTTTTTTTTTTTTTGCTTTTTGGGTCATACCTGGCGGCGCTCAGGGGTTACTCCTGGCTCTGCACTCAGGAATTACTTCTGGCGGTGCTCAGGGGACCATATGGGATGCCGGGATCGAACCTGGGCCGGCACAGGCCAGCCGCGTGCAAGGCAAACGCCCTACCCGCTGGGCTATCGCTCCGGCTCCCCCTTCAGAGGAGAGTATTTCAAGCCCAGGAATGCTTGAACCACAGACGCAGATACACCAGGCAGAGCAGATACCAGTTCTATCATGAATATTCTACCCACCCCTCTCAAAGAGCCCGGCAAGCTACTGAGAGTATACTGACCGCAAGGCAGAGCGTGGCAAGCTGTCTGATGTGTATTCAATATGCCACAACCAGTAATAACAATGTTTATTTTCCCGACCCTGAAAGAGCCCTTAACACAGAAGAACTAAGAAGGATGAACAAGGATAAAATTTCAGGGCCAAACTAGGCTGCCAAAATGAAGAAAGACTAAAATGACTGACTGTACTATCAATGCATGTACTCTGGCATCAGAAGCATACATCGAGGACATGATGGTGCAAGCACAAAAGTACAACATCATTGGTCTGACTGAGATGAGGAGGCGCCAATCACATCACGAGCTTTTTGACACCAGAGAAGAACTGTTCCTTTAACATGCGAGAAAGAGGCATTGGTGGTGTCAGTGTCATTGTCAACACAAACATGGCAGTGAACATTGATTCATTTGAATGCCTAACAAACCAGATAGGAGGATTACACTTGAAGAGATGTGGCCCACTGCCAGCAATTTCTATCTTCATTGTGTACACACCAACAACCACATATAAGGAAGAAGAAATTGAGAAATTCTACATGGAACTGGAGGAGTTCTATAAAGAAGATGACACCTTCTACAAGATCATAGTCAGTGATTTTAATGCCAGGATAGGATCAAGAAGATTGGCTGAAGAATCCCACATTGGGAGCCATGGCTTAGAATGGAACGAACAGGGTGAGAGATTGTCTGAGTTCATAATATCCACCAAGACCATTCATGGGAACTCACAGTTCCAGAAGACTGAATCGAACCGTTGGACATGGGAATCTCATGGTGGACAGTTCCACAATGAAATTGACCAGATCATAATCAATAGATGGTTTTGCCTGACCGATGTCGTTGTTACCCTAAAATTAAAACAGGATCGGACCACCGTCTCCTTTGTGCAAGATTCTTCTTCATGTAATGGGGAGAAAAGGCTGAAAAATTTAAGAAGATAACTCCCAGAATGACCACCAAATGGGAACTCTTTGGCTCCACTGCGGCAACATGGAAAGATGCCATCATTGACGACATTGATGAAGAATACAACCTACTGGTTCAGCACCTCCATGATTGTGTGAAGAATGCCGAGAGAGAGAAAGACAAAAAAATGACGCCTGTCATCAAAAATTCTCGAACTCATTTGCCAATGTGGCAAGGCGCAAGCCTCAGGCAACCAAATGCTAACGTCCAAGTTTGCAAAGCAGTATTGCAGAAGCGATAAAGAAAGACCTCAAAGAGAGAAGAGCAGAAATACTGGCTGATGCAGCAGAAGCCAGGAAAAGCATTTGCAATGCCCACCTGTTCTTCACCAACTATAAGACCAAGATGACTGCCCTCTGATGTCCTGATGGATCTATCAAATATTCCAGAAAGGCAATGGAGAAGAATAAACATGACTTCTACTCAGATCTTTTTGATAGCCACGTCCACCTGCCCACATACCAAATTCCACAGGATGAATATGTCATTCCCAAAGTTCTCCCTTCGGAAATCTGACATGCCACTTCGTCGGTAAAGAACTGAACAGCACCAGGCGAAGACAAAGTCAGACCCAAACACCTGAAGAATCTGCCATCAGTACTCATCAATACACTGGCTCAGCTCTACACATGCTACCTGTCTGAGTACAAGGTGCCCTCTCAATGGAAAACGAGCAGGACTGTTCTACTGTTCAAGAAAGGAGACACGACATTGGCAACTATCGCCCCATCTGCCTGTTGTCTGTCACCTACAAGCTGTTCATTCAAGTCATCCAGAACAGGATTGGCAGAACATTAAATGAAGGACAACTGTTGCAGGACTCCTAAGGGCCGCTGCATCTGCTCTGGATTGCCTCCTGCAAATCACTTCGTAGATAAGGGGGTAGTCTAAATGTGGCAGTTTATCCGACCATGTATGCTGTACTAGCTGGTATAAATATTCTCTCATGCTACCACAATCATAGTGGGACTAGCTAGATCTTACCAGCATATTAGCCTGGCCACGTAGGACACCTAAGTAATTAGATCAGAGAGAAATGCTGTTTGCTTCCAAGCAAACAAGCATGGCTCCCTGATATACTCAAAGGCAACTAAAATATAAAACTACAATGAAGTAGAAGAGACTTGTGAAGGCTTGGAGAAATATTTAACTGGCATTAGTATTAGTCTTTGGTACAGAGACATGCCATCTCAGAAACCCCCTTCTCTACCCTATAAAGGCATTCCCAGGCAGATCTTGGCTCAAAACATTAGCATACTAAAGGGCCTAGGTGAGGTGCAGGGAGGGATTACCTAAGGGCATTTGACCCTCCCTGCTTTCCATAACAGTGGGAGGAAGGTCTGAGTGGCAGAGGTATAAAACTAGCCGGTTTCCTCTTTCCCGTGCTTCTTTGTGGGCGCTCTCTTTGTGAGCTCGCACCCTTCTTGGAAGTCTTGTCTTCTTCCCCTTTACAAAGCCTTTACACGTGGTGGCTGCCATCTTGGCCTACACGTGGCTGGGGTTCTAGCCTGGAATCCTAAGCAACGGGCTTTTCCTTTTGCTGATTTGTATGCCTGAACCTGTGATAAGTAAAGCCTTTTAAAACTGCATCGAATTCCTGAGTTTTCATCCATTCCTTGCCGGCTTTGGAGGTAGAAGGGAACTCGCTTCCCGGCACTGTCGGGGACCCCAGTGGCGCTCCCCAACAGACAACCATGCGAGCAAGTTGGGTTCGAAAAGGATTCAGCACAATCGACCATATCCACACGGTAACCAAGCTCATTGAGGCTTGTAGGGAGTTCAAGATGCGGCTCTGTCTCACGTTCATTGATTTAAAGAAAGCATTTGATTCTGTGGAGACTGAAGCAGTCATCGAAGCCCTAGCCAAATAGGGCATTCAAACCCAATACATCAAGATCCCTCATGAGCTGTATTACAGATTCACCACCAGGATCTCACCATTCTACAAGGAAGCAATCATTGATGTCAAAAGAGGGGTTTGGCAGGGTGATACCATTTCACCAAAACTCTTCAGTGCCACCCTTGAGAATATCATGCGACAGTTAGAATGGGAAGGAAAGGGAGTGAAGATTGACAGTCGGCAACTACACCACCTCCCCTTCGCTGATGTCATCGTTCTCATAACACCAAACATTAGCCAAGCGGCACAAATGCTGGCTGACTTTGACCGAGAATATGGAAAGACAGGTCTACAGCTGAATCTCAACAAAACTATGTTCGTGAAAAATGAACTAGTTCCAGAGGCCCCATTCATTCTCAACTGAATGCAGCAGTTATGTGTATCTAGGTTGAGGACTCAATATGATCAACGACCCAAAACCTGAGCTGCGCAGAAGGAAGAGAGTGGCGTGGAATGCCTGCAAGAGCATCAAAGAAGTAACTAAAAGGACAAAGAACCTCCAACTCCAGGCACATCTCTTTGACTCCACTGTTCTCCCTGCATTAACATATGCCTCAGAGACCTGGGCCCTACGAAAGCAGGATGAGAATGCTCTTTGTGTCTCCCAAAGAGAAATCAAAAAAGCTATCTTGAAATATCACCCATCACTTAAGTGAGAGAAGGAATCCGGAAATCTGACATCCGTCAATTTTCAAGAGTCAGGGACGCTGTCTCGTTTGCCAAGACGTCGAAAATTAGATGGGCTGTACATGTAATGCGATTTGGAGACGACTGCTGGACTAGATCTGTTACCGACTGAATCCCACGGTACGTCAAAAGATCACGTGGCCGCCCACCTAAAAGATGGTCCGACTTCTTAGTCAAGACCCTGAATGAGGGGCCGGAGCGATAGCCCAGCGGGTAGGGCGTTTGCCTTGCACGCGGCCGGCCCATGCCGGCCGGGTTCGATCCCTGGCATCCCATATGGTCCCCGAGCACCGCCAGGAGTGATTCCTGAGTGCAGAGCCAGGAGAAACCCCTGAGCATTGCCTGGTGTGACCCAAAAAGCAAAAAAAAAAAAAAAAAAAAGACCCTGAATGAACGGTTTGAGGCTCTTCGCATTCCTGAAGCAACCAGATGCCTTGGGCTACATTGGCACATGATAGGGTCAAATTGAAGTGTTACTGGCACCTGCTCGAGCAAATCGATGGATAATGGGATGTCAAATGATCAAGTGACTATGAGATACACAATTACAAAGATGTTCATGATTGGGTTTCAATTACAGTGTTCCAGCACCCCTCCCTCCACCAGTGCCCATTTCCCACCACCTATTTCAGAGAAGGGTGAGAGGTGGTGGTGAACTTTAAAAGTCTCCAGATTCCTTTCTCCCTCCCCCATCCTGCCTCTGTGGCAAGCACCCTCTCTCTCTCTCTCTCTCTTTCTCTTCTCTCTCTCTCTCTCCTTTTCTTACACATTGTTGCTTGCAATATATACATTTAGGGGTTATCATGTATATACCTTTGCCTACATTCAGTGCTCAGTCCTAATCTGGTGCTAACATTTCCAACAATTATTACCACTCTGGCACCTTCTCTGTCTTACCTAATCTCTGACTCCAACACACTTGTGGTAGATTTCAACCACTGACAAGTCCTCCTGGTCCATATTTTGCCTAGCCTTGGATATTAGTATCATACTTTCTTTATATCCTAAAATAAATGCAGTCATTCTACATTTGTCCTTTTCCTTCTGATAACTTCACTCAGCATGTACTCTCCATGTCCATTAATTTATAGGCAAATTTCAAAACTTCATTATTCTTAACAGCTGCATATATTCAATTTTTGTAGATGTACCATAGTTTCTTTATCCAGTCATCTGTTCTCGGGCACTCAGGTTGTTTCCATATTCTGGCTCTTGTGAACAGTGCTCTGTGAACACAGAAGTGCCAATGGTGTTTCAGCTGTGTGTTTTGGGCCCTCAGGATATATTCCCAAGAGTTGCATTGCTGGGAGCTCAATTTCTAGTTTTTGGAGGAATGTCCATATTGTTTTCCAAAAGGGCTGAACCAGTCGACACTCCCACCAGAAGTGAATGAGAGTCCCTTTCTCCCCACATCCACTTCAGCACTGGTTGTTCTTGCTCTTTTGGATGTGTGCCATTCTCTGTGGTATGAGATAATATCTCAATATTTTGATTTGCATCTTCTGATGATTAATGATGAAGAGCATTTTTCTTCTTTTTTTTTTGGCTTTTTTGCCACACCTGGCAATGCTCAGGGGCTACTCCTGACTCTTTGCTCAGGTATTACTCCTGGTGGTGCTTGGGGACCATATTGGATGCCAGGGATCGAACCCAGGTCCGATGCGTGCAAGCCAACATCCTACCTGCTCCCTGCTGTGCTATTGCTCCTTTCATATACCTTTTGGCCATTGAAATTTCCGCTTTGAGAACGTTTCTATTAATTTCTTCTCCCCATTTTTGATGGGGTTGGCTGTTTTCTTCTTGGAAAGTTCTACCAGTGCCTTATATATGTTGGATATTAACCCATTATCAGATGGGCATTAGGTGACTATTTTTCCACACTCTGTGGGCTGAGCAGACCAATTTCTTACATAACAATCAAAATGTTGAGCAAATTTTTTGACATAAATGTCTATATTTAGACAGTTCCAATAGCAAGTTCTTCATAACAATCAGAGGGGGTATATTTCTTATTCTCCTCAAACTCTTCTGGAATAAAATAGGACCCTCCCTTTCATTTTTTTCAGTTTCTTTTCCATTACTTCTTCACTGATGGAGCTGTGTACATTGTCATATCACAGATCTGATTTTCAACCTCATCCATTCTGCTCTGGCACTTGGTACAGCAGCATTCCTCAGTTCCTGTTTTTCTACTTGAATGTGCGCTTCCATTTTTCTGTCAGATTCTCTTAAAGTTTATTGATTTCCTGTTCAATTGCTATTTTCAGATCATTCAATTTTAAGAAAATTGTTGTTCTAAAGTCTTCTTTAAAAGATAAAACAGCTCTAACAAAGCAAATGGACGCAAAGATAAACAAATGGGATTATTATGAAACTGAAAAGCTTTTTCACCTCAAAAGAAACAGTGAGGGGCCAGGAGCGAAAGCCCAGCGGGTAGGGTGTTTGCCTTGCATGCGGCCGGCCTGTGCCGGCCTGTGCCGGCCTGGGTTTGATCCCGGCATCCCATATGGTCCCCGAGCACCACCAGGAGTAATTCCTGAATGCAGAGCCAGGAGTAACCCCTGAGCATCGCCGGGTGTGACCCAAAAAAGCAAAAAAAAAAAGAAAGAAAGAAAGAAAGCAGTGACCAAGATACAGAGACAACCCACAGAGCGGGAAAGAATATTCACGCCCATCTTAAAAGAAGTTTATATCCATGATATATCAGACACTGGTAGAACTTCACAAGAAGAAAATTGTCAACCCCATCAAAAAATGGGGAGAAGAAATGAACAAAAACTTCCCAAAAGAAGAAATTTGAATGGCCAAATGGCATTTGAAAAAGTGCTGTTCATCATTAATCATCAGGGAAATGCAAATCAAAACGACAATGAGGTACCATCTCACACCACAGAGACTGGCACACATCCAAAAGAGCAAGAACAACTGGTGCTGGTGTGAATGCTGGGAGAAAGGGACTCCCATCCACTGTTGGTGGTAGTGCCAACTGGTCCAGTCCTTTTGGAAAACAATATCGACATTCCTCCAAAAACTAGATATTGAGCTACATTTTACCCAGAAATACCACTCCTGGTAATATACCCTGAAGGCCCAAAAACACACAGCAGAAACACTATCTGCACTTTTATATACATTACAGTACTATTCACAGTAGCCAGAATCTGGAAACAACCTGAAAGTACATGAACAGAAGACTAGCTAAAGAAACTGTGGTACCTCTACACAATGGAATACTATGCAGCTGTCAGAACAAAGTTAAGTTATGAAATGTACCTGCGAATGAATGGACATGGAGACTATCATGCTGAGTGAAATTAGTCAGAAGAAAAGGTCAGATATAGAATGACTGCATTCATTTGTGGGATATAAATATATACCAGATATATACCAGTGTTCTACTAATTGTGGGAAGTGGCCAGACTAGAACTGAGCATTGTTCTGTGTACAGCTGAACTAAGCATTCAACTGTACACAAAGGGATTTACATGATAATCCCTAAATGTCTATAGGGCAAACCACAATATGTAAGAGAAGAGAGAGAGAGAGAGAGAGAGAGAGAGAGAGAGAGAGAGAGAGAGAGAAAAGGAAAAGTGCCTGCTATAGAGGCAGGCTGGGGGGGAGGTGGTAGGGAATTGGGGACATTGGTGCATTGGTGGTGGGAAATGGGCACTGGTGGAGGGAGGGGTGCTGGAATACTGTATGACTGAAACTGGATCATGAACATCTTTGCAATTGTATATCTCACAGTGGTATAATAAAAAAAATCTAAAAATAAAGTCTTCTCCAAACAGAATAAAAGATCTGATGTAGTAGATCTTCCCTGTCTTTTGCTCACTGATGCAGCAACGTTTCTTAACATTTTCCTCACTCTGGATGCTGATCATCTGCAAGCTGGGGGTCTGATCCTTTATGTCTCAGCGGGTTTGAGGGTGTGCTTGTCTGTAATTTTTATTTCTTCATAAAATTGTGGCACCAACGTAGACTGCAGATTAGGAAGCGGTGGACTTGATCAGATTCTGGCCTACCAATCTGGCGGACAGGAGACTTTAGGAGCGGTCACTTCATGGTGGGAAGAGTCACGCCTGGCAGGGGTCCAGATCTGACAATCTGTGGGGCTGTCAGGGTGCCCCCATGTGGAGAGTCATACCCGACAGAACTTGAGTAACAGACAGATCAGAGCTCAGCAGTTTCTGGGTCATGCTAGTGGCAGTGGCAAGAGCGAACTGTCACAGAACTATTAATAATGCTCTACAACTGACAGTTTGGGTTTATCTTCATTCTAACAAAGCAAACATTCTAGAACCTAATTTTAGAAGATATTTATTTTAATAGTGCTCAAAATAAATTGTCCAGCCCTTTTGGAAAACAATGTGGACATTCCTCCAAAAAACTTGATACTGAGCTCCCATTTGACACAGCAATGCCATTCCTGGGAAGATATATTTATTTTAATATTTAATATTTCATTTTAATATTTATCAAAATAAATTAAATTAATATATTATTAACGATGATGTTATTTATGTATAATTTATAATCATAATAATAGTATACATATATTATTAGATGACCTGATAATTTAATATATTATTAATTAATTATTATTAATTAACAATTATAGACCTCATTCCAGAATGGATTGAGGCTCTTTATGTTCCTGGAGCAGCAGATGCCCTTGGGCTCTACTAGCATGAGACAGGACATATGGAGATGTTACTGGGGCCCACTCAAACAAATCGATGAACAACGGGAAGATAGTGATACAGTGATATTATTAATGGATTTAATATATTTTATTACTATATTTAGTCAATATTAATATTTAGTATACTATTATTAAATATATAATTATATATTTACTAAATATAATTATATAACACATAACACTTGTCTTCCCTTTTATCAATTTGCTTGAGCGGGTGCCAGTAATGTCTCCATTCGTCCCTGTCACATGCTAGTATAGCCAAGGGCCTCTGCTTGTTCTAGGAACATGAAGAGCCACAAACCATTTGTTCAGGTTATAGGAATGAGGTCTATTATTGTTACTGTTTTTGCCATATTGAATATGACACGGGTAGCTTGCCAGGCTCTGCCATGCAGGCGCTCTCAGTTCTTGCATTTACTGATGTAACGCACTGGGAGAGCTGGTAGCAGCTCTGCCCGTGGTATCTTTGTCTCTGGTTCATGGTCAACAGCCGGAAGCAGTTCGTGGGCAGGTCCACCGGGCCTCCTGGATGGGACAGAGGTGGGGGAAAGGGACCCCAGCTCTATATATTAAAAGTATATATTATTAAAATTATAAACAAATTAATATTAAAATATAATTATATATCATTAATCCACAATTTAATATGTTATTAATAATTAAATAATTATTTAATATAAATCATTTACTATGAATGGATTTATAATTTGTTTACTATTTAAGTATGTTAAATGTTTTAAAATATTAAATGTTTTAATATTTCATATTTTATTAAATGTTTATTCTCCAATATATAAATATATAAAAGAAAATTCTCCAATAAATAAAAATATTTTTTTTTAATTTTTTATTATACCACCGTGAGACATGCAATTACAAAGGTGTTCACAATTGGTAATACAGTATTACAGCACCCATCCATCCACCAGTGCCCCATTTCCACCACCAATGTACCCCACCCCTCCCGCCCACACCCAGGCTGCCTCAATAGCAGGTACCCCAGTTTCCTCTCTTTCTCTCTGTCTCTCTCTCTCTGCATCTCTCTCCCTATTCTTTTACACATTGTGGCTAGTCCTGCAGATATTTAGAGTTTATCACTTAAGTCTCTTTGTGTATATTTAATGGTGAGTTTTAATCTGTCATTACCATTTCCCACACTTAGTAAAACACTGATATCTATTTATATCCTATTAATGAATGCAGTCATTCTATATCTGTCCTTTTCCTTCTGACTAATTTCACTCAGCAGGATAGTCTCCATGTCCATCCATTTGCAGGTAAATTTCATAATTTCATCTTTTCTGACAGCTGCATAGTATATTTATTCTTTAGGAAAGATCAGTACCTTTCTTAACTTGGGGGATATTCTAAAAAAGATTTACCTATCTATCTTTATGGAACTATTAATTATACTAGCTTATGTTTAACCTAGAAAGACCTAATGCTGGGCCACCTGCCCCTTGAGGTGTTGCAGGTGTGGCTGTGGTGCCCGGCTGCATTGGCAGGTGGCAGACAGGAGACAGGCTTGTCTACACCCCCCAGGGCTCTGCCCTGTGGGCCCTGGATAGTTGATGGTCTGACATATGAAAAGACTGGGCCCCCTGGGATGAACCCAGAGCCATGGCAGAGCCTGGCAAGCTACCCATGGTGTATTCAATATGCCAAAAGCAGTAACAATAGAGATGAACTGGACAAGGGACAGACCAGACTCACAGCTGCACTGCCCAGACCACGTGGAGCAGCCCATGGAGTCTCTGAGGAATCGGCTAGTCCCTGGCTGAGACCAGGTAGCTCCTAGGGTAAAGTCATGTGGGGGGAAAGCCACGCTGGTCGGAATTAGAGCAGGGATTAGGGCTCCTCCCTCTCCATGCGGGTGGGCATGGCTACGGGCTCGCAGCCTCTGCAAGCATATGAACCAGACAAGGGGCAGACCAGACACACAGCTCTAACTGTAGTGTGCAGCCACGCAAGAGGCTTAGATAACAAAGTAGGCTAGGACCAGGTCCTTCCCAGAATCTTTCACATCTGTACACCATAATGATCATTGTAGTTGTAACAAACTGGGGAGGTTGATGGGGAATGAGGAACTATAATGTCACATAGAACTCACTACCGAATATACACATAGATAATTACATCGTAAACCATAAGGCAAGTCACAAGGTGTAGGAGAAGAGAGAGAAATATAAAGAAGAAATAAAGATAGAGAAAGATGAGAGACTCAGACACACGGGAGAGAGCTGCCATCTGGCTCTCCCTAGCTCAGCTGACCATGAGGCTCCCAGGAGGCAAGACGGGTTTTGGAAGTGGGCCCATCACCTCTGTAGGGCCTCAGAAGCAGCTGGATGAGACTCGTTCACCATAATAGCCGCCATTTTTGTTGTCCAGACAGGTACATCAAACTAGTGGAACCAATCATGTTCTAGAATATATTATAATCTACAATGTGTAGAAAGGGAATCAAGGAGAGAGAGAGAGAGAGAGAGAGAGAGAGAGAAAGAAGAAAGGAAGGAAGGAAGGAAGGAAGGAAGGAAGGAAGGAAGGAAGGAAGGAAGGAAGGAAGGAAGGAAGGAAGGAAGGAAGGAAGGAAGGAAGGAAGGAAGGAAGGAAGGAAGAAGGAAGAAAGAAAGAAAGAAAGAAAGAAAGAAAGAAAGAAAGAAAGAAAGAAAGAAAGAAGAAAGAAAGAAAGAAAGAAAGAAAGAAAGAAAGAAAGAAAGAAAGAAAGAAAGAAAGAAAGAAAGAAAGAGAGGATAGAGAAAGGAAATAAAGAACCTGCCATGGAGGCAGGCTGGGGAAGGGGGGGAGGTGGGGACATTGGTGATGTGAGATGGGCAGGGGTGGAGGGATGGGTGTTGGAACACTGTAGAACCAAAATTCAAACATGAACATCTTGTAATTGTATATCTAATGGTGGTTATAATAAAATATTTTTTAGAAGGAAAGGCCTAATGCTGTGAATAAAGGGGGAAATCACTTCAATTTAACTATGTGAAAGGGAAATAAAACCTTTTTAGCCTCCATACTTCTTAATGATGCCCTTTGCTCATATCTGAGTTTCATAAAAATTTGCAATTAATGATAGAAATTTGAAAGTAGAAGAGAAAGGTCATTAAATAACCATAATTCTACTGTCCTTCAAATCTTTCAAAATATTTCTAAATTCAGAATATGTGAAAACACCCTATTATATAGCCAATGCTTCACCAAAAGCATATATACAAATATATAGAGATATAAATATGTATATCATATAATCTCTATATCTACTCTATATCTTATATCTATAGACATAAGGATATAAATAGATGATAGAGGTAGAGATAGATGACAGAATACCAGTAGTGATGTTAGACTTCTCCAGGCATCTAAGGAAGAGTTCCCTGAATCTAAAGTTGTAGAATTGTCCTTCCAATATTCTGTACATTTTTGCATCTCCACATCTCAGATGAGTGAGGGATATGGTTTTCTTTGCAATATGACAGAAAGGATAGAGCAAGTAGCTGGAAAATCAAGTTTAAAGTTAAGAATTGGTACATGTGGTAGTTAGCAGCTGGGGACTGGTGTGCATAAGACATTTTTGTACCCATGTATCTATTGCCCTTGGAAAGTCTTAACCAATTTAATCTATTTCCAATCTGATGCCCTTGCATAATAATCAGAGAGAACCAAACTCTATTTCACTGCCCTCTGTCACAGTAAACTCATCTTGGAAAGGAAAGTATCCCATTGTCAAGCTCCTCAAGTCATTATAAAATGCTATAGAAGACTTCTTATCAAGCAGAAACCAATCAGCTAAGAAATTGACTTCATGTGAAAAAATAATTGACTTTATGTGGATTTATGATCTGTTATTGAATCCTAGCACTAACTCTTAATGACTGGCTGATTTCAGACAAATATCTTCATCTTGAAACATCCTGTTTTCTTTCTCTGTATAAAAGGATTGTAATGCTGACCTTTCTGAGAAACCCACCATAAAGATTAAGGATGACCTACAAAAAGCCCCTATCTCAGAGCATGTATCTGAAATCGCAACTTGAACATTAAAAACTGTCACTCAACCATTACTGAGTCTTCTCACCACCCAGGATCTAGCTTACTTTCTGTTACTGTACTGGGAGGTAGCAAAGCATTCAAATAGTTTGATGATTTACAGAAATATTACTCTACATTGTCTCAAGTAGACCTTTTCAAAAGGAGCAGAAAAGTATACAGCACAGCTTATTGATTTCTTGTGAAGAGAAGAAAATGGGGCCGGAGTGATAGTACAGCAGGTAGGGCATTTGCCTTGCATGTAGTCAGACCCGGTTTGATCCCCAGCATCCCATATGGTCCCTGAATTACACTGCCAGGGATAATTCCTGCAGTATCAAGAAATCTTTCTATTCTGATCCCACAGGAAAAGGGGACTAAAAGCCCACTAGAATGTCTCCTTAGATACTGATGATTTCATTTCTCATTTCTGCTCTAGTCTAATTATGTAAATTGAGTTAGAGAAAGCTATGGGACTTCACTTGTTGAACATGTAAAGGATAATTTTACCTTGTTTTTAGGGCCATCTGGTCCTAAAAAAAGACTCAGGGTCTACTCATAGCTGGTCCTGTGTTCCCAGATCACCCCCTGCTCGTGTTCATGACACCATGTGGTGCTGGGGGTCAAACTGAGCTTCCTGTATCCATGGCATTAGCCCTAATTGACACACTCTCTATTCCAACCTTCTAGTTTTAAACCTTGAAGTAAGTATTAGGACCCAACTAAGCTTTTGTTCTTTATAATTTGAGGCATCTAGGGTCAGAGAGATAGTACGTCAAGTAGGACATTTGCCTTGCACACAGCCAATCTAGGTTTGACCTTTAGCATCCCTTATGGCCTCAGAGCATTGTCATGAGTATTTCATGAGCACAGTGCCAGGTGTGCCCCCAAAGCAAAATAAGAATTCTAGACTTCTGTCCCTTCAGTCAAAAGCAGCCACACTCAGAACACTGCTGCAAACCTTGATCTTGATTAAAACAAGGGCAAGAATGAAGGTCTTTCTTCCATCAGAACCCTACCTGAGCTCTGCCCCATTTAATATATGGGTCTTGGTGTCAGAAAGAGTACAGCAAGTAAGGAGCTTGCTTGCATGCGTCAAGCCCTGGCACCACATTGGGTCTCCATTTGAGAACAACTGGAGCTATTTTCATAAGACCCTCTTTTTTTATGTTCCAAATAATAATTTACCTATTAATCCTTTGGCCTTCAACTTCCTTTTAACCCTGATTCCTTTAATCTCACTTAAGTATAAACATTATTTGTGTTGTTCTCCTGTCTTTTTAGCTGTGTTGGTCTCCGTAAACCCTGAAATATGCCATTTACTCCTGTATTAAAATTTATGTCCCCTGGTTTTCTACAAATGTACTGCAATTAAAGGTGCAATTAAAGGTGGCTAGATTAAAATCAGCAAGAGCTCTCAGCTAGAGAAAATGTGGAGGTGAAGATGAACTAACTGCATGTCTTCAGAAGCAAGAAGGGCTTTTGTATAAGGTGAGCAATATCCTCCCTATTAAGCACACAGTGAAAAGGAAATAGACTTAAAGAATAATATTCTTGTAAGTATTTTTAAAAAGAAAAAAAATTTTTTTTTGCCTTTTTTGGGTCACACCCGGCAATGCTCAGGGGTTACTCCTGGCTCTGCACTCAGGAATGACTCCTGGCGGTGCTCTGGGGACCATATGGGATGCCGGGGATCGAACCCAGGCCGGCACAGGCCGGCCGCGTGCAAGGCAAATGCCCTACCCGCTGGGCTATCGCTCCGGCCCCCAAAAGAAAAATTTTAAAAGACCTACTATAAACATTTTCTTTTAAAAGAAAAAATATTAAAGTGAAACATAAAATTATCTTTCCTTATATTTTTTTCAAAACGTATAGATCAGGGAGAGTGGAAGAGGCTAGACACAAATCTGTTTGAATCTGCTTTGCTGTGTCTTTCAGTGGTCATAAAAGGATGGGTTGGATTTACCAACTCCTTCAATGAATGTGGTTTGGGTACCTGCTAAAAATCACTACTGTGGAATTGACATGAATGTAGAAGTGAACAAAAGAGACAGCAAACAAATACTCGATGAAATCAATTTTCCATCAGATCGTGCTAAGTGCTATGGTGAAAGCTAAGACAGGAAAGTGAAGAAAATGGGAGAAAGGGTGAGAGTGAGGCTACAAGACCAAAAGGGCAAGGTACCCTTTGAACAGAGGCCGAGCAGATTCTAGATTATGATAGATTAGCAGAGAGCTGGAAGAACATTCCAGGCAGGGGAGACAGCAACACGAAGGTCTGCAGGTGAGGGCATACTTAGCATGTTTCAGCAGCAGCAAAGAGCAAGAGTGGTTGGAATAGAGAGATGGAGAGGTGGTGAGCGGTAGGTCAAAGAGGATGATTAAAGCCTCAGATATGACATCCTTTAATTTTACAATCCAATTCTACATTTATAGAACATTCCTATACACCAGAAATAAAACTATGCCCCAGGGCAGCTGGTTTTTCTTTTGAATGACCTAAAAGTAGCTACAGAAAGTTTTCAGTAATCAACTCTCTCAGGGGCAACAGCCAGTCTCTTTCTGCCTATTATGAGGTTTTCATGTCTCCTCTGTTAAATCAAGTCACAGACCACCTAACAACACTCTCCGAATGATTAAGAGTTTTCTGATTGGAGCATGGTCAAATTAGACATTTGAATAGATGTCAAAACTCAGCCTAAAAAATATAATTATGCTAGATCATACTGATGGGAAAATGCATTAGCAGAGCGCTAAAGAACCGTATTAGTACCTAGTAATACAGAATCCAGAAGTCCGCCAATATGCCCAGACCATCTCTCAAGACACTTGAGTACTTTAGATTCCTCTGGAACTAGGTGCCTAGGGAAACAACAAATGATGCAAGTGCCTAGAAAGAGTTCAAAAAATAAGGATCTGGGTTTCTGTTTCCTTCGCTTCCTCCCCCCACCCTCCCATCCCAGAGCATGACACTGAAGCATCCGAGTGGAAAGCCCTGCAGCTCATCAAGATCAAGGCTGGCGTTATATTTCAAGTTGAAGTTGAAAACAGCCTGCTCTTTCTGAAACTCTGACTTCCTGAAATCAGACGGTGCTTTTTAAGAGTTTAGTGCTGAGTCACCAGCAAATGTGCTTGTTCTTTCTTTTTTATGAGGAGAAAGGGCACAACCAGTAGAGTCAGGAGCTACTCCAGGCTCTGTGCTTGAGGGTGACTGAACAGTGCTGGGAGCAGAGGAGCAGACCCGGGACCAGGAATGGGGATCGGGGTGGAACCTGGAACCCAGGCTTCCAGTATGCAGGCAAGCACTGGGTGGACTACCAGCTGTCCCTCTTTTTTCTACAGCTACAGATCTGAAGCTGTGGTTCGCTCCTCTTTTAAGTGAACAAAAGGAACAAGGCAGAAAAGCTTTCGAGGAGGTTCCTGTGAAATTTCTCAACTTAGAACAAAAAATGATTTGGGTTTCTCTCATCCTGAGGAAATTTAACAACAACAACAACAACAACACACACACACACACACAACTTGGGACCAGAGATAGTAGAGCCAGTAAGGCACTTATCCTGCATGTGACTGATTTGGGTTTGATCCCTGGCACCCGTATGGTCCCCCCAAATCTTACCGGAGTAATCCCCAATCACAGAACCAGAGGTAAATCCTGAACACCACTGGGTATGCCCCCAAACAAGAAAACAACATAAAAAACTCTTTCCATTCTCTTATGGGCATATGCTACACAATGGCACCTATAGCTGCCTAATTACCACATCATTTACGTTGTGTTAGTTGAACATATATCCATTAAGCATATCCAAAGACCATGCATGACAAAACTCAAGCCCTCTAAGAGACTTTCAGCTAAGAGCTCAGAAACCGAGAACTGCCAGCTGCTACTTGCCCACACTTGTTGGCAAATATCTATACTAGGGGCCGGAGCGATAGCCCAGCGGGTAGGGCGTTTGCCTTGCACACAGCCGGCCTGTGCCGGCCGGGTTCGATCCCGGCATCCCATATGGTCCCCTTGAGCACCACCAGGAGTAATTCCTGAGTGCAGAGCCAGGAGTAACCCCTGAGTATCGCCGGGTGTGACCCAAAAAAGCAAATATATATATACTTTATATATATTATATATATATATATATATACTATGTCTTACTAGTATATATATAGTAAGTATATATATACTATATATAGTATAGTATATATATATACATATATATACTAGTAAGACAGTTTCCAATAAAAATCCAAAACTAGAAATGCCTTTAAAAAATAATCTTGGAACCACCATAAAATTTCAGCTTTTTCTTCCCTTTTTTTTCTTTTATTGGTTCACACCAGCCAGGCTCAGGGGTTACTCCTGGCTCTGGACTCAGGAATTACTCCTGATGGTGCTTAGGGGATCCTACGGGATGCTGGGGATTGAACCTGAGCAAGCCACATGCAAGGCAAACTCCCCACCTGCTGTACTATCACTCCAGCCCCCCAGTCAGCTTATTTTTGACAAAGTTGCTGGGAGCATAAAACAGAGTACAGAAACCTCTTCAACAAATGGTACTGACAAAACTGGATAATATGTGAAAACTTAAACCAAATCCATATCTCATACATTCCTTACCAAAAATGTCAATTCTAAGTAGATGAAAGACCTTGAGATCAGGTCCGAAACTATAAAGAACATATTGGCGGTCTCTTCAGTGATACCATGCCATTAGAAAAGACAACAGAATCAAAAATAAATGAGGCTACATCAAGTTAAAGGGTTTCTGGATGGCAAAAGAAACAAGGCTAGAAGACAACTAAGTGAATGGGAGAAAATATTTGCAGCCAACACATCAGATGAAGGGTTGATATCCAGGATATATAAAGTGCTCAGAAAAATCAACAAAAAAAATCCTAAAATCCCATCAAAATATGGAAGACCAACAGTTGGCCAACAAGCATGTAAAAAGAAGTGCTCACTGTCACTTATTATTAGGAAAATCCAATCAAGATGACAATAAGATGCCAACACACACAAGTGAGAACGGCACACACCAAAAATACTGGGAACAATCTGCATTGGTGGGGATGTGTTAAAAAGGAACTCTCATCCACTGCTCGTGGGAATGTAGCTTGGTTCAACCTTTATAGAAAATGGTATGGAGCTACCATATGACCCAGCAATTCGACTTCTGGATATCTACCCCATGTCATATGCACACCATCATTCATTGCGGCACTTAACACAATAGCTGAGATACAGAATCAACTGAGGTATCCCACAGTATATCAGTGGATCACTAGACGCGTGTATATATACATATGTGTATATATACATATATCTGTGTATATATATATGTATATATATGTGCTCAGCCGCTCATGAGGTGCCCGGGAGGGATGGCAGGTTCTAGCCCTGGCCCGCCACCCCAGAGAGCCTCACAAGCCAGACGACCCCCCACTCCACGAGGACCTCCATTTTCCACATCCGACTTCCCCCTAGTCAGAACTCCACACAGCATACCAGCCTATCACAGCCCGGCTTGCACGGCCGCTTGGCCACGTGGTTCATATATAAATGCTGGATTTTGAGATGACTACAAGAGTATGCTACCCGCACGGCAGAGCCTGGCAAGCTACCCATGTCGTATTTGATATGCCAGATACCAGTAACAATTATAGACCTCATTCCCATGACCTGATAGAATGGTTTGAGGCTCTTTATGTTCCTGGAGCAAGCAGGTGCCCTTGGGCTCTACTTGCATGAGACAGGTCATATGGAGATGTTACTGGTGCCCGCTCGAGCAAATCGATGATGAACGGGAAGACAGTGATACAGTGATATATATGTATACATATATACATACATACACATATATATCATCTTTTGTGTGTTCGGATGCCTTTGGGCTCTACTAGCATGAGACAGGACATATGGAAATATTACTGGTGCCCGCTCTAGCAAATAGATGATTAACGTGAAGATAGTGATAGTGATAGATAGTGTGTGTTAGTACTCTGACTCACTTCATTCTACATGCTATCTTCCAGTTCCAGTGCAGAGGATTGCACAGCTTCATCATTTGTACAGCTGTGTGTAATATCTCACAGCTATACAAATGATGAAGCTGTGAAATCCTCTGCACTGGAACTGGAAGATAGTATGTAGAATGAAGTGACTCAGAGTATGAACACACAAAAGATGATCTCACCTATATATGGTATATAGAATAATTGGATGAGAGAAAGCAATGTTTTAAGGGGGTGATGCCTAGGTCACCCATGGCCCCTAGAAGGGGGGGGGGGGGATGGATATAGACCAAAAGCCCTCAGAAAAGAAGAGCTAGGAGGTAGAAACTTCCAGAGGATTTTGAATTTAAGCAATCTATATTTTAAACTATCATGATTTTAGAGAGTAAGAGTAGGGGAGAAAAAAAAACTGAGTAAAATCACATCCGATTTTGACTATACATCATACAGCTTAGATTTTCCTTCTAGAGATTCTTAAAATACAAAAAATTAATTCATGGTTCTAATACACTTCATAAAAATAAAATGGGTAATTTCTGAACCCTTGAACAGGCTTTACAACCAGCGAGATCATTTTTATCATAAGGTAAATATATAGACACTTAAAATACTTTGGTTATATGAGAAGAAATATTATAAACATAATGTAACATGCTGACACTAATAATTAACATTAATTTTTCTCAGCTTCCTGTATGCACTTTCCTTCACGTCACTCACTGGCTCTGCCTCTCCATTCTATCCCGTTTCCTAGGTAGCTCTGCCCCCTGCCCCATGTCCAGAAACCAGTTAGCCTGGAAGACACTTAGAAGAAATCAAAATGTGTCTTTGGAAACCTATATCCTCTTGAAAATGACCACACATGTCCTGTCCCAAAGAGAAAAGTAACAAAAAACCGACCAGAGTGTGATAGCACATTGATAGCATATTGACATAATGTGACAGTACAATATGCCGTAAGTCCTACAAATCACGTCTTGCAGCAGTGGGGCAAAGTGGGGCTTTGTTTCCTTCTTCCCACATTAGCAACTATAGGACCCCAGGGACCAGCGAGACGAGACAGTCTCAGTCTGAGCACAGCATTGCATGGTGATGCTGTTAAGGCAACATGCCTCATGCTTGCTGAAATTAAACTGTCCTCGGCAGAAACGATCACACTTTTAACCCCAGTACTGAGAAGCTCATGGAACTGAACCTCATGAGAAGGACCAAGTCTGAGGTCACCAGGAACAGGGTGAGTGGGGGCAGCCTTTAAATCCCACCATCACAAAAGTAAGTTTCTGTGCCCAGTTGAGAAACCCAGAAGCCACTGTGCAAGTTCAAACCTGGCTTCTCACAGTCTTCTGGACTTCACAAGGCTGGGAAAGCTCCGTAGCGAGGCCGAGGAACGGCTCTGTTCATTTTCTCTAGAGGGGACTTTCTCCCTCCTCACCACCCTCTGGATCCAGGCAAACTCCGTGAGAGCCGGAGCAGGTGGACCTCAGCCTCAGTCCGGACTGTTGCCTGGCTGGGCCACCCTTGGTTTATGTTCCTAGAGCACACTTAGCGTCCTACTCCCTATACTGCTCAGCAGGCAAATGCAACACAAGGCTTAAATAAATTTTTTTGGAAACTGCAGTTGCAGAATTACAGCCTGCCACGGCTGTCAGGACGCAGATTCCCCAGCCCTCCACGGGGTCTCATAGAAGTTAACATTAGGCTTTTCTTGACTTACCGCTTGAAAAAGGAGGAGAGAAGGGTGGAGAGGCCGGGGACAAATTTTCTGTTTTCTCAGCATAGACCTGAACACACAGTAGTTGCTGTCAGTAAATATTTGTCAAATGGTAAAAACCGTTTTCAAAGATTTCACCAGCCTTTGCTGCAGCTTCCAGAGTGATTTGATGGTTCCTGTCCAGTAGCCACCGTAGGACCAGACGAGCTGCCACAACAGTTAAAGGCCCTGCGCCCTGTGGGTGCCAAGTCAAAGTTCTTGCCGAGGCATGAAAGACATAGACAGCAGGATCATTTGCTCTTGCTTTTTTTTATTTAGTCCATCAGTACATGAGAGGGCAAACCCAGTTCAGTGGAGGTGATTTAAATTACCCCCTGCTAAAGGTATAAACCTGTAAAATAATGATTTTATAGCTCCAATCAAATTCAATCAATCAAAAGAAGGCAGCAAAGCCCTCTTAAAAATTCTAACAATCACATTTTCCATGCACCAAAAAAAGCACAACATAAAAAAATTCCCTTTAAAAGAAAATATAGCAGTTCCAAAAGAATTTTGTTCATACGTTTAACAGTTCCACTGGACTAGTAGATCGATCATTTGTACTCCATGATCACTTACCCGTGGATAAAAAATCTGTGACTTTGAATTATTTTGTTTGGGGGTGGGGAGGTGGTACTCGGGACCACACCTGGACCACACCGTCCAGGGGACTCTGCGCAGTGCCTAGGATGAAACCAGGATCCAGCACATGCAAGACAAACATCCTAAACCCCATACTATCCCTCGGACCCTAAGATTTATTAATTCAATGGTTAAAAATGTATTGCATTATTTGTGTTGGCTGGAACAACCTGTATGTAACGCCTCAGGTCTCATCACCGCCAACTCTGAACAGGGACCCAATCTACGTTCCCCTAAGGCAGAATTTCAAACCCTGACAGATGTCAGAGTTGATTATATGGATTCAGGGCTTCTCACTGTCTGTACATCCCACATCCCTCGTGGTACTGGAGGCAGATAATTAGTCTTCGTTCTTGGATAAAGCTGATCATCTGATTTGTCAACGCTTTGTTCAGAAATATAAAATTCAATATGGTACCCCACCCACCCAAAAAGAATATTATTTATACAACACCTTAATTGTCAAAATATTAACAAACAGCATCATATTGTCATCAAGCATAGTGGTTTGAAAAAAATAACTCTAAAACCAATTGTAACTACACAAGAACAGACCCAAAACACTAAATGTTGAAATTCCCAAAGCGACGAGGCAAAAAAAAAAGGAAATCATTTTTAGACAGGTTTACAAAGCAAATTAGGCATAGGCACAGTACAAACCTATCACCAAGTGTTGGTTTATACTCACTACTTCAATTTCATGTTTGGAACAAAGTCGAACTAGTTTTTCAAAACTGCTAATACACAGCATGATAAAAAGAAAAAATTAAAAATCAGTAAACCAACAAACCTTCAGTCTAAACAAGACTCATCGGAGAGGTACCTTCTGCTTACTGGTGCCTTTACGGTGATGTGGGCAGAACCCAGCTCAGCTGGGCTTTCCGCTTTCCTCCCTCAGCTACAGCTTAGTCCTTTAAAAAGCTCCGATCTCCGTCCCCCAAGGTCGATAGGGCTTGCCAAGGTTCGCCGCCTGCGTGGGCGCCGCAGGACTCAGAGCACTGGGAGAGAGTAAGTGGAAGGAGCCAAGCGAGAAGGGAAGGCGGAGGGGAGGCCAACGGAGGACAGGAGGGGCGGCGAGAGTTTGGAGGCCGAGGTGACCAGGGGCAGCACCGGTCCCAGGCCGCCGTTCGGGGGAGCCCGCAGAGCCGGCGGCTCCGGATGTGCCGAGGCCAACCTGGCCTGGTGGTGCGCTCTCGGTGGGCGACGCCACGTGCCGGGGCTGCCGTGGCCGCTCTGGGCTAGCAAGAGGGGTGCGCGGCGTGCGCGGGGGGTGTCCGAAGGCGCCCCCAGGGGCTGTGTCCGAGGCCGGCGTGGGCGCCGCTCGCGGCTTCCCGCTGGGAGGCGTAGTTGTTCAAGTGGGAGACCAGCCGGACGCGGAGGGGGTCGGCGGCGTCCAGGCCTTCGATGATGCTCAGGTAACGGGCAACTTCTGCCAAGCATTCCCGAAACCCCAAACTCCGATAGTCCATAGCAAGTGCGTGAGCGTCAAAATAACCTGAGAAGAACAAAAGGTAAAGGCTCAGGGCTTTCCTCATTTCCTACATTTCCTCCATCCCAGGGGGGCTGCCCTTCCTGGCAGATACCTACACAATTAATAAAAAAAAATGTAAAAAGCATTGCCGGGTTGTTTTGAAAGTCCAAATATTTGGGAGTCGACCAAAATCTTTGCATTAATCAACATGAGAAGTATGTGCTTGCTAATGCAAGTTCAAAGCCCAATTAGAAGCTGCCAGCACAAACTGGAATTATACCCTACCAGCAGATGAAACTATGTTCATTCCTTTAATGTTTTCCCTCAACAACAACAAAAAAATACATCAAGGACAGAGAAACCACAGAGCAGTGAAATTCATTAGACACACAGATGTAAGTTATCATCATGGAGCTTTTAGGCACTCGGTCCTCAGTAAAGCATTTCCCGGCTGGAGACAGACCCGCAGACCTGGTCTCCCACCTTCTGCTGGGTTTTCTCGACCTAACCACAACAGGTTCACTTCCCCAGGAGACAGTGGCAGCTCGTGCTTTTCAAATTCCCTATATCAAGTGAGGACCATACTTTAAAAAAAAAAAAAAAGGTCCTTCTTCAAAATGGCAATAAACAAACGTGAGGAGAGCGCCCCTGACTGTAATCACAGCTGTCACTTTAGGTGCCCGACATTCAATAAATGGGTCCCCAAAGAAGGTCACTTTGACTACGTGGGTAACGAACGAGTGGGGCGAATCCAGCAGCCGTGCATTTCTACTCGCACTGACAGGCGACCCCCGCCGGTCCCACCTTCGAAGCACAATGAGACAAGCGGGGCGGCGCCAGCCTGCAGAGCGAGCAGCCGCGGTCCAGGGCCGCCGGCCTCCAGCCAGAAGGCCACGCACCTTTGCCGCCTGCCGTGTGCAGCATCTTCAGGTGGTCCACGGTCATCTGCAGAATCTCTGCTTTCTCCAGTTTGGCGGATCCCTGACAAGGAAACGGCAAGGAGGGTTTGCACCCAGTCTGCTGGGGGAAATGAGCGTGAGCACGTGGAATCTGCACGTGTGCACATACACGCGTAAGTGCCCATCTCTCAACCGCCCCGCAGATCATCAGAGGCGAAAGGAAGGATGTCTTCCTGGGCAAACGTTTTGAAACGGCTGCTCTGCGAGGCGGCAGGGCTGCGCTCAGCACGGCCGGGCCCGGCAAACACGCTCTCCATTACCTGCTTCTCGAAGGCGCTGGGCACCAGCCTCCGCAGCTCGGACAGGCTGTTATTGATACGGTCGCGGCGGCGCTTCTCGATGATCTGTGGAGACCACAACACAAAGGGCTTTTCCAGCACGGCTGCTGGACGCGGGAGGGAGAGCATCTTCCTGCGAACGCGCCCGCACGCCGCGCGCCAGAAAGGGACTTACGCCTCTCCGTCTTTTCCTGGCCAGGGTCT
Organism: Cryptotis parvus; assembly: GCA_021461705.1. Taxonomy (NCBI): domain Eukaryota; kingdom Metazoa; phylum Chordata; class Mammalia; order Eulipotyphla; family Soricidae; genus Cryptotis; species Cryptotis parvus. Next base: position 45,914 of record JAJIBD010000207.1, read on the forward strand.
GGGAAGACGGAGCCGGGGACACGGAGCCTAGGGCCGAACTCGAGTTTCTACGTGGAAGGACGAAGCAGAAGGAAAAAGCAACGCGCCGTGAGTGCGGGAAGTGGCCGGAGGGCCGTCCCCGCGGCCTGCGCGCTGCTGGCCCCGGGCGTGGGCGGGCGCGGGGGGCTCAGCCGGGGCCGGCCGGGGGCGCAGGTCAACGGGGCGGCAGCGCAGACCCCCCGCCGGGCCACTCACCCATTCTCGTCCGCGCTCTCCTTCTCCACCTCGACGGGCCCGTCCAGCTCGCTGTCCGAGGAGCTGTACTCGGGGTGGGCTCGCTTCATGCTGGCGGGCAGGGGGCAGTTGGCGCCTGTCCGCGCTCGGCTGCTCGCCTTCCGCACACACTGATCCCGCTCTGCCGCCGTCTCCGGTTAAAACTCAACCATCCCTTTCCCACGCTGCGCCCCTTCCCAGGGCCGGGGAGGGGGCGGGCGAGGGGCGGAGGGCGGGGCGGCGGCTCCCGGGCAACGGCTTCTCCTCAGCCAATGAGGACGGGCGCTGCGCTGATTGGCAGCCCCCGCAGGCCGCCGCGGGCGGGCGAACCCCGCCCCCGGCCCGCCCCGCCCCGCCCCCGCCCGGCGGCGGTGCGTCTGCTCCGCGGGGACTCCACCGCCCGGGGAGGAGGCGGCGCGGGCGGCGGCGGGCCGGCGGCGGGCAGGCGGGGGAGGCCGGGCCAGGACAGCAGCCCGCCGGCGGCCGTGACCCCGCCCGGCCCGCGCGCCCCGATTGGCCTGGCCGCGCGCCAGGGCCGCGCCTGCAGCGCCGCTGGTGAGCTGCGCGCGCCGCGGGCCGTGGGAAAGTGCCGGCGCCGCGGCCACCGGCCAATCCGGGCGGCGGCGTCCGCGTGAATGGAGAAGAATGGGCCGGGGGGCGCGCCGGCGGGGGCTGGGCGGCCGTGTGAACCTGCTAATCGGAGCCCGGAAGCCGCCGCCCGCCGCGCCTCAGTCTCGGCGGCGGGACGAGGGGCGCGCGCCGGGCCGGGGGGCTCCGGGCACGGGGGGCTTCTCCGCGCCCCCACCCCGGCCGAATGAGGCGGACGGGCGCCGGGGGCTCCGGGCACGCAGGGGCCTCCGCGCCCCCACCCCGGCCGAATGAGGCGGGACGAGGGGCTCCGGGCACGCAGGGGCTTCTCCGCGCCCCCCACCCCGGCCGAATGAGGCGCGGGCCGGGGGGGCTCCGGGCACGCTTGGGGCTTCTCCGCGCCCCCACCCCGGCCGAATGAATTCCCTCGTGCCGGCTGAGTGCCCGGGCAATGGGGAAAACGCCCCTTGTCCCGGGCCTCGGAGATCGTCGCCGTGGGGTGCTCTCGTTGTTACTGTGCTTTTCCCCGCGGGGGGGGGGTTGCTGGTTGCTGTTGTTGAGGCGCCCGCAGCCACATCCCACTGGGAGACTGCGTGGCGCTGAGCGTCTTTTCCGCAAACCACCCGCACTGCGGGGCCAGACGTGCACACCGGCGCTGCAGCCTGGCCGAGAAGTTCCGCGGGTCCTCTGCAGATTGCGGTGTGTGTGTGTGTGTGTGTGTGTGTGTGTGTGTGTGTTCCTCTGCAGATTGCGGTGTGTGTGTGTGTGTGTGTGTGTGTGTGTGTGTGTGTAGAGATTGTATATCTGACACAGATTTGAGAATTTGTTGACCCGGGGTGTGGTTGTGGAGTGATTTGGATCCAGAGCTCTGTGTGTGTGTGTGTGTGTGTGTGTGTGTGTAAGCAATTGTATATCGACCAGATTTGAGAATTTGTGACGGGGGGGTTTTTTGTGTGTGTGTGTGTGTGTGTGTGTGTGTGTGTAAGCAATTGTATATCTGACACAGATTTGAGAATTTGTTGACCCGGGGTGTGGTTGTGGAGTGATTTGGATCCAGAGCTCTGTGTGTGTGTGTGTGTGTGTGTGTGTGTGTGTGAAGAGATTGTATATCTGACACAGATTTGAGAATTTGTTGACCCGGGGGTGGTTGTGGAGTGATTTGGATCCAGAGCTCTGGTGTGTGTGTGTGTGTGTGTGTGTGTGTGTGAAGAGATTGTATATCTGACACAGATTTGAGAATTTGTTGACCCGGGTGTGGTTGTGGAGTGATTTGGATCCAGAGCTCTGTGTGTGTGTGTGTGTGTAAGAGATTGTATATCTGACACAGATTTGAGAATTTGTTGACCCAGGGTGTGGTTGTGGGGTGATTTGGATCCAGAGGCCAGACTCCTCTCCCTTCAAAATCTGCAGAGCAGCTGATTACTCTTGTGGCGGCTCACCCTCGCAGTGAGGGAACACTTGTCAACAATGGCAAAATCGTTCTCATCCTTGCAAACGGATCCTACTGTAGCTCCTGCCACTGTTTAACTGCTGGTGGCTGTCGTCTGAACGTGTATGAGCACACACGGAGTGATTCTGCCCGCGCGGGTCACCTTCGCCTCTGCCTGCTTACCTCTCTAGGCCGGCTCCCTGTACCAGCCCCACTGATACGCTATTAGCACACCCCAGAACCCCGCTCTCTGCTAGCCACCATCTTCCTCCCTGCTGGCTGTTTCCCCAGATCAATCCCGCCCCCCCATCCCTTTGCTCGTAGGTAACAGAGGGAGGAAGGGTAGTGGAGAACTTCCTGCCCTCACGACATGTTCCATGTTCAGAGTCTCCGACCTGCAGTCCTCGGCTGCACACAGCATGGCCTCCTGCTGCGGCTCCCATAACCACATGTGAAACCCTTCCTCCATTTCCTTTACCCTTCCAGGCCCATTTTTCCCCTTCAATTAATGAGCTTTCTCTGCCGTAAGAAATCAGAGCACCCAGTAATTCCTCTGTGTTCAGTGAGAGGCACAGACCGGAGCAGTTAGGTGGAGAACACAAAGAACACCAGGTCACCATGTAGCATGGCGGACTGAAGTGCAGCTTCTATCACTCTCTTGAGCTAGAAGGTGGCCTCGTTGGCGCAGAAGGAACAGTTCATGGAAGTCAGACAAGCAGCTGTCATCTAGAGTGCAGCAGTGCGGACAAGGGGAAGAAAGCCGAATAACGGTTTGTGTCTCAGTAGAGTTAGGATCAGAAGCAAAAGTTGCTGTTGCTGTGTTAGATCATTCTGGCGGGAATAAACTGCATCAGCATCCAGACCACACCATGTGGAGTTGGGACAGCGTCTTCAATAGCCCCCCACCCTCTTGCCCTGCTCACAAAGGCCTGGCACCTGTGTATTCCATGCTAAGCAATAGTAAGGTGCTGGCCAAGCACGGTAGGGAATTTAGAAAGGAGCCAGAATCTACTAGGCAGGCAGGAAAGGTTCAAAGCCAGAATCTACTAGGCAGGCGGGAAAGGTTCAAAGCCAGAATCTACTAGGCAGGCAGGAAAGGTTCAAAGTCATATTTTGAGCGTGCATGTGACCTTATTTCTACTCAAACGTTAGTGGAACCAGAGGGGATTCTGGTTACAAGAAAAAAGTCGGGAAGTATTTGGACATCCTACCCCTTACCTGGCCACTACCCCCATAAGACGCATATGTGAAAGCTCTAACTCCACTGGGAAGACCGCAGAAGAAAAGTATGTCAAAAAGGGGTCATAACTTGATGCCGAGCTCCAACTGGTAGGACAGGAGTGTCACAGGCGAGGAAACAGGTCAGAAAGGGCTCATGTGTCCTCTTAATTTTTGAAGTAACGTTTTGTAGTTCTCTTTGTAGAGGTCCTTTTCGTTCTTTGTCAAACTGATTCCTAGGTATTTGATTTTCTGTGGTACAAAAAAAAAAGGGGGCTCATGGTCTAAAAAAGGTCCAGAAACACTGTTTAAGACAATCCATGTGTTTTGGCTAAACGTGGCTTTAGCAGAGCATAGTTGAGGATAAAGCAATTTGCTTTGTTTCAACTGTGTCTACAAAAACTGGTAAGTTCTCAGCAAGGTGTGTTCCTTTGGGATCAACTGTTCTCTCACACAACAAGAACTCCGTGCTTCCTCATTAATTCAGTGTGTTCGAATCCTGAATTGAGTCCCTTGAATTTTAGAATAGTTTCATTGTTTATGGTAATGGCATAGTGTTTGTTTTCAGAAAGTCACAGTCTATCCTGAGAGACTATGGACTCTTAACAGAAGTTTCCCATGGGAAGTGCTTCATGCATCAGAAAGGAAGCTATTGTTTCCCTTCTGTCAAATGAAACATTTGGGCATCTGGAACCCAAATAAATCAATAAGTAGGAGTAAAAGCATAAAGGTGGTCATCCTTCCAATACACAGAGGCAAAAGAACTATAAAGTCAGTGAGCATTTATAGTGGTAATAACAGAACTTAAATCACACACACACACACACACACACACACACCAATTCATACCTTAGTACTCTGCTACTTAAACTAGACATTCTCAAACTTTAGCAGTTATCAGAATTGCTAAAGAACTTCATAAAATACAATTAGTGGACCTTACCAATCAGTTTCTAAATGGCTCTAGACAGTAACTCTAAAACAAGCTCAAGATTTATGTTTCTGGGGCCTGAGAGATAACACAGTAGGTAAGACACATGACTTGCACAACTGACCTAGGTTAGATCCCCAGCATCCCATATGGTTCCCTGAGCACCACCAGCAGTGACCCCTAAGTGCAGAACAAGTAGCCCTGTGCACTGCCAGGTATGACCCCAAAGCAGAAAAGCAATGATTTCTATTTCTGCGAGCAGGGAGAGTCTCGCAGAATGCACGCTTAGCATGTGCATTCTGGTCCCTGGCACCCCTGGTCCTCCAGCATTCTTAGATCCTTGTCTGCAGCTCCTAGTGTAGTATCACAGGGTAACCACAGGCTTCCCTGCCCCAGGCATCACCCAGAGAGGCCCTGTTGTGGAAAAAACTAATTTGGGGGCCTGGGATCAGAGGTGCATGCTTTGCACGTGCAAGGCCCAGAGTTCAATACTTGGCATTATATCCCCCCACCCCACCTTGAGCACTGCTTGGAGACTCTGTAGCCCTCAGCACTGCTGGGCCTGAGCAATTGTACAATGCCAGGCTCTGGTATTGTGTTGGAGGACAGATTTAGCTAATCTGGGAGCTTTGGTGTTTTGCCCACTCACAGTTTAATCTATTTAAGCCAAGGTTCATTCTAATGAGACCTCTCTTCTATGTAAACACTGCTAGAGGGTGTGGCAGTTACAGAAGTCAACTTGACTCTGAATAACTTCTGACTTATACATCTACTAAGACTTCTATGTTTTCTAGATTGGGCACAGCTCCTCTTTATACCCACTGCACCCAGCGTGGGACAGTTAGAATTTACCAGGAGACTACCACCCTGGCTACGTTGAGACTATAGGAAGACTATAGGAAGGATCATACTAGTTTGCTTTCAAGCAGGCGAGTGTGACCCTTTCAGTACACAAGAACAAGATACTCAGAATCACCCTAGTGCAGATAATAATAAGAAGGACCTTGTGGGTACCATCTAGATTACATGAAGCTCATGAAATTAAGATGCATTACTTTTATACCAGCCCCCCCTCTCTCTCTCTCTCTCTCTCTCTCTCTCTCTCCAGTGTTTTACATAAGATATAATCTCGGTATTAGTCCTTGGAGTAATCTTTGTTTATACCTGCAATAGGGTGTGGCACCGCCCTTCTACACTCTGTTTAGGGTTCTTTGTTGACACCTCCCTGTTGGATTACTTTGGTGTATGTAAGGGACGCTTTGGCTCCCGCTTTGGTCCTGGCTTTGGCTCCTTGGCTTTTGGATCCTTGGCTTTTGGCTCCTTGGCTTTTGAACTTTTGCTTCTTCTTCTGGGTAGGACTCCTCTCGGGTGAGATCCTCTCTCTTTGGTGGGAGATTCAGGCTCTTTAGTATAGTCTAAGTTCGGACCAGAGCTAGAGTTCATTCATTATATTGGAGTGCTGTGGAAGAGCTTTTGTACTGTTAAAAGCCTTTTTTTGGAACTGCGCCAGACTCGTGAGTTTTCATCTGTTCCCCCGGCATCCTTGGAGGTAGAAGAAAACTTCTGTCCTGACACTGTCGGGGACCCTGGCTGCATCCCCAACAGTATTGAACTGTCACTGAGAACAGTTCCTGAACCTTCTGAGCACTGCCCCCAAAAAAAGAGCATACATTTCACACAAATCCCAGGTGACATTATTGCTTGCTTTATATCATATTTGGAATTATGACTTACTTCCTAATTCCCAATCACAACTGGAATCATCTGGAGAGGTGCTCTGATTTCTTTTTTCTTTAAGAACATTTACTTATATTGTAACCTCACTCCAGCTATGAACCAGACATGCACCTAGAAATTTCCAAAGGGGCCAATCTCCAAATCTCTGAAGGCACCAATAAACTGCAGTCATGATACTGGCACATCCTGCAAAAGTCTAAGCATGGGGCAGACAAGCTCATCCCCATCTCTACAAAGCCCATCTCTACAAAGCCCAAACAGCCAGAGACCACCACTCACAATTGGAGCTATTTCCCAGGCTGGATTCCACTGCTTGAAAGAACACCATCCATGAGAGAAGCCGTTTATCAGACTCAGGTATAAGGGTCAACTGCAGCTGACTCCTCTGCATTTTATTGGAGCCAGGATTTGGGCCCCCTCCCCCATGCCCATCAGAAGATCAGGCATCCACACCTGGAACCACTCCAGGTGCCATTGCAACCTCACTCCAGCCATGGACCAGAAACACACCTAAAAGTCTCCAAAAGGGAACCATATCTCAAAAGGGACCAATAAGCTTCAGATATGATACTGACCGGCAACTACTCTCCGGCCATGAGAAATCTCAAAGAAGAGAAAATGTTCTATAGGTACAATCCACAAGAACAGCAGTGATTTCAATATATTTTTCGATCATATTTAGCAAACTAGGCCTAACAAACAGTATCACTTGATCACTTGACATCCTGTTATTCATCGATTTGCTTGAGCGGGTACCAGTAATATTTCCATTTGACCCTATCACGTGCCAGTGTAGCCCAATGACATCTGGTTGTTTCAGGAATCGCGAAGAGCCTCGAACCGTTTGTTCAGGGTCTTGACAAGGAAGTCTGGCCATCTTGTAGGTGGGTGGGCCACGTGACCCTTTGATATCCCGTGGGATCCAGTCAGTAACGACTCTGGTACAGCAGTCATCTTCAATTCGCATTACATGTCCAGCCCATCTGATTTTCTGCATAAATTATATTATTCAGGATAGATAGAAATAGTAGTTGTTAAAACCTGAAATAATAATGATCCCAATTTTTTATTTTAATTTTTTTGTTAAACCATCGTGCAATGCACAATTAAAAA
>JAJIBD010000208.1:0-167120 GCA_021461705.1 Cryptotis parvus
ACAGTAGGAGGGCATTTGCCTTGCATGTGGCTGACCTGGGTTCTATCCCTGGAATTGCATATGGTCCCCTGAGCACTGACAGGAGTAATTCCTTAGTGCAGAGCCAAAGAGTAACCCCTGAGTATCACAGGGTCTGACACCAAAAAAAAAAATAAACAAACACAAGGTCATGTCTACTTAGAAGCAGCTTTGAATATATATACATATATATGCACACATATATGTATATATATACATATTCAAAGTAGTTATTTTTTGTCTTTGTAATTAATCTTCTAAGTCTTTGTAACCAAGGACAATATTTTATTTTTTCTTTTAAGTCCCCCAGAGTTCTCAGTACCAGTCTATGAAGGTTGGTATTCAATCTTAGTATCTTGCTGAATGTATTGTCAAGTGTTTAAAACCTTAAGTGATGGAGAAGCCCATAGAGATAATGTTTGCATTAATTTTTTTTTCATTTTTAAAATTTTTTTATTTTTTACAATTACAAAGATATACAATTAAAAAGTTCATATTTGGGTTTTGGTCATACAGTGTTCCAGCACCCATCCCGCCACCAGTGCCCATCTCCCACCACCAATTACCCAGTTCCTCCCCCTCCCCCAGCCCTCCTCCATGGCAGGTTCTTTATTTCTTTCCCATTCTCTCTCTTTCTCTTTTCCTTCCCCTCCAGACTATGGATTACAGAACATACATTAAAGGGTTGTCATGTGTATCTTTTTTGCCTTCTATTTAATGCTCAGTTCTAGGTTGGCATTAGTACCCTCGACAACTGTTAGCACACTGTTCCATTTTTCTGTCTTACCTAGCCTCTGACTCCCACACGTTTGTGATAATTTCCACCTTTGACAAGACCTCCTGATATATGTTTCACTTGACTTTGGATATTGGTATCATAATATGTACATATATATTTATGTCATGCAAATAAATGCAGTCATTCTGTATCTGTCTCTCTCCTTCTGGCTAATTTCACTCAACATAATCTTCTCCATGTCCATCCATTTATAGGCAAATTTTATAACTTCATTTTTCCTAACAGCTGCATAGTATTCTATTGTGTAGATGTACCAAAGCTTCTTTATCCAGTCATCGATTTTCAGGCACTCTGGTTGCTTCCAGATTCTGGCTATTGTGAATAATGCTGCTATGAACATAAAAGTAGGGATGGTGTTTCCGCTGCGTATTTTTGGTTTCCCAGAGTAGATTCCCAGGAGTGGTATGGCTGGGTCAAATGGGAGTTCAATTTCTAGTCTTTGGAGGAATGTCCATATAATGTTTGCATTAATTTAAGAGTAGCTGAGATGAAGAAAAACCCTCCTATTTGGTTTCAGATGTGGACTTGGCTTATATATTAGCAGCCTAACTTTTCTGTTTCATGCCACTGAATGTAACATCCTCTGGATATGGCGCGAAAAGGTCAGTGGTGAGTGGGGGCACAAGTAAAATGCTTAGCAATTTTACCCTGCCACGCAAGAGTTTGAAAAATGTTAGCTGTGAAATGTGGTTTGAACATATGAACAAAAAATCAAATGATAAATTATGAGTAGCTCATGCATTCTTTATTTACTCTGATGATTATAAAATTGTCATCTTGCATGCACTTAAATTTTAAACTGAATTTAGTTGTGACTCAGAAAACTGGACATTATTGCTGGTGTATGAATTTTGTAGAGACTGGACTCCTTTATTGGGTATTGGTACTGAAAATCAGATCAAGGCTCTCCAAACAAGATTAGATCTGCTGCATCAAGTCCAGCCAAAAGACAGTGGGCATGAAAGGATAAGCACAAACACCCTTATGGGCATGTTTTTCATGTTTTTTTGTCTGCACATGGCTGTTTGTGCAGCCATGTTTGCTTTAGACTGTCTGCTGTAGCAAGGGTTCTTTAAAGACTCCTCTGTGTAAAATTCTGCAATGGAGCTAAGTTTATCATTGGAACAACTAATAATGCAATTGCAGTCTGGAGCTCTTACTGTAGAACAGTGAAAAAATAATGCGGTTTTCATAAAGTGCCCCATGGTGTTAGCGAATGAGAATTGGAAGAGGCAGATGGGCCATGGATAGATCAGTGACTCTACTCCCTGACCTCTACAAAGCAGACCCTCCATGTGGGAAGCCTGGGCTCCATGTTCTTGCATTTTGTAATGTCATCCATGACTGCCAACATCACAGTGTCACTGAGCTGCAGTTAATCATGTATCAGCACATTTATAAAACTCAATAGAATCATTCCTTGGTGAAATATAATTACAATAAGAGTTATAATGAGATGAGTGGGATGGATGAGTCCTCTGGGGATGCTTCCTTGACTTCCAGAATCCGATTCTTTGGAAAGGATTCTGGGATTCCTGTGTGTCTGTCCTCCCTTCCTCCTCCTGCCCTACCACTGTGCCCATAGTTTCCTGTCTCTGCATCTTGGAGTTAAATGGGTGATGGCAGCATGGAGGGAGCACTATTGCTTGTTGAAGGAGGCCTGAGCCTGCGGTTCCTGTCTGCTGGGGGCATTTCCCTTTGCTCCTGGTGGCAGTGGCCCTCTGAGTCCAGGGGAAAGTGCGGAGAGCATTGGGCTTCAGGCTTAGTAGAGTGCTGCCCGCTTCTCCCAGTGGCCAGCTGCCTGGTACACACTGGAGGGCCTCTCCCTTGGGTTCTCCTCCGCAGATCCTTCTTACTTCTGGGCTAGGTTTTCCACAGCAGAGGCTGGATTCGCTACGTCATTGCTGCCTGGCTGCTTTCTGACTTCTGTTCTGCAGGACTCTGGGTAAAGGCAAGTTCAACTGGCCACCATAAGGTGGAAGGTCTTGCCCCTTAGTACCATTAGGTTCTTTTGGATGAACTTTTAAGCTCAGGTTATGCTTCTGAGGGGCTCTTATGAGCCTCTTATGAGTCACAGCAGAGCAGGAAAACAATTCCTCTCTGGCAGTGCTACTGCCTTCCCTATAGGTTTCTGAGACCCTCTGCTTCTGTCTACACCCTCCAGATATATGTGTTTTCAGCAGTCCTGGGGGTCAGGGTGTGTCTGCCCAGCTGTGCTAGCCTTTGCACCATCTCCCTGGCCCCATCACCTAGTTTTTTTTTGTTTGTTTGGGGGAACATACCCAATAGTGCTCAGGGCTTAATTCTGGCACTGTGCTCAGAGTTCACTCCTGGTGCACCTGGGACCATATGGGGTGCTGAGGATTGAACTCTGGTCAACTATGTGCAAGCCAAGTGCTCTTCCAGCTGTACTATCTCTCCAGCCCCCATAACTAGTTTTACATTAATTTCTTTTTATGAGGAGGTAGACAATACCCAACTGTACTCTGGCGCGCCCCGACTCTGTGTTCAGGGTTCTCTCCTGGTGGTGCTTGGGGGTGGACTATGTGTGGTACCAGGGGTTGAATGAACCTGAATTTGAACTAAAGATATTGGGTTTGCTTTAAGCATCTTCAACATTCATTCATCTTCAGGACCCCATGCCTCAGGCCCCAGCTCTTATCTCCATAGAGGGAACTTCAGTTGAGACTCTGGGGGTTCTCCGGCCAGGACAGGGTCAGGGTGTGGGGGGTATGAAGTAAGTGGAATGCAGATATAAAATTGGAATTCTGTATGCCTTTATCAGCTTCATAACAAACATTTTCTCCCAGTTCATCCCATCCAAAATCACCCCTGTGTCTATCATGCACCAGCCTTAGCTCCATTTACCTCACAGCATAGACAGACTGACTTGGGGTGTTCAGCTCTGGAATGCCCATCAGTGTTAGATGAACGAAGAGATACCTTTCCTGGTATGTGTGATCTGCAGTTGCTCAAATGAGTGCTATAAAGTTTGAAAACATTTACATAATCTAGGAAGAAAAAAAACTTTCAATAAGAAAAACAATTCCATGTATTCTTTCTCGTGCATGTACATGCTGTCGCGGGAGTGCCCTCAGTAGCTGTTCCGAGGTTGCTTCAGATCTGCTTCAAGATGCAGCCCAGTGATATCAAAGCAAACTGGCACATGAGAAATGAATCTAACAATATCATTAAATATTAATGGTCTGTGATGGTGGGACTTTGAGGTCCAACTGGAAGAAAGATGAAAAAAGTCCTATTGAGTGAGAGAAGTGGAGAAAGTCCTCCTGGAACCTTTTGGAAAGATATAATCACAGTCTTGTTCAAAATGCCCTGAATCACAGTCTGTGCTTTCAAAGGCCCCCAGGAGAGTTGTGGATCTGAGCAGAGTCTGAAAGGTCTTGCTCCCAGCTCCAGGAGTTCAGACATTTTTCCAGGAGTATAAAAGTAAAGAGTATGTAGTACAGCTCTAATGTGTGTGAGGTGCTGGATGCAAACTCTGGTGTCCCTTCTCCCAGGGGGCCAAAGAGAGAGTACAAAGGTCAAGCCACTTGCCGATCCCATTTCAGTCCCTGGCATTGAATATGATCCCCTGAGCTCTTCTAGAATGTTCCCTGAGCAGAGTCAGGTTTATTTATTTAAATTTTTTAAATAATTTTTTTCTTTTTGGATCACATCCAGTAATGCTTAGGGGTTACTCCTGGCTCTGCACTCAGGAATTACTCCTGGAGGTGTTCTGGAGACTATCTGGGATGCCAGGGATTGAACCTGGGTTAGTTGTGTGCAAGGCAAATGTCCTTCCCGCTGTGCTATTGCTCCAGGCTCTTCAGGTCTTTATTCATCTGGCCACACCCCAGTTAATATAAAACTAGGGGAGGGAGTTCTCTGAGTCTACTAATCTTAGTTATGAACTCCTGTCCCCGCTTTGCAGCCTAATCACCTTCCCAAGGCCGGATTTCCAAATGGCAGTAAGACAGAGTTAGATTTCCACATACAGATTTTGGGGAGAAAGTCTGTAGCACCCCCACAGAGGACACCCAACAAAGATTAGAGAAATAAAATAAAACAAAGCATAGGAGAGGGATATGATATGTACAAGGAAAGAAATTAGGGTCAAGGTCAGCACACTTTACACATAGGGATCAAGGTCAGCCGCGCCTTACATTTCCTAGAATATGCTGTTCACTTGTTGGATGTGGATGTGAGCCAGAAAAATAAACTCACATTCCATTTCTTATTGCATGCATCTTAGTCTCATGAATAGTGATACAGCATATGGCAGAGGATAGCTGATGCACCAACTATGTGCCAAGCACATGCTAGATCATAATAAACAAAATAGGCAAGGTCTGCACTCTGCTACTTCAGTCTACCTTACCTAACCAAGATATTGAAGACATTTACATAATCTTCACATACTATCCCGTGGTTCTTCATCGATTTGCTTGAGCGGGCACCAGTAACTTCTCCATATGTCCTGTCACATGCTAGTGTAGCCCAAGGGCACCTGCTTGCTCAGGAACATAAAGAGCCTCAAACCATTCCTTCAGATCGTGGGAATGAGGTCTATAATTGTTATTGGTTTTTGCTACATAATCTAGGAAGGAAAAAAACTTTCAATCTTTCTTGTGCATGTACATGCTGTTGCGGGGTATAAATAAAGGTGTATCACACCTTTATTCATGGGGTTTGGGGCTACATCTGGTAACGCTCAGGGGCAAGTCCTGGTTCTGTACTCAGAAGCCATCTGTGGTGATGCGTGGGGAGGGATCAGTGTGATGCTGAGGATTGAATTGGGGTTGGCTGTATGCAGTGTAGTGTCTTAACCCCTCCAGCCTGTGTAACAGCTTTATAAAGAAATCTATATTCCCATTAAGAGACAAAGAAAGCTAAATATAGAATGGGTGCATTCCCTTCCAAGGAGTTACAACCAACAGATAGTTCAAGATCTCCCCTCAGGCTATAGGATGTGTTGGGTTAGTTGTAGGCTGTGGATCCTGCATCTACATAAAGGAATAGTAATAATGATAATACAGCACAGAAACTATTTGTGAGGATTAAATGAGATCAGACTTGTCAAAACACTTAGTTCCAGGCCTGGAACTCGAGAAGGAGTAGGCTGTATGGATAATATTATTTCTGTTATTATTGTAGTTGTTTAGTTGAACCCAGACCCTACTCCTAAGCCTGTTCTTTAGTTTCTTACTGTCTCTGCGCTAGTTTTCTGCCCCTTCTACTTGAGCAATGTGCTGACAGAACTGAGAAGCCTGGAGAAGCATCACTGCTTCCTTTCAGAAGGAAAGAGTGAGTCTGACATAAGAGTGAGTCTGACACACTCAGACTAGAGACTGGTATGCCTGAAGAGAAGAATGAATCCAGTCATAGTGCAAGGAAAGAGAGAAAGACAGAAAAAGAGAAGTGGAATACAGATTTGACTGAGAATTTCCAGGTTCCCTGGGCCAGTAAGATAATCCACAGTAACCCGGAGATTAAGGTGCAAGTTTTTTTTTCTGTGCTGAAACTGGAAAGAAACACCTTAATAAAGACACTGTGTGTTGTGAGCTATACTTTCGGCAACATTCCTCAGATCACTGTTAGAGTGTTTTCAAGGGCTGTTTTTCAAAAGGTATTTTTATATCAGCCGAGGGCATTTGTATGCATAATTTAGTGAAGACCTTTTTACAAGGATCCCAAATGTGAAGTCAGAGTGTTTGGTGCTCTGACTGCCTCTAGAAGTTAAATTTCATTATCTGGAGGAAAGTATGAACCCTCATATCCATCGATGCAGTGTTTCATAGCATTATTTGGCCCAAAGGAAATCTGTTTTGAAATATTTTAAGTTAAATTGTTTATTTCTTTCTTTATATTTTTTCACTTTATTTAAACACCGTGATTTACAAAGTACAAAGTTCTTCACAAAACAGTTGTTAGAAACATTCATTGTTCAACACCAATCCCACCACCAATGTGCTCCCACCACCACCAAAGACCCTCATTTTCCACCCCACTCCCCACATCCCCATGCCTGTTCCCGAGCCAGTGCTAATTATATTGATCAACAGATCATATATGGGAATGGCATTAATAAAGTCATGCCTTTTTTTTTCTGGGTTGTTGTGTGCGATTCTGGCCCATTTGTGTTCTTGCACTCACTTTCTGAATTTCTAGAACATAGTGGGTTTCTATTAGTCAATCCCAAAGTCCCATCACTGCACCTCGGACAACACTTATTTCAAAATTTTTTCAACCTCTGTTTGAGCCTGACCTAAGCAAACACTGAATATCTATTCTATATTGCCTGTTGGAGCTAAAAGGGCGAAGAAAGACCAGAGTGTTAGCTCAGAGGGCTGGAACTCTTGTGTTGTGTGCTATCCCCCGCCGATTCCCCTGATGGACCTATGTTTCTGTTTCTGTCCAAGCATTTGTTTTCAGGGACATTACCTCTGTCCTTGTTTTCCTTTTTTATTCTTGCATATGAATGAAATAATTTGTATTTTTTTCTGACTTTTTTTTCACTTAGCATGACACTCTCCATTTCCAGCCACTTTGGAATAATAGGTAAGATTTCATCTTTTCTTGCAGTTAAGAAATAACAATTGCATATCTAGACCACAGATTCCTTGGGACAGTGGGTTTGGACCACATTGTGCAGTGCTCAGGAGGTAACTCCTAATGGTGCTTAAAAGGCACATGTGTCCTGGAGCTTGGACTGGGTTCCATCACATGCAAGAGAAGTGCCATAATTTCTGTACTATTTCTTTGGCCCCTAAATATTTTTTTAGCTCAGAAGTTTACCTGGATCCCTTTGTAGTTGATTATTTTCCTAGCTCCTGGGCCCAGGTAATCACTCACCTTTTTTTGTCATTGTAGTTTTGCCTGTTGTAGACTTTCATGTAAGTGAAATTACATAAAGAACATACACTATTTCTTTAGAATCAGTTTTTTTTTAATTCTACAATATAGTCTTCTATAGATAATTGTATATGTGTATATGTTTATACAAGGCAACAACTTTTTAACTTGTTTTTTGTATTTTTGGGCCACATTGGCTCTGTGCTCAGGGATCTTGCCTCTTGGAACTCTGCGGCTATATGTAGTGCTGGGAATAGAATCTGGGTTGGTCACATATAAGGCCAGTGCCTTAGCCTGCTGTACTCTCTCTGTATCTGAGTACATACATTTGATAGAAATGATTTGAGGGCCAGAGCAATAGTTCAACAGGTAGGGGCACTTGCCTAGCACACACTTGACTTGGTCAACCTAGGGTTTGATTCCTGGCACCACATATGATCCACATATGATCCAACCAGTCATGAGTGATCCCTGAGCACAGGCTAGTAGTGTCTTGAGCACTGCTGGGTGTGCCCCTCCCTTCTCTCCCCCAAATCTAAGTAGTTTAATGTGGGTTAATATGCAAAGGAAGGAATAAGACCTAAGTGTTCTTCCTCAGAGCCAGCAGCATTGACAGATTCTGCTGTTAGTTCTTTGGGAGGCTTAATTAGTGTATGAACCTCTGTTTCCTGACAGCCTCTGTTGACATTGTGAGGGAGAGGTGATGACTTTGCTCGTTACAGTACCTCCTCTGCGCCCACTCTCTTTCCCTCGGGTCTCCTGGTTGTTTTAAGTTAAATCATTATTTGTATTGCCTCTGTTGGTTATCTTTGAACTTTAGATATTTGACAAAAAGTGATTTATCCCTTAATCTGGCACTTTGAGGTAAATAATAATTCGAATTCTGGGCCTCAATAGATTGTAGTTATATAAAATAGCTACATAGGCATTTTAGGAATAGAGGTGAAGCATGACTAGCTGTCGCTTTGCCATTTTGTGTGTGTGTGTGTTAATTGACATGACAAACTTTAATTTATGTCATATAGCTATATTGCAAAACAGCTCAATCAAAATATCTGATATTAAAAATCTCAGGTTTTTTGTAACATAAGGAAAATTCAGAAGGAAATAATGGGCAACTTGAGATAGCTGGTGTTTGCTGTGCGTCTTTGGTGTATAGAAAACTAATAAAATGAATTAAAAAGTTTCTAAAAAGCACATGAATTAGACAATCTGGTTTTTCGATTGTTTATAAACTGTGTTTTTGGGGTATGTTTTATATCCCAGTAAAGCATGTACCACACTATACCCCCACCACGGTGTGAACACTATTCACACTGTTACAGCCCCTCTCTGCTCTTCCCCCACTGGACTGTACCTGATGGCTCCTAGCCTCAAGGCTCTCAGCAGGGAGCCACAGAAGCAGAAGAATGAGGTCCCAGAAATCCTTCAGGAGATGAACAGAGCAGATGAATAAGGTTCTTGAGTTCCTTCCTCCAGTCTGCACTCTGGGGTTACCTCAATTTGGCTCTGTAGTTCCACTGAGGGTTACTTTTGCCCCAAGAGTTCTGTGAACTTCCCGGCTTTTCTTCCCCCCCATAGCTTACATACTCTCTTTGTCAGAAGGGAGTGATTGTGCCACTATTTCTGCCCCCCACCCCATCACTGCATTGTCTCTCTCCCTTAGGCTTATAAAGTAGACCTTGACGCATTCTAACCTGAGACTGTACTGGTTTTCTATTGGGATTTTAGAAGGACACACAATTTTCTAGACGTTGAAACATGTTTGCCTTGTTTGTTCATTCCTCTTTAACAGAGAAGAACTGGGGTGTCCCTCCACATGGCTTGGGCACTCTTTACTTTCGGGTGAGCAGTTCGCACTTACAACCATGTACTGCATGCAACCACACCTTCTGCCTCCTCTCCCGGTCCAGGCCCAAAAGGTAACAGGCTTCATTCTGGAAGTGGCTGTTCCACATGACAGTAGCATATAGTGTTCCTAATTTTATTTCTTTTTTGGGGAGCAGGGGAACAGTGGTGGGTTGAGTCACACCCAGCATTTCTCAAGGCCGATTCCATGGCCTGTGCTCAGTGGCACTATAGGCAGTGCTGGGTGGGAATGAAACCCTGTCAGCTACTCTGCAAGGCAGTTGCTTTTACTCTTGTTCTATCTCTCCAGCCCTAGCGTTTGAGTACAGCAAGTTCTGTAGGGTCCGTCATCTTGGTAGTGTTCTATGCACATCTCTATGCTAGCGGGTCAATGAGAAAATTTGCTCCACTTGCATTTCTTGATACAGTATACAAGTGCAGTTTCATCCAATTGTTAATGTTGGCCAGATGAATTCAAATGAGCTGTAACCTGGTATTGAATCATCTTAGCTAGCACCAGAACAGTGCAGATAAAGCCAGGACAGTATAAGTAATTTGACATCAGCATCAGCTGTTGCTCCCTGCATTAACTTATGCCTCAGAGACCTGGGCCCTACGAAAGCAGGATGAGAATGCTATTCGGGTCTCCCAGAGAGGAATAGAAAGAGCTATGCTTGGAATATCACGCCTCACTCAAGTGAGAGAAGGAATCCAGAGTTCTGACCTCTGTCGCTATTCCAGAATCAGGGATGCTGTCTCGTTTGCCAAGGCATTGAAAATCAGATGGGATGGACATGTAATGCGATTTGGAGATGACTGCTGGACTAGAGCTGTTATCGACTGGATCCCACAGGATGTCAAAAGATCACGTGTCCGCCCATCTACAAGATGGTCAGACTTCCTTGTCAAGAGCCTGAAGGAATGGTTTGAGGCTCTTCATATTCCTGAATCAACCAGATTCCATTGGGCTACATTGGCACATGATAGGGTCCAATGGAAATGTTACTGGCGTCCGCTCGAGCAAATCGATGAATAACGGATTCAAGTGATCAAATGATCAAGTGATCAGCTGTTGCATCTGGTCTTCTTACTCTAGAGCTGGGTGCTTCAAAAGAGAGGGTAGTGGGGGGCCAGAGAGACAGTACAGGGTCAAGGCCGTTCTCTTGCAGATGACTGACCCTGAGCCAATCCCCAGAAACACATATGGTCCCTCTGAGCACCATGAGGAGTGACCCCTTAGCAGAGAGCTCGAGGAAGCTCTGAGCACTGCCAGATGTAGCCCAACCCTATCCCTAAAAGACAATTAAATAAGCAAACAAGAGGAAAGGTCTATGAGGGTAGCAAACTGCACAGCTGAGTTATCATCAGTGAGTACTATCACAATTATTTTGCATATTTTCTCCTTTACCTTTTAAATAGTTGGGCATGACTGCCAGGTTTGAGGTGCATATAAATAACCTTAGGTCAGAGGCACCTTTCTGAGTAATGGATATGACATCTGTGATCCGGCAGACCTTTATGTTCCCTCGCTGTTGTTAGGAAGTTTGAACAACTGGGAAGTGCGACTGTTACCCAGGCAATAGTCATCCCACAGTAGCCTTTTTAATTAGCTTTACAAATGAAGCCATTCTTTATTCCACGGCTTCTCTGGGATCATTGTAATCAAGGATAAGGTCTGCTGCGATTTATCTGCCTTGGGGTTGGACTTCTTCACTGTCACAGTTTGGCCGTTGTTCCTGCAGTGGTCCACGGACTGGAGATGCTTTTCCACAGCGCTGCAAAATGAGCCCCTGCAGATTCGTCTCTCCACAGGAGCAGCCCCACTGCACTGCCACATGAGAGCTCTTGGTCAGTCTTTCTGGACCACTTTAACAAAATACAGCAGCTTGTGTGAAAGATAAATAATCCAACTTTATTTCTCATGATTCTGAGAGTGAGGATGTTCAAGATCAAGGCCCTGGGAAGAGCTGAGTGCCTGCTTCATGCCCAGTTTTCCCTTTACCTGGCTGGGCAGAAGGAGGGAGGAATCTCTCTGGGGGCTCCTCTCTCTCTCTCTCTCCTTCTCTCTCTCTCTCTCTCTCTCCTTTTTGGGTCGTACCTAGTGATGCTCAGGGGTTACTCCTTGTTCTGCACTTAGTAATTACTCCCAGCAGATCTCCAGGGACCATTGCTGGGGATTGAACCTGGGTCAGCACATGCTGTATTAGCCTTCTGCCGCCCCCACCAACAATTTGTTTCTATTTCAAACTTCAAAATATAAATAAACCTATGCCACACACACACACACACATAAATGTTTAGTGCTGAGGCTAAACTGTAGACTTAAAAATCAGCATTTTTTTTTCTTGTATGATTTTTAGGCGAGGCAGGCTGGGGGAGGGGTAGGGAATCGGGAACATTGGTGGAGGGATGGGTACTGGAACACTGTATGACTGAAACCCAAACATCAACATCTTTGTAATTCTATATCTCACAGTAGTATAATAAAATATTTAAAAAATATTAAAAATAAATAAATAAAAAATAAAATTCACTAGTGTAGGGGTGGCAGGCGAGAGTGAAATAAGGTAGGGGGCTTTCAAATGAGTTGGGAGGCCGCTGGGAGGGGCGCTCCCCTGGCACGATGCTGACCGGATTCCATCCCTGGAATCCCATAGGGTCCCATGAGCACTGCCAGAAAAATTCCTGAGTACAGAGTTAGGGGTATGCCACCCGCACCACAGAGCCTGGCAAGCTACCTGTGTCGTATTTGATATGCCAAATACCAGTAACAATTATAGACCTCATTCCCATGACCTGATAGAATGGTTTGAGGCTCTTTATGTTCCTGGATCAAGCAGATGCCCTTGGGCTCTAGTAGCATGAGACAGGACATCTGGAGATGTTACTGGTGCCCGCTTGAGCCAATCGATGATGAACGGGAAGACAGTGATACAGTGATGCTTTTTAGGGGAAAGTAGCCTGAATTTTCTTTTTTCTTTACTCTTTTTTAAAAAATTTGATTAAAGAATTGTGATTTACAAAGTTATTAATAGTTGAGTTTTAGGAATATAAAAATTCAACACCAACCCTACCACCAGTGTCAACTTCCCTCCACCAGTATTCCCAGATTCCCTCCCTACCCCCCATCCCCACCCCATCCGCTGTTTGTCAACTTGATAGGCATATTATAAAGTTCGGTGGTTGCAGTTTAGCTCTTATGGTTTTTTAAAATATTTTATCATACCACCATGAGATGCACAATTACAAAGATGTTCACGTTTGGGTTTTGGTTGCACAGTATTCCAGCACCCATCCCTCTACCAGTGCCCATTTTCCACCACCAATGTCCCTGATTCCCTCCTCCCTCCCATAGCCTGCCTCTATGGCAGGTTCTTTATATCTTTTCTCTCTTTCTTTCTTCCTTCTCTTATATATTGTGGATTGTAATATATACATTTAGAGGTTATCATGTTTATCTTTTTGCCTGTATTTAATGCTAAGTTCTATGTGGTAATAGCACTTATGACAGTTATTGGCACACTGTTCCCCTTATCTGTCTTACCTAATGCTCCCACATGTTTGTGGTAATTTCCACCTTTGACAAGACTTCCTGATCCACGTTTTGATTGACCTTGGATGTTGGTATCATTATATATATATATATATATATATATATATATACATACATACATGAATATATATACATGTATATATATTTCACTAGATCACTAGACATCCCATTGTTCATCGATTTCCTTAAGCAGGCACCAGTAACATTTCATTTGACCCTATCACGTGCCAGTGTAGCCCAATGGCATCTGGTTGTTTCAGGAATACAAAGAGCCTCAAACTGTTCATTCATGGTCTTGACGAAGAAGTCTGACCATCTTGTAGGTGGGCAGCCACGTGATCTTTTGAAATCCTGTGGGATCCAGTCGGTAACAGCTCTAGTCCAGCAGTTGTCTCCAAATCGCATTACATGACTAGCCCATCTGATTTTTGATGCCTTGGCAAATGAGACAGCGTCCCTGACACTGGAACACTGACAGAGGTCGGAACTCGGATTCCTTCTTTCACTTTGAGGCGTGATATTCCAAGCATAGCTCTTTCGATTTCTCTTTGGGAGACCCGAATAGCATTCTCATCCTGCTTTCATAGGGCCCAGGTCTCTGAGGTGTTCGTTAATGCATGTCATGCAAATAAATGCAGTCATTCTATATCTGTTCTTTTTCCTTCTGGCTAATTTCACTCAACATGATCCTCTCCATGTCCATCCATTTATAGGCAAATTTTTAACTTCATTTTTCCTAACAGCTGCATGTATTCCATTGTATAGATGTACCAAAGTTTCTTTATCCAGTCATCAGTTCTTGGGCACTCTGGTTGTTTCCAGATTCTGGCTATTGTGAATAGTGCTGCTATGGAAATAAAAGTAAGGATGGAGTTTCCACTGTGTGATTTTGGCTTCCTAAGGTATATTCCCAGGAGTGGTATGGCTCGGTCAAATGGGTTAGCTCTTATGTCTACAGTGTTAATGGCTCCATGTTTAAGATAAAGGATTATGCCACTCACCCATATCACCACTATAACTGAAGCACTGAGCCCTGTTTACCCATTACTTCCTGTTTGATTCTTCCTCTCCCTTGACTTCTTTCCTTCTCCTTTTTAAACATGGTCATCAGGGATGAACTAGGCAACCCCTTCACTACAGAACATCTCCTCATTCAGTATCCTATATAACATAGATATGTGAGATCATATGAATTTGTCTTCCTCAGAAGCCTGCATTTTCCACCTCAAAATGATGAGCAAAGTTTCTGACATACTTCTGTTGTCTCTGTTCTTTGTCTCGATTCCTGGAGTCAGTAGAGAGATGATTGCTTGATCGTCTACCAGTGAAGCTCCAGGATACTGCCCAGTTATACACAGCCCGGGGCTCCTGTTTACAGATTCCAACTAGAAGTCAGAGAGATAGTAATGAGATACAGCACTGGTCTCTCATTTGGCCATCTTCAGTTCCATCCCCAGCAATACCCAGAGTAGGGTCCCAGCTAGCACCTCTAGAAGTGACCCCTGACCACCACTAGGGTGGTCCAAGCTTTCTCTCTAATTCCAATCTTAACACAAGGTGCCTGCCCCAGAGCTACTGGTGAAATGAGAACTGGGTGTGACCCGTGTTTCCTGAGTTTGTATTAGTGTTGGCAGCCCAGAGCACTTAAGGCTTTCTGGAGAGATTTGCCTCCTGTACCAGAATAAAGCTTGGGTTTGCTGTGCAGCTCCAAACACAATGAGCAGTTTCCTGTCATTTAGTAGGAGAGACAGAATACTCTGAGCTTCCAAGATCTGGGTCTATTTGATTTATAGCTCTACTCGTTGGTCTGAAATGCAACAACTCAGTACCTGTGGTTTGTCCTTTTGTTTTGGGCCACTAATCACAGGGTGTTTTTATTTTCTGTGAGGTTCAGGAGCGAGAAGTGGGGGGTCCATAAGAGGCTGATGGGCTGTTCTGTTCAGCCTCTAGACTTCATGTCCAGTATTTATGTGGTCACGCCATTGGAAACATCTCTTCTTACTGTACTTACCTATTAGTTTACCTCAGCAAAATCTGCCTTGTACCACGAGACAATATCAACAAGTGCTTCAACCATCATTTCATCACTTGAAGTGACTGGAGAATTTTTCATCTTCTCAGATGGAAGCAGTAGTCCTAGAGCCTGGTTAACACAGCAATTAATGCCACAAGCACTGCCCTGCATCATCTCTGTAAGTGATGGTTTTCTCCTCAAGATGATTGCTAAGTCAAGAGAGCTAGTACAAGGGTCAAGGATTCACTTGCTGCTGATGCTGGATCAAGCTCTGGCCCTGCATGGTCCCTAAATACCGATTTGAGCACAGAGCCTAGAACAGCCCCATCCCTCCCAGTCTCCACCTTGTTTCTTACTTGCCATTGAAACTCTGTATGCTGGCGTATTTTTTTATTTTAACCACATCTGACGGTGCTTGGAGGTTACACCTGACTCAGGGCTAGAGGCTATTCCCAGCAGTGCTCAGGGGACCATGTGGTTCTAGGGATCAAACCTAAGCCTCCAGCATGCAAAGCATGGACTAGTACTCTGATAAAATTTTAACTCTCCAACCCCAGCTGCATTTATCACCACAGTGAATCTTAGTTTTTATTGTGTCAAAAGAAAAATTCTCATTTCTTAGGTTTTAGATTTCATCTCTCCAAACTCTTTCCCAGTGTTAGGCAACTGCCAGTTTCCATTTTATCTTTCTGAATTTAGCTGTTCTGGATTTCTTATTATGGACCTCAATTCCATGACCTGAAGAATGGTTTGAGACTCTTCCTGTCCCTGGAGCAAGCAGATGCCCTTGAGCTACACTTGCCTGCAACAGGACTTATGGAGATGTTACTGGTGCCCACTTGAGCAAATAAATGAGCAACAGGAAGACAGTGATACAGTGACAGGATTTCTTAGATAAACCAGTTCTTGTGTAGATATCTTGACTGTCTTGTTTCATAGTCTCAAGGCTTGTCTGCTGTTGCCATGTATTGGCCTCTCTAAAGACAGAATGGGACTCCATGTTGTGGATATACTTTATGGTTAGTACATTAACCAGTAGTTGGCTAATAGGATTGTTTTCATTTTATGGCTATTATAAATTTTGTTGCTGTGAATATTCAAAACCAAGTTTTGGTTTATTTTAGGTATATTATCCAGGAGTAAAAGAGATTGCTTGCATTGCTTCCTTTTCCTCTCACTTCTAGTTTTATTGGGATGTGGTGCCTTACAATACTGTTAATTATGATTTCTTTTGTTTTTGGGTGGGGGGTCACAGCCAGCTATGCTCAGAGGTTACTCCTGGTTATACATTCAGGAATTACTCCTGGTAGTGCTCAAGGGAACCATATGGGATACTGGAGATTGAACCCCTGTTGGCCGCAAGGCAAATGCTCTACCCACTGGACTATCGCTTTGGCCCCCTAGAGTTTTATGCATACATCAGTCCACGCTCTCTACCAATATCCCAACCACTCCCAACCCTTCCCCACTTCACCCCTGAGGTTAAACTTAGTCCTGCACACTAGACCTCCCTTTCTATTACTTTTGGCCACTTGTTGCTCCTGTACTATTTTTGGTAGCCTGTATATGAAAGAGATTGTTCTGTGTCTAGTCCTCTGCTGCTGACTTATTTCACTCAGTATGATGCTCTCTAGTTCCATCCATGTAGCAGCAAATCACATGTTTTCATCCTTTCTTATAGCTGAGTAGTATTCCACTGTTTGTGTATATACATATATATCTCCTTTTATATTCTTCATAGTTTCTTAACCCAGTCCTCTGTTCTTGAATGCTTGGGTTATTGTGAATGATGCAGCTATTGCGACTCATGCTGCAGTGTACATGGGGGGGTGAGTGCATGGCTTTTCTCTTCTGTCTGGGTGGTGGAAGTGGTATTTTCTTGGAGCTGTTGGCTCAGTGTTGGAAGGAGCAGAGCATGGTGAGGAGGCTGGAATCAAGGTCAGAGTTCCAGGGTTCCAGGATTCCCTGACTGTTTCCATGGTGGAGATATTTACTATTTCCTTAGCTGAGGATGAGGTAGTTTTTCTTCAGACAATCGTTAAGATTCCTTCCAAGTTAAAGTATTTTCCTGTGTGATAAGAAAAGACTTTGGGGAGACAAAAGCATCTATTTTCAATGATATCAAAATAACTGACCACACCTCACTAAAGTTCTTAAATGCTGGTTTTGTTTCTAATTTCAAAACAACTTAGACCTAGTTAAATATGTGTTTTTTCACCAAAGAGGTATAAATGGTTCTTTAAAAATTGGGTGTGAGGGGCCGGAGCGATAGCCCAGCGGGTAGGGCGTTTGCCTTGCACGCGGCCGGCCTGTGCTGGCCCGGGTTCGATCCCTGGCATCCCATATGGTCCCCCGAGCACTGCCAGGAGTAATTCCTGAGTGCAGAGCCAGGAGTAACCCCTGAGCATTGCTGGGTGTGACCCAAAAAAGCAAAAAAAAAAATAATAATAATAAAAATAAAAATTGGGTGTGATAGAAACAAAATTTTTCAAATTTGCATTAACCAATGACATGTTGTTTGTTTTGTTTAAATTTTTAAATGGAATCACTGTGAGATCCACAGTTATAAAGTTTTTTATGATTGGGTTTCAGTCATACTGTGTTTCAACACCTGTCCCTTCACCAGTGCACATTTACCACCATCAGTGTCCCCAGTTTCCCACCACCCCACTTACCCACCCCTGCCAGCCTGCTGCTATGGCCAGTACCTTCCTTCCTTCCTTCCTTCCTTCCTTCCTTCCTTCCTTCCTTCCTTCCTTCCTTCCTTCCTTCTTCCTTCCTTCTTCCTTCCTTCCTTCCTTCCTTCCTTCCTTCCTTCCTTCCTTCCTTCCTTCCTTCCTTTCTTCCTTCCTTTCCTTCCTTCCTTTCCTTTCCCTTCCTTCCTTCCTTCTTCCTTCCTTCCTTCCTTCCTTCCTTCCTTCCTTCCTTCCTTCCTTCCTTCCTTCCTTCCTTCCTTCCTTCCCTTCCTTCCTTCCTTCCCTTCCTTCCTTCCTTCCTTTCTTCCTTCCTTTCCTTTCCTTCCTTCCTTCCTTCCTTTCCTTCCTTCCTTCCTTTCCTTCCTTTCCTTCCTTCCTTCCTTTCCTTCCTTCCTTCCTTCCTTCCTTCCTTCCTTCCTTCCTTCCTTCCTTCCTTCCTTCCTTCCTTCCTTCCTTCCTTCCTTTCCTTCCTTCCTTCCTTCCTTCCTTCCTTTTCCTTCCTTCCTTCCTTCCTTCCTTCCTTCCTTCCTTCCTTCCTTCCTTCCTTTTTTCTCTGTTGCTCTCTTTCCTTTTTGGGCATTATGGTTTGCAATACAGTTACTGAAAGGTTATCATATTTTTTCACTTCACCTCCTTTGAGCACTCAGTTCTTGTCCAGAGTGATCATTTCCAACTCTCCCTGTCACAGTGGTCTCTCCTCTGTTCTGACTGACCCCCCCACTCCCCTGTCCCCCACCATTTGTGCAATTTTCTGACCATGAAAAAGAAATTTTATTTTGTGATTTAGAGATGACTACAAGAGTACGCTACCCACACGGCAGAGCCTGGCAAGCTACCCACGTCATTTGATATGCCAAATACCAGTAACAATTATAGACCTCATTCCCATGACCTGATGGAATGGTTTGAGGCTCTTTATGTTCCTGGAGCAAGCAGGTGCCCTTGGGCTCTACTTGCATGAGACAGGACATATGGAGATGTTACTGGTGCCCTGCTCGAGCAAATCGATGATGAACGGGAAGACAGTGATACAGTGACAGTGAATATTTTGGTATATTTTATAATTCTTTTTTAAGATTTTGTTTTAGGGTCACATCCAGTGGTGCCCCAGGGTCTATTTTTGGTTAGTTACTAGAGGTCATTTCTGCTGGTGATTGGAGACCATTTGCTGTACCAGGTTTTCATGTGCAGAGCAGCCTCTCAGGCCCATGTTTGTTTTCCCCCTCCTTTAGGTTGTTTTGTTGTTTATTGAACCATAGTTGTTTATGGTTTATGTTATATCCTGGTTTGTTTTGTTTTTTTTTTTTGAGTCAACACCCGGCAATGCTCGGGTGTTTCTCCTGGCTCTGCACTCAGGAATTACTCCTGGTGGTGCTTGGGGCCCATATGGGATGTTGGGGATCAAACCTGGGCCGGCATGAGCCAGCCACATGCAAGGCAAAGGCCCTACCTGCTGGACTATTGCTTCAGCCCCCATGTTATATCCTGTTTTGATGGCCTTTGAGACCTGTCTTGGTTGTGCTTTGGAGTTTGTGTGATTGAGAGACCTTTGCCTTTGATTCAAATGTTTTGGGAAAGCTGCATGAGTTTGACAGCCTAGAGATGTTCTGAGTACTCAGCACCAAGATATGGACACTCTATAGGGACGGAGCTGGTCAGTGAGTTCACCTCAGGAGTTTCCTACCTCAGAGCATCGCCAGTGAGTTCATATCAGGAGTTTTCTGCCTCAAATTATTGCCAATGAGTTCACCTTAAGACTTTCATCTCTCAGAGCGTCGCTTCTTCTCGAGGCTCTGCTTTCTACTCCGTGATTTTTGATGCATCCGTTCCTTTCTAAATCATGTGCTCATTATTTGAGAAATATGATTTGTTAGCCAAGTTTCTGACTGTGGTTTAAAATGGATTAAACTGACCCAGAAAGCATGCTTCCAAGATTCTTTCCTGTGTTGGAATGGAAAAGGTGGGCTTGGGTTTCCCTTTACCTCTTTGCTGCTTTGCAAACTCAGTCACTTGAGATTCTTGCTAGGTGCCCTCGGTTCCTGCAGGACTCCTGTATATAGAAGTAGGCCTCTGTTCCCTGGTGCAGGTGGCAGACACTGAGGTTGAAACTTTCCCTTCTTGAGGGCACCAGAACTCAGAGAGCTCCAGAACATCCCCTACCCCTGCACCCCCCACCCCCCAGCCCTCACTTCCCGTGGAGATGGAAGTTAGTTGGAGTGAGCTGGGTAGACATTCCACACTTTTTTTTTTTTTCCATTTTCCTTTTTTAAAAACTTGTGCTCTCAAAGCCAACTTTCTCTAGATGGTCCTTTCGGTTAGAATAATTATTATCTTTCCTTACTTAGTCAGCCTTCTGGAGGTAGTACCTGCTCTCTGACATGCGTTGGCAGGTGCTGGGATTAGAGATCAAAGTCCCAGTTCCTGCTTTGATTAACAAGCACAATTGTGTGTGGAATCTGACTACAGGCTGGGAGAAGGCTCCAGGCCGAGAGGTGGCTAGCACATGCGTGCAGGCCTGAGTTTGATCCCTGGTATTGCATGGCTGACCATGTGTAGCCTTCATGCCACTGGTTTCACGGGAGAGATCCCAAATTTGACAAGAAATTAGAGAAAATGTGTTGTATTTTCCCCAGCAACCTTTAGAAACTCTGGTTTGAATGAATGCAGATATTTTCCCCCAGAAGGTTGTAGATGGCTGCCAGTTAATCTAGAGAAAAGATAGTTTTTTAGAATTTTATGATTCCAGATTCAGTATCTATTACTAATAACTACTACCCAGAGAAAAAATGTATTTTATCTTCTAATTATGCCTGTTATTCCTCAGAAGTGGGTGGCTGCATGGAATGTCTTACATCTGTTCTGTTAGGGTTTACTCTTAGCTGTTTGCTCATTGGTCACTCAGATTGTGCTCAGGGACCATTTGTGCTGGGATAGAACTGGTCAGTTATATAAAAAATATAAAACAAGATAAATACCCCTAACCCCTCTATTATCTCTCTAACTCCCTATAATAAATCCTCTTTAATAGACTGAAATCTTAAATATCGGTCTGATATACAGGGTCAATATATAAAATTTGTAATAACTAGAAAAAATGAACGATGACTATTGCCATGCATATGCTTATTTTAGGGTTTTGACACATCTTGCACTCCAAGCTGCATTTTATTTAATTGCTTTGTGAATGGCTGATTTAGCTCTTTGGTTAAATTTTTATGTTTCCTAAGACTCAAGAGTGATTATGCGTCTGTCTGTCTCATATATGATACATACCAACCATATGTGATACACACCAACCAGCATGGCACTTTTTTATGTTATTTAGTGACTACAAGAGTATTCCACCCGCACAGCAGAGCCTGGCAAGCTACCCGTGTCATATTTGATATGCCAAATACCAAGTAACAATAATAGTCCTCATTCCCATGACCTGATGGAATAGTTTGAAGCTCTTAGTGATACCCTTGGGCTACACTAGCAGGTCACAGGAAGTATGGAGATGTTACTGGTGCCCGCTTGAGCAAATCGATGATCAACCGGAAGACAAGTGATACGAGTAATAGTTTTGGGGGCCACATCTGGCTGGTTCAAGGCTTATCCCTGGCTCTGTTCTCGGGATTCACTCCTCCACACTCTCCGTTCTATCTCTCCAACCCTGACACTTTTTATTTATTTTTATTTATTTAATATTTTAGGTAATTATTTTTTAATAAAAATTTCTAGATGGCAATATGTCCTCCAGTATAAAGTTCCAAATGTGCACTGTTTATTTTATATATGTATTTGTCTTTCTGTGGCCTGAAACTTTAAAACAATTATGTTTTTTATTTTTAATTGAATTCACTATGTGATAGACCAGCTGTTCATCATTGGGTTTCAGTCATACAGTGTTCTAGCAGCCATCCATCCACCAAAATCAATGTCCCCAGATTCCCTTCCACTGCCCTCCAGCCTGCTTCTATGGCAGATTTGCCCCTCTCTCTCTCTCTCTCTCATGGTGGGAATACTTTGGAGGTGACAGTGGGTTATAAATCACAGGAAAGAAGATGAAATTTGAATAGTGTCTTTCCCTATTCCATTTAAAAGAACTCTGAGGGCTTTATTCTGTTACTTGAGGATCAGGGTCAGAGTTTTCTGAGGACACTCCAAGACAACATACAGTGATTTGGTTTATTCGGAATTGGTGTAGATAACGTTTCACGGGAAAAGGTTGCCTTTTGTTTTTTTGTTAGTTTAGTATGATTTGGTTTGGGGTAACACCTGGCTGTGCTCAGGACTTAACTCCATGTGAGCTCAGGGGACCAGCTGGGGTGCTGGGGACTGAACCCAGACTGGCTAAGTGCAAGGAAAGCACATACCAAGAGTAGTATCTCTCTGTGCCCCCAATTTTGGGGGGTCACACCTGGTAATGCTCAGGGGTTACTACTTGGCTCTGCACCAGAATTACTCCTGACGGGTCTTGGGGGACCGTATGGGATACCAGGGATCGAACCCAGATTGGCCGCATAAGACAAACGCCCTCCCCACTGTGCTATGGCTCCGGCCTCTGTCCCCCAATTTTGACTGGATAAGCTTTTAAAAGAAGTGAGTAATAGAATTAATCATTATCTATAAATTTTGAATTCATGTTGTTTACTCCCTTGTATCACTGTATCACTGTCTTCCCATTCATCATCGATTTGCTCGAGCGGGCACCAGTAACATCTCCATATGTCCTGTCTCATGCTAGTAGAGCCCAAGGGCATCTGCTTGCTCCAGGAACATAAAGAGCCTCAAACCATTATATTAGGTCATGAGAATGAGGTCTATAATTGTTACTGGCATTTGGCATATCAAATACGACGCTGGTAGCTTGCCAGGCTTGCCGTGCATGTGGTATACTCTCAGTAGGCTCTCATCTCATGCATTTACTGATGAACCACTTACTACCTCCCTCCATGTCCCCATCCCACAGTCAATAAACTGATTTAAAATTCAAGTAAAAATGATCAGGTACCAAGATATTATTAAGACTAATTGAAATACGGGGCGGAGTGATAGTCCAGCGGGTAGGGTGTTTGCCTTGCACGCGGCCGGCCCATGCTGGCCCGGGTTCGATCCCCAGCATCCCATATGGTCTCCCAAGCACCGCCAGGAGTAATTCCTGAGTGCAGAACCAGGAGAAACCCCTGAGCATCGCCGGGTGTGACCCAAAAAGCAAAACAAAAAAAAAAAAGACTAATTGAAATCCACCCTTTCTTTTTGTTTTTTATTTTGGTCATACCTGGCGATGTTCAGGAGTTACTCCTGGCTCTGCACTCAGGAATCACTCCTGGCGGTGCTTAGGGAACCATATGGGAATCGAAAGTCCTTTTAACTATTTTAGAAGTAGATAAATACTTGAAGTAAGTTGTAGTATATATCCTCTTTAAATAACGTTCTAGGGGCTTCATAAATACTTTCCCCATTTTAAGTCACATGGAATAAGACTCTGGTTCTAAGGTGCCAGGAAAAGCTCAGGAATAGTGTTGCTTATACAGCATGAGATCAACTACATTGAAATTATTTTAGGAAACAGACTGGGTGGATAAAAGGAAAATTCTGCACTGTGCTCTGCTGGAAAATATCTCCCTCTGCCCTGGCCTGTCCGCCGGAGGATGCTGAAGTCTACAGTGACGGTGTTTGTCCCATGAACCCTGGGGGGAAAGCAGCGGAGAATCCACAGATATTTATGAATTTATGAATTCTACTAGGAGTCATTTATGAACTCCTACCAGGAGTGGCGGGATGTCTACTCCACACATAGGGAGCATGTTGCTGACTGGAGAGTCCCTGGCCCCCACGTCTTCCCAGCATAGATAGTTCAAACTAACTTGACTTTGTGAGAAAAAAGAATTGCTTTGGAGAAGTTGCGAACAGTGTTTCTCCTTGATCAGGGAAACCAACCTTTAATAATTGAAAATATCAAACACATTTTTTTTGTTCACTCAGGGGTTGTTCCTGGCTCTGTATTCAGGAATCACTCTTGACAGTGCTTTGGGGAGCATATGGGGGCTGAGGATCGATCCTGGGGCCAGGGTGTGCAAGGCAAACACTCTACCTGCTGAACTATCTTTCTGGCCCCTGAAAATATCATAAACTGGATGCTTTCTTAAACTGTCATAAACTAGATGCTTTTTTTTCCGAAAGAAGAACTATGCATTCTTTCTGTGCATGTAGCTTATCTATATTCACCCCCACCTGCTGCCTCAACACACACCCCAGATAAGAGTTAGGTCTCAGCATTGGTCTTTCAGCAGGGATTACTTCAGTTTGACTCTGAAGCACCTTATTAATAAATGCATCTTTCACTACACTTAGAATTTGTTTTTCACTTGTCACTTCACTTGTTTTTTTTGTTGTTCATCAATTTGCTCCAGCGGGTCCCAGTAACATCTCCATACATCCTGTCGCATGCTAGTGCAGCCCAAGGGTATCTGCTCGCTCCAGGAACATGAAGAACCTCAGACCATTCGTTCAGGTCATGGGAATGAGGTCTGTAATTGTTACTGTTTTTTGGCATATCAAATACGACACAGGTAACTTGCCAGGCTCTGCCGTGCATGTGGTATACTCTCAGTAGTAGGCTCTCATCTTGTGCATTTACTGATGAACTACAAAGGGGAGAGATTGGCTTTTCTCTTTGGTGTAGCACTGATGAGCTGTGGAGTCCGGATGTTGAAAATGGCGGCCCTCATGCCGTGGGGTTTCTCTCTGGCTTCTTGCTAGCCCTATTGGGATAGTGGGCCAAGGCTAGAAACTCACCATCCCTCCTGAGCACCTCATGATCAGCTGAGCACAGGGAGAGCCGGTAGCAGCTCTGCCCTGTGTGTTGAGTTTATGGATTATTTCATTGATCACTGGGGAAAGAGACGGGAAGGGTTGGGTACACCAGGACAAAAGATGTGCTAGGAGAGTTACTATGAAGGACAGAACCAAACTTTTAAAGGGGAACTTGCTGTACTATATACGCAGGTTGACTTCCAGTTATGTACACCCAAAACTTTCACTATCACTATCACTATCTTCCTGTTCATCATCGATTTGCTCGATTGGGCTCCAGTAACATCTCCATATGTCCTGTCTCATGCTAGTAGAGCCAGAGGACATCTGCTCACTCCAGGAACATGAAGAGCCTCAAACCATATATCATAATGAGGTGTTACTGTTAGCATGAAGTCGATTTTTCCTTTGCTAATGCGGTTCTGAGAATTTTATGCAAGATGCTCATAGAAAATACACACACACACACACAGATCCCATTATCTATTTGGATACCTTTTCTGTGGGTGAAATTTAAAGTGATCAACTTTAACTTATTCACCTTCCACTCATACTGTATAATCACTTCTATTAATAAAAACAAAACAAAACAGTAGATTGGATTGAAAACAAAATTTAACAGTGGTTGTCTCTGATGATGGGATTATGGATAAATTTTCCCTTATAGTTTTGCATCTCTATATTTGCTATACTTATATGACATGTGTTTTTTTTAAATGGGAAAAAGAAACTTTTTATGAGGATAAAAGAACATAGTTGTGGGACTAGAGAGACAGTACAGAAGATACAGAAGAGCCCCCATCATTGATCAGATGAGGCTGTGGCTCTGAACTGGCTTTGAATCCTCGGTACCACATATGGTCCCATAAGCACTGCCAGGAGTAGCCCCTGAGCACAGAGCTAGGATTAGCTCCTGAGCACTACCAGGAATAATCTCTGAGCAATGCCAGGAGTAGCCCCTGAGGAATGCCAGGAGAAGCCCCCTGAGAACAGAGCTAGGATTAGCCCTGAGTACTATCAGGAGTAGCCCCTGAGCACTGCCAGCAGTAGCCCATGAGCACTGTCAGGAGAAACCCTTGAGCACAGAGCCAGGAGTAACCCCTGAGCACAGAGCCAAGAGAGGTCCCTGAGCGCTGCTGGGGTGTGTGCACCTTTCTCCAACCCAGTTCAAATATGACTAGTATAGACAAAAAATAGTATAGACAGTAAAAACCCAAAACCATGGGGTTTGGCTTTTTTACCATGGTGGGAAAAAAATCAGTACATAAACACCAATGAATTATTTTCTATGTATTCCTTGGAGAGACGTAAGAGCATGGCTTAAGCTAAATTAAAGACATATTGCTTTGGAAAACTGAAGCAAGGCTTAGTCTTGTGCGGATTTGGGGAAGGCAGGCAAAAATATGAAGCTCTAGCTGGTGCACATGTGTGAGTGTCAATTTTCTTTCTGAGTCCTTAAGCTGATATTCTTAGCCGTTTCGATTGTTGGGAATTTGAGACTGTCATTTTCTTCTAGAAGTGTGACAGCCAGATGCTTTTCAACTACCAGCAAATGAGGCGAAAATGTATTTGTAATATTAAAAGTCTTTTTAGGGAAAGAGGCCCAGCAAAACCTTCGTTTGCAGCTTGCTTTCAGCACTCGCCTCCCCCCCCTTCACCCTCCCCCCCCGTCATTAAGTTTCTTCTTAATCCTGGTCCCTGTGCTATTTAAGAGCCAGACATGTCCACCAGATGTGCTTTGAGACCTTTTATTTACATGAATGTTCCCCACCAGTCATTGTATATTTTTCTACTTACAAATAAACATATTTCAAATGGCCTATTTTTCAGTTGGCCCTCTTTTCAGCACTTTGGCTGCTTTTAAAGCAGGAAAATGTCTACTAGGCCCTGAATATTTCCCCATTTTTCACTGCACTTTGGACTATTTATATATTTAAAATGTATATGCTTGGTGATTTTCAGTGAGGTGCACCTGGATATTATTTAATGTAAACATGAAATATTCAATCATCATCATTGCAGTACCATACTCTTTATGACTAATTTGAAAAATGTTTAAAAGAAGTCATGAATAAAGAAGATAGTTTCTCAGGGATGACTACTGTTAACATTTCGGTATATTTACTTCCACTTACTTTATTAATACTTTTCATATAGTTACCAATGCTTCATTTTTTTTCCAGCTGAATTTTATTTTTTAATTTAATTAAAGTAGATTTTTAAAATTGAATTAGTGAGATACACAGTTACAAAGTTGCTCATGATTGTATTTAAGTCATACAATGTTCCAGGGGCGAAGTGATAGAACAGCGGGGAGAGTGTTTGCCTTGCATGCAGCCCAACCGGGTTCGATCTCTGGCATCCCATGTGGTCCCCTGAGTACCGCCAGGAGTAATTCCTGAGTGCAGAGCCAGGGGTAGCCCCTGAGTATCACAGAGTGTGAACCCCCAAAAAAGCAAAACAAAAACAAAAACAAAGTGTTCCAACGCCTGTCCCTTTACCAGTGTACAGTTCCCACCTTCAAAGTTTCCAGTTTCCCTCCTGCCACCCCCCCCCCCAGCATGCCCGCCCTCTCTCCCCCTTTTGGGCATTATGGTTTAAGCCCAAAACCTGAGGAACCCCTCAGGAACTGAGAGGTTATCATGTTTGTCCCTTTACCTCCTTTCAGCACTCAGTTCTTGTCCAGAGTGATCATTTCCAAATATCATTGTAATAGTGGTTCCTTCTATATCCTAACTGCCGCGCCACAACCACTGTGGTAAGCTTATAACCATTGAACAGTCCTCCTGGCCCTCATTTCTACCATCCTTGGGTATTAGCCTCATACTACATTGTTTAAATTACAAATTAATTATTGAAATCATTCTGTCTATCTCTCTCCTGACTCATTTCACTCAGCATGGTACTATCCAGTTCCTTCCATTTACAAGCGAATCTCATGACTTCATTTTTCCTAATGGCTGTGTAGTATTCCATTGTGCAGATGTACCATACTTTCTTTAGCCAGTCATCTGTTCTAGGGCATTCTGGTTGTTTCCAGATTCTGACTATTGTGAACAGTGCTGAAATGAGCATAGAAGTGCAGATGGTGTTTCTGCTGTGTTTTTGCCCGCCGGGTATATTCCCTGAAGAGGTATTTCTAGCTGATTTTATTGCCTATCTATTTGTATGTGTGTACAGTTGTAATTATTCTTTTTTAATTAATATTTTATTATGAGTTTTTATGTTCCTGGAGCAAGCAGGTGCCCTTGGGCTCTACTTGCATGAGACAGGACATATGGAGATGTTACTGGTACCCGCTCGAGCAAATCGATGATGAATGGGAAGACAGTGATTTTATTATACAACTGTGAGATATACAATTACAAAGATGTTCATATTTGAGTTTCGGTCATAGTGTTCCAGCACCCATCCCTCCGTCAGTGTCCATTTCTCACCATCAATGTTCCCACTTCCTTCCTCCTCCCCATAGCCTGTCTCTATGGAAAGTTCTTTTTTTTTTTTTGCTTTTCGGGTCACACCGGCAATTCTCAGGGGTTACTCCTGGCTCTGTACTCAGGAATTACTCCTGGTGGTGCTTGGGGGACCATATGGGATGCCGGGGACCGAACCCGAGTCGGCTGCGTGCAAGGCAAGCGCCCTACCCTCTGTGCTATCGCTCCGGCCCCATCTATGGAAAGTTCTTTATCTCTTTTCTCTCTTTCTCTTTCTCTCACCCCCTCCCCCTCGCTTCCTATTCTTACACATTGTGGATTGCAATACATACATTTAGAGATTATCATGTGTATCTTTTTGCCTATATTCAATGCTCAGTTCTAGACTGGCATTATCATTTTCAACAATTATTAGCACACGATTCCCTTCTCTGTCTTACTTAACCCTCTGACTTGCGCATGGCTGTGGTATACCAGGTTTTGAGATATTGCGTGGGCGCAAAGCACCCGCACCATGAGGATTGGGCTGTATCCAGTTGTGGAGTCTGGAGTCCGGACCTTGAGGATGACTGTGGTTGTGTTGCATGAGGTTTTCCGACTTCTGAGAGTCTGGGGGGGGGGGTGTCAGGCAAAGAGCAAAGCCTGCCCCAATTCTAAGATGCCCCATCAGCCTAGCACAAGGAGGGCAGGCAGAGACTCCACCCTACACCCGAGTACCTGGTGTCTGGCTGAGAGCCTTAGCAGCAGTTCTGGGTGGGGCCACCAGGCTTTTGTGGAGGGAGACAAAGTGGGGGAGGCAGCCCCAGTTTCAGCTCCCTAAAAAACCTGGTTGGCGTGGTCACTGAGACTCGCATACCTGGGCTTGAATTCGGCCTCTCTCTTGGTCGGGCTGTTTCCAGCTGTGGAGTCCAGACCTTGAGGATGACTGTGGTTGACTTGCATGAGGTTTTCCGGCTTCTGAGAGTCTGGTGGAGGCAGGCAAGGAGCAAAACCTGCCCTGATTCCAAGATGCCCCATCAGCCTAGCAGAGGGCAGGCAGGTTGGGCCGACCGAGCACAGCCTAGCAGAGGGCAGGCAGTTTTGTGACTCTGCCCTGCACCTGAGTCACAATTATTCTTTTAAACTACTTTGTAATGAATGGTGTGCAACTAGTTTAGTGAGCTAATTCTTCAGTGCCTGCCACTTAAAGTCTTTTCTCTTTTCCTCTTTTGCTTTGTGTTAGTTGTTGTGGGGGTCCATAACCAGCGGTGATCAAGAGCTATCATGTCTGTTCCTGGTGCATCCAGGGGACTTCTGCAGCTCCAGGGACTGACTGACCCAGCTCTTGCGCATGCAAGGCTTGTGTCCTACCACTTGGAGCCACATCCCTGGCTCAGGTTTTGGCTGTTGGTTAAACATTGGCAGTGAGCATCCTTGTATGGCTCATGGAACATGTGCATGTTTAGAAAGTTTATCTGGCTGACTGGGCTTGCTTTTACATTTTCTTCACTTACTATGTATTTTCAATGTATTTCTCTAACCAGTTACAAACATGCACATCAGGCTGGAATGATAGTATAGAAGGTAGAGTGTTTACCTTGAACATGGTCACCCCAGGTTCAATCCCTGGCATCCCATATGGTTCCCTGAGTCCCACCAGGAGAGATCCCTGTGTGTAGAGTCAAGAGTAAATCCTGAACACGGTGGATATTACCCCCTTACTTAAATCATACAAATATCACTTGATCACTTGACATCCCGTTGTTTATCGATTTGCTTGAGCGGGCACCAGTAACATTTCCATTTGACCCTGTCACATGCTAGTGTAGCCCAATGTCATCTGGTTGCTTCAGGAAGAACGAAGAGCCTCAAACCGTTCTTTTCAGGGTCTTGATGAAGAAGTCCGACCATCTTTTAGGTGGGCAGCCACGTGATCTTTTGTCGTCCGTCCTGTGGGATCCAGTCGGTAACAGTCGTCTCCAAATTGTATTACATGTTCAGCCCATCTGATTTTCTATGCCTTGGCAAATGAGACAGCATCCCTGACTCTGGAACATAGAAGGAGAGGTCGAACTCCATCATAAATCATAAATCATACAAACATACACATTATCATATATAATCATACAAATATACACATTATAATTGCATAGGCATTGCATCTATTTATTTTTCTTTTAGATGAAGGTAAGTTGCGTTGCCTCTGTCGCTCTATCAGATTCCCAGTCTAATGTAGCATACTGCCTTTTTTTTCTACCCAGAACCCCCTGAAAATCTTCTTTTAATTTTTTTTTATTATACCACCGTGAGACACACAATTACAAAGGTGTTCATAATTGGTTCTTGGTAATTGAGTATTCCAGCACCCATCCCTCCACCAGTGCCCCATTCCCACCACCAATGTACCCATACCCCCTCCTGCCCATCCCCAGGCTGCCTCAATAGCAGGTACCCCCTTTTCCTCTCTTTCTCTCTCTGTCTCTCTCTCTGTCTCTGCATCTCTCTCCCTCTTCTTTTACACAGTGTGGCTACCTGCAGATATGAAAATCTATCTTATTTAAGCAAATAAACAGTAAACCTGCCTGAGTTACACCAAGCTACAGTTGTCCCCTTTCTCTAGATTGTTATGGTTCCACACAAAGGGATGGTATTAACTGCTCTTAGAAGTTCTGTTTTAAGTGTTATTTCACATATTGGCAAAAAGTCACCTCCTTTCCGTACTGTACATGAGTAGACATCAGAATCTACATCTTCTTCACTGAAATTGTAGATCTGCCTCTCACCCTTGCTTCTGGCTCTCATCCCTGGCTCTGCTCTCCTGACATGAAATGTTTCTGTGAACTGTTGCATGGTAAATGGGAAGCCAGTAACAAATGAAAAAGGGTATCAGACAATGGCCCTTTCGGGGTTAACATTGCACAGTGCTCTTCTCAGGATTTCCAGAGAGTCGCAATGTCCAGAGGAAGCTGTCTGGTTGCTCCCTTCCCCACCAG
This sequence comes from Cryptotis parvus, assembly GCA_021461705.1. Taxonomy (NCBI): domain Eukaryota; kingdom Metazoa; phylum Chordata; class Mammalia; order Eulipotyphla; family Soricidae; genus Cryptotis; species Cryptotis parvus. Next base: position 30,988 of record JAJIBD010000208.1, read on the forward strand.
TGCCATTGCTTTACTGCTTTTAGACAATGATTCCTTCCATCAGGTCATTATAAACCGCAAGCCCCAGCTTCAGGGTAAAATGGGTTTTGGACTCAAGTCCACCATCTTCTCAGATTGCAAGCACCTGAACAAACCTGTTTTGTCTGGCTCTGACTCTGGTCTCTTGACTATTGCCTTTGAGCAATGAGCTGTGGATTTGGTAACAGTGTTGATGGGAACGTTACCGTGGAATATGGTACAGTATTACTAGGAGGAAGTTTCAGCCCTTTTTTTTTTCCGCAGGGGGGGGGGGGTTGTTAAGGTGGATGTAGTTTCAGTGTTCAAATCCAGAATGGTTGCTGTAGTCCTTTGAACCATCTTTATTGCACCTCAGATAGTCTGAACTTTCTAGAAGGTCCATAGGTGACTGGCAATACAACTGTGAATTTGCCTTCCAGCAATGTTTTTTTTACTCTTTTTTTTAAAGTATAAACCACCGAAACAAGATACAATTAAGTTCGGGGTCATACAGGCAGCACCCCCCCTCCACAGGCCCATCTCCCCACCACCACATCCCCTCCCTCCCCTCCCCGCCCCTCCACAGGTTCTTTATTTCTCCCTTCTCTCTCTTTCTCTTCCTTCCCCAGACAACAACACTCCCCCAAGCCAACCCCTCACCCTTCCTTCCCACCCCCCCCCACCACCACCTCCTGAATATGTTTCACTTGACCTTGATTGTCATAATTTACTATTATTTAGCCATGCAAATAAGCACTTCGTATCTTCTCTCCCCAATCCCCCCCGCCCCACTCCCGTTCCTTTAGGACCACCATCCACACGCGGCACTCTCTTCCACGCAGGAAACGACAAGGATGGTGTCCGCTGCGTTTTGTTCCCAGAATTCCCGAACGGCAATTCAATTTCTAGTCTTTAGAATCCAATTGTTTCCAGAAGGCTGTACCGCCGGCATCCCACCAACAATGAGAGCCCCCTTCCCCCACATCCCACCATTTGTTCTTGTTCTTTTGAATATGTGCCAGCCTTGGGTAAGTATCTCATTTTGTTTTGTTTGCACCTCTGATGATTATGTGATGAGCATTTTTCATATGTTTGGCATTAATTTCTTCCTCCAGCAATGTTTTTAAACACTTCCCCCCTCCCCATCCACTAACCACCAAACCCACCGCAACCCAGCACCGCCCCAGCATACCCACTCTATAATGTACTATTTTATTATTATCTCAGACATCAATAACATTTTAAGATCAGGGCCATGAATGCTGTATAAATTTATTTCACTTACACTAGATAGGAACTTTCCCCAATTATTGTCTCTTTCATTCTACATATATGAACTCAGTTTCTCTTCACTGTGTGAAGTGGTTGTGGTCGTGTCTGACAGATTTCTCTACTATAAAGTTACTGGTTTGTTTTCTTTGGTCTGGAGAGCTAGTACAGGAGTTAGGTAGCTTTTTTAGTATATGTTCGGACTCAGTTTGATGTTAGCACTATATGAGCACTACCAGAAATGACCTCTGAACACAGAGCCTGGAGTAGCCTCTGAGTATGTAGTTTGACTTAATAACAAAAAAGAAAAAATTATTTTTTTCTTAACAATATGAGTGATTCATCTGTTGCTGTATGTATCAGTATTCTTTTCTTGCTAAATAGCTTTGTATTCATCAACTACACATTATTTGTTAATTCACCTGTTGACGGAACTTTGGATTTTGCTAGATGTGGAGATTCACCAAGCACATTTTTTCTTCCATAAAGGAGTTGCCAGTGAGCCTAGCAGGAAGCCAGAGCAACCCCCACACAATGAGGTCAGTCATTTTCAACATCCAAAGTCCACAGCTCCTCAGAGCTCCATCCAAGAAAACCTGATATTTCCCCTTTGATTTTCATCAGTAAATGCTCGAGATGGCGCGCCGTCTACTGAGAGATACCACCTACAAGGCAGAGCCTGGCAAGCTACACGTGTTTTATTTGATATGCCAAAAAACCAGTAACAATTATGGACCTCATTCCCATGACCTGAAGGAATGGTTTGAGGCTTTTCCTGTTCCTGGAGCAAGCAGATGCCCCTGGTGTACATTTGCTTGCAACAGTATGTATGGAGATGTAATTGGTGCCCGCTTGAGCAAATCAATGAACAACGGGAAGACAAGTGATACAAGTGATACAGTGGAGTTGCTGATCTACTGGTAAGGCTGTGCTATATGGAAGACAAGTGCCATAGCCCTGGTGCATTCTCTCTGTCTCATTTTGCATACACATTCGCCCGGGCCGGCCCCCCCCGCACATTTTAATAGCTACTTTAAAGTGTCACCTGCTAATTTTAGCATTTTTGGCATGTTTACCTGATTAAGGCTCAGTTGTTCCTTTTTTTTGTTCTTATTACTGGTAACGTTTTGGCATACATAATACATACTGCTGGGGCCAGAGCAATAGCACAGTGGGTAGATTGTTTGCCTTGCACACTGCTGACTTGGGTTCAATCCCCTGGCATCCCTATGGTCCTCTGAGCAAATCTGGGAGTAATTCCTGAGTGTAGAGCCGAGAATAGTCCCTGAGAATTGCTGATGTGACCCCAAAAAAAGCAAAAGCAAAACAAAACAAAACAAAAATTAGATGGCACGTTAAAGATTCTAGGTTCTGTTGTTTTTCAGTGAAGAGTATCACTTTTATTCTGGCAGACAGTTTAATTGGCAATCTTTTAAACTTTATTGGGGGAGTGGATTTGGGCCACACACAGTGATGCTCAGGGTTTACTCCTAGCTCTGCACTCAGAGATCTCTCTTGGCACAGCTATGGGGACCATATGGGGTGTTGAGAATTGAACTCAGGTTGGCTGCCTGTAAGTTAAACATCCTACTTGCTGTACTATTGACCCGGCCCTGATGCATTGATTAAACTCTGACTCCCTATGATGGGTGATCACTGGAATCTTTGGTCAGTTTTCTGTCTTCTAGCAATTGCTTTTGCCTTAGTGCCTTGGACAGTTTTTCTTGTACTCATGCATTGAGGGACAAACCAAATGTTTGCGCCAAGTTTTAAAAGCAGGTTTTAGGATATCTCTTCATTTCTATTGTGCTTTTCTGATTTTTCTCCCAGACCTGTAAACATGTGCCTTTCCTCAAAACCTGGACTTAATTGCGCCACCTAGGTTGAGGGTGCCCTCATTTAAAGATTCTATCAACACTCATGGAGCATTGTTGGTCTTGTTCTTCAAAATGAACTGCTTCCGGGCTGTCAGCCATGATCCAGAAACACAGACACACAGGGCAGAACTGCTACCGGCTCTTCCCGTGAAACTCGAACTAGTAGGAACAAACTTCTCAAAAGAGTAGAAACCAACTACATTCTAGAAACTCAGAAAATCAATGCAAGGACAGAAATCTGCCAGATTCGCCCATAACAAGCCAGGAAAAAAAATCATGACTTTATCAATAACATTGCCATATATGGGCTATAATTGTTAATATAATTAGTGCCAACTAAGGGAACAGTCATGGGAATAGGGGGGGTGGGAAATGAGGGTCTTCGGTGGTGGGAACACACTGGTGGTGGATTGATGTTGAATGATCAATCTTTCTAACTGTATTGTGAAAAACTTTGTACTTTGTAAATCACGGTTTTTAAAAAAATTTTTTGTTTTTACAATTACAAAGATATACAATTAAAAAGTTCATATTTGCGTTTTGGTCATACAGTGTTCCAGCACCCATCCCGCCACCAGTGCCCATCTCCCACCACCAACGTCCCCGGTTCCCTCCACTCTCCCCCCTGCCCTCCTCCATGGCAGGTTCTTTATTTCTTTCCCTTTCTGTCTCTTTCTCTTTTCCTTCCCTTCCAGACTATGGATTACAGAACATACATTAAAGGGTTGTCATGTGTATCTTTTTGCCTCTATTTAATGCTTAGTTCTAGGTTGGCATTAGTACCCTCAACAATTGTTAGCACACTGTTCCATTTCCTGTCTTACCTAGCCTCTGACTCCCACACGTTTGTGATAATTTCCACCTCTGACAAGACCTCCTGATATATGTTTCACTTGACCTTGGATATTGGTATCATAATATGTACATATATATTTATGCCATGCAAATAAATGCAGTCATTCTGTATCTGTCTCTCTCCTTCTGGCTAATTTCGCTCAACATAATCTTCTCCATGTCCATCCATTTATAGGCAAATTTTATGACTTCATTTTTCCTAACAGCTGCATAGTATTCCATTGTGTAGATGTACCAAAGCTTCTTTATCCAGTCATCGATTTTTGGGCACGCTGGTTACTTCCAGATTCTGGCTATTGTGAATAATGCTGCTATGAAAATAAAAGTAGGGATGGTGTTTCCGCTGCGTATTTTTGGCTTCCCAGAGTAGATTCCCAGGAATGGTATGGCTGGGTCAAATGGGAGTTCGATTTCTAGTCTTTGGAGGAATGTCCATATTGTTTTCCAGAAAGACTGTACCAGCCGGCATTCCCACCAACAATGGATGAGTGTCCCCTTTTCTCCACATCCACGCCAGCACTTGTTGTTCTTGCTCTTTTGAATATGTGCCAGTCTCTGTGGTGTAAAGTGGTATCTCATTGTTGTTTTGATTTGCATCTCTCTGATGATTAGTGTTGATGAGCATTTTTTCATATGTTTTTTGGCCATTCTAATTTCTTTCTTGCTGAAGTTTCTGTTCATCTCTTCTCCCCATTTTTTGATGGGGTTGTTTGTTTTCTTCTTGTAAAGTTCTACCAGTGCCTGTAAATCACGGTTTTTTAATAAAAAAAAAATTGGAAAAAAATATTAGTGCTTCTCTAGATTTGTAGGTATGTTAGTTATCTAGCTTTTGAAAAAATTGTTTTTTATTCTCCATGTCTTCACTGTCTGTTTGGTTGTGATTAGAATGAGTGAATGTTATAACCTGCTTTTAAACTTGTTGTGTGATTTAAGAAATATTTCTAGGAGGAGGTGGGGGGCATAAAAAAAAAAGAAATATTTCTAGGAATATTTCTGAAAATAGTCTTAGGAATATAATTACTAATTTAATTGCTCAGAGTGGTCTAGTTTACATCCCATAATTTATTTGTCTCTAATTGTTGGATTTATTATTCCGAGGTATGTCTTTGCACATAAGAGTTGGAATGTATTCTTAATTATTTCATTGGTACAGTTGCCTATATAAAAACAGAAAAATATTTTAAAAATCTGTGACGCTAATTGCTAACCATCTCCACAAAGATTATAACTTTATATCTTAATTGGCTCATCATATTTCCCCTGTCTGAGTTTTATTATTTCAAGAATTGCAGTTTATAAAAGTGCTGTAGTGATATTCATCCCTCCTTCATAGTTTTAAGTATATGTGTCATTTTAATGTTTTGAATATTGTTTTCTTTCCTCCATATTACTTTTAGGTTCTCTGGCCTTTTCTTATTGACCTAGAAAACTTATCAATATTAAGTATATTGCTAAATCCTTATTTATTTAATTTTTTTGCTTCCTGAGCAGCTTCATTTGATAAATTGATGATGATTATTTTGTTTTTAGGGCTTACCAGTGTAGTGGTTTGCTCAATGAATTTACAGGCTGAAATTGATGGCTGAGTAGTTCTATTGAATCTGTGCATTCAAGGTTCTGGAGATCTTGTTACCAAACTGACTTAGTTCAGAAGAGGATGAAGAGAAATGGAATCACAGCTGAGCTGCCTCTCTGTAACAGAGGCTGTGATGCTGTGTCTGAATTCCTCAGTGGATCACCCAGTGGATTGGCAGCTGCCCTGATCTTTAGCCTCCTTCTAGAGACAATAGTCTCTCTCCCTCTACTCCCCTTCCCCCCATTTGTTTTTTTTAATTCTTTTTTTGAGCCATATTCTGTGGAACTCTAGCCCTATGTTCAGGAGTAACCCCTGGTGGTGTTCGGGGAAACAACATGCAGTGTGGGGATTTGAACCCGAATGGACTGTGCTAGTCTAGTCAGTGCCTTACCCGCTGTTCTGTCTCTCTGGCCCTTTCCAGTCTTTCTCTTTTTGGTTTTCTGACCCCCTGTACTTGTTCCCTTCCCATGGTCAGCTTAAATCCACTCAGTTCTTTGTGAACTTCACTGACAGAAAGGTCCCCTGTGGGTACCACTGCCCCGAGAGGGGTAACCGAAGAGTAAGAGACTGAAAAGGCAGGAAATGGTATGAGGAAGGGTACCTGCTTCATGTTCCCTCCTTTTCTTGTTCTTAAGGATTTTGCTATTGTCACACCCATTTGTGTTCAGGAATCACTCCTGGAGGAAGTACTTAGGAAACCATATGGGATGTTGGGGATCAAACCTGGAATGGCTCTACACAAAGCAAATGTCTCAAGTATCTTCCCCACTCTTCTCTGTCTCTGTCTCTGTCTCTCTTTCTCTCTCTCCCTTACACCCTTCCTACTCTCATTTTAAGTGTGCCATCTTGTACACATGAGCAGTGAATCAGCTTCAATCTCTCTGTACTCGTAGGATGCAGGGGTTGGAGCCTTTTCTGGAAGTCCAGTCACATACCAGGGGCTCTTTCATTCATGGCCCATGAATGTGCAGGAAACTCTAGCTCTGTTGTTAGTTTGGGCGAAGTTCATCTTCCCAGAGAAAACATTAGTATAAGGGTACATAAAACCCAGTTGCATCAAAATACCCAAAGTCCACTTTGTGTCTACTTTAGAGAAAGGAGAAAGGGCAAAAAAGAAAGAAGGAGGAGGCAGAGGTAACGAGTCATGGAAGGAATAACATGGTTCCTTACTTGTTACTGTGTTTGAAGAGACCTGCACGAAAGAGTTGTCCCCATGGTTTCCTGTGTCTTCACATCCTGAAGCCCTCAGTGTCTCCTCACTGGCTGGGCTGGATGGTTAGCTTAGTATGCGGGGGCTGGGGGATGAGGACGGGGCTCTGGACTCTGGATGGGGACGAAACCCCTGCTGTGCGTGGAGACCCTGTCTCTGGACACTGCCTCCCCAGGCTTCCGGCTCATCCTGGTCACAGGCCCCATATCTTCAAGGCACCCAGCCAGGGATTATTATTTTCAAACCTCCATTTCTTCATCTTCCCAGTTTCTGGCTTGGGGTGTCCAAAATCTGGCAGCTAGAGCAGCAAGCCATGGTGGGTTCCCCTCCAGACAGGGGCCACACCCAGAGAGATGGTTCATGGAGGAGTTTCTGCCTCAGTGGCTGTAGAGACAGTTGGTTTTAGTTCTTTAAATCTCTGATGGAAGGGTTTCAAAAACATATGGAATAATTTAAAACCTTCCATCCAAATACCAAAGTATCACCCATATAATAATGCATATGGTGCAGTGTTTTAAAGAAAAGATTATTGTTTTGCTGTATTGTTTTCTTCATAATATTTGTGCCACACCTGGTGATGCTCATTGCCTACGCCTGGTGGCTCTGCACTCAAGGGTCTCTTTTGGTAGTGCTTGTGAAACTTTGTAGAGTACTGGAGACCAAATATGGGTGACCACATGCAGGGTGAGTACCTTGCCCATGGTAACATCTCTCTGGTCCCTTTCGCTGTGTATTTTTTTTAAAGAAGACCTATACTTCATTTGAAAACACTTCATTTTACTTTCTCTAGCTCTATAATAATACTATAAAGACCTGTATATAGTTGAGCATTGGATACATATTTTTATTTTTGATTATTAGGGCCAAATGTGCTTATTATACATGACCTGGTTTGAGATGGAATTAGAACTGAGAGGTTGCTCCAGTGGGCTGTGGACATAGTTTGTATGCAGGAGGCTCTGGTTAGACCCCTGGCACCACCTGGGCCTCCAAGAAAAACCATCAGCGACCACTGAGCTCAGAGCTGGGAGTAGCCCCGAGCACCACCAGGTGTGGCAAAAAACAAAATGAAATAGAATAATCATTTTACATTGTGACTATAAAGCTATACAGATTTATTGTCTGTGATTCAGAGAGTAGAGGCATCTAGAAAGTGAAATGGTCCTGTTATTCCATTCCCAGCCATTACCATTGTTTTGAACTTGGCTATACATTTGTAGGAGCATAAGGACTTGACTTTTAAGTGAGTTTGTGTTCTCATATTACATTTGTTCTCTCTGCATAAAACATTGGGCATAAATGCACAAGCCCATTATAATAGATACCAGAAAATGGAAATTTATATAAAGTTACACTAAATACCAAAATTTTGTATGCTTTATGAATCTTTCCATCTTGTCATCTTTCTGGCCTTTCTGGATATTGATGGTAAGAGGTGGGACTGGCCACTGTTCATGTTAGTTGATCTGCTGTGCATTTGTGAGATCATCAGAATATTCTGATTTTTCAACTTTTGAAAAAAAGATATGTTTGCTTGCTTAAAGAGCCATTGTATTTTAGAGAGTTGCCACACTGATGGTGCTCAGGGTATGTTGCTGGCATAATTTACGCTCAGGTGTTGCCCTCTGGTGCGCTTGGGAGAGCACATGTGGTGCTGGGGATTTGACTGGGGTCTATGGGATGCAAGCCTTAATCTCTGTATAATTTCTCCAGCCCCTTAAGTAGTCTTTTTTAGAAAGGAGAGAAATTTAGTGGGGAGAAAAATTCAATCTGTGAAGAATTCTGGGGGATAGCTGGGTGCAGAAGTGCCTGCCTTGAAGGCTAAGGTTCTGGGGAAGGTGGGTGTGGAATACACCAGCTGGTGAACCTTCACTGCCCACTGACCCTCATGCCTAAGCAACCGCTCGGGCCATTTGGGATTCCTGTGATGATAGCAGAGTGTCTCTGCTCACTGCAACCTAATGTGTGTGGACATCTCAACTATAAACAGTATGCCCTGTGGCCTGGACCATAACTATAGATGTGTGAATGCAGGCCTTCACATCCACAACCCAAAAATGGGAAGGAAAGGAACTGAAAAAGAAATCTTGAGGGCATTGAGAGAGCTCAACTGTTAAACACATTTCTAGCATTCGTGAGACCCTGAAGTCTGTCCCCCACATTGCATGGCCTCTCAGAGCAACACTGGGTGCTGTCCCCACACACCCCCCCAGCACCACTGGACCAAGTTCTGAACTACCAGGCCTGCATTGCCTGATTAAAAATCACCAGGAGTGCCCTTGGGCCTGTTCCTCGTTATTGCTGGACACCTTAAGATAGCAACGATGGCCCCACGTATTGGGAGAACTGATCCATAGGACTAAGTTGGGGGTGGTGTTGGGAGGGGTGTTGGGGTTCTTGGGAGAGGAATGTGGGAACAGTGGTAATGGGTGTGATGTTGTGCATGGACACTGTTATTAATAATGTTGTAAGCCACAGAGTCTCAATCAATCAACAAAAAAGTTCTTAAAAATCATTTAAAATCTCTAAAATCCTTTTCTGACTCGCCAGCTGTGACTGAATAATAATAAAATTGCTTAGGCATGTGCCAATGTTTGAAGCAATTTTTTTGTGCTAATTATGCCTCATTTTCTTTACTGATGATCATTTACATGCCAAGCAGCTGAATGTTTTCCCTCCACCTGGTACAGTGGTGGGATGGATGGCTCAGAAACACCAGGTCGGCAGGGAAGAGGCACAAGTGTGGGTAGTACTGAAGCCCCATTAGAGAAGAGGACACCTGGGTCATTGGGTCACTGACACTCAACCAAGAGAGTGACTTCCATGTTGCCAAAAGGCACCAGGAGGATTCTGGAAGGAACCAGTGGTGCCACGAGCCAAACGAGTTTCCATGGGAATGAGCCTTAATATGCCCAGAGCACTTGCTGGTGAAAGGCTCACAAGAAATCATTTGGAGATACAAAGGCAGCGTTTAGCTTTGGTGGTTGAGCAGAATGCAGTCAGCTAACTGCTGGGATGGAAACAGAGACTTTTCAAAACTCCTGCTGCCATTGTCATGCCTGAAACTCGTTTGAACCCTGGCACAGACTGTGTTAGTATAATGGCCTTGTTGTCCTTTAAAGGTTACTTTTAATTGGGCTCCAGAAGCTACTGGAGGTGCTGGTGGCAACCTTGGAGTGTGTGGGGAGGTTCATTAAGTATCTCCTTTCCCTGGTTCAAGCATCAGGGTTTGGATTGTGGCCAGCTGCTGCTAAAATGCTGTCACTTAGGGGATTGCCCTTTAAGATACTCATTTGTTATTATATTGAGTTTCTGTTCTTTTCCTGTTAAGTGTAAATATAGCTTTACTGAACACTGTCTTAGACTCAATTCTTTTTTTTATATTTTTAATTTTTTTATTTTTACAATTACAAAGATATACAATTAAAAAGTTCATATTTGGGTTTTGGTCATACAGTGTAGCAGCACCCATCCCGCCACCAGTGCCCATCTCCCACCACCAACGTCCCCGGTTCCCTCCCCCTCCCCCCCAGCCCTCCTCCATGGCAGGTTCTTTATTTCTTTCCATTTCTCTTAGACTCAATTCTTCCCAGGCCTAGTGGCCCTGGCATGTCTTAGCTTAAAGCATAAATTCCTTTGGCTGTGCTGGTTACCTCACATGTATGACCTAGAATCCTCAAGGATGGGGCAAGTGAGCTGGTTACCTTACAGGCATGGCCCAGAATCCTCAAGAATGGGGGCAGGTTGGGGCGGAGCGATAGCCCAGTGGGTAGGGTGTTTGCCTTGCTCGCGGCCTGCCCATGCCAGCCCGGATCCCATATGGTCCCCCTGCCCATGCCGGCCCAATCCCTGGCATCCCATATGGTTCCCGAGCACCGCCAGAAGTAATTCCTGAGTACAGAGCCAGGAGAAACCCCTGAGCATTGCCGGGTGTGACCCAAAAAAGCAAAAAAAGAAAAAAAAAGAACGGGGCAGGTGAGCTGGGTACAGCATACACATAACCCACAATCCTCAATTGATTGTTTTCTATGCAGGTTACCTTTTTCTGGGGTGCAGTTAGTCATTTTTTTTCCTTTTTGGTAAACCATAATAAAAAGCTTCTTTAGGGGCCAGAGCAATAGCCCAGCGGGTAGGGTGTTTGCCTTGCACGCGCCTGCCCATGCCAGCCCGGGTTCGATCCCTGGCATCCCATATGGTCCTCCGAGCACTCCCAGGAGTAATTCCTGAGTGAAGAGCCAAGAGAAACCCCTGAGCATTGCCGGATTGCCGGGTGTGACCCAAAAAAAGCAAATAAATAAATAAATAAATAAATAAATAAATAAATAAATAAATAAATAAATAAATAGAAAGCTTCTTTAAAAAAAATAACCATTTAATACATTTATTATCTTAAAACTACTCTCCTTTCCCTTCTTTTTTTGTGGTTGTATTAGAAACATTCACCAGTCCAAACATCCAGAAAATGGCCAGGGAGACACAAAAGTAAAGTGACAGAGCTATGTTTACTGGGGTTCATGAGAAATCGGTTGTCTGGTAGGGGGTAGGCATACCCAGAGCGGGATTACAGGCATTTTATTCCCTAGCACGTAGGTCCTTCCTCTGTGTCCTTATAGGCCAAGCACTATGGAGTGTGCAATCTTTCTGGATGCTGCTTTATTGGGTAATTTGAGAGCATGCCCCCTTGCGATTGGTTGGGTTTTGAGAAGCCTCTTTTGGTGGTTTCTACCCACACCAGTGTTTTCCTGTAGTGGGGAAGGTTCTTCCAGGGTTTGCGCTTTCCAGCGCCTGGGCTGCTTCTGTGTTGACCCCACATCCTCCTATCTTGTTTGTTCAAACCCTGTTAGTAGGTGAGTATGATGTGGTCACACTGCCTGCCATTTTCCACTCAGAACTAAAGGCCTCATCTTGAAATGCAACAATACTGGCTTCATTTCTAATGCTAGTGATGACTAAGTGTGAAGCTGAGACTATTGTTCTTGGTGTTCTTGCTGCTTCCCAAGGGGTGCATGGCTGACGTGGTACTTGTTCTTGGTGCTTCCTGAAGGCTGCTTTCCTGATGAGGTACTTATTCTTGGTGTTTCTTGATGGTTGTGTGCCTGACATGGTGCTTGCAAACTTCTTTCATGTATGTGCCTTCCAGAGGCCACACTTACGACCAGAGTGTTTCCATGACTTTGTTAGTTTCAGCATTTCATGGGGTTTCACATGTGTGTGTGTGAGTGTGTGAATGTGTGTGGTGTTTGCACAAACTGGAGGCACACTGCGATTGCTCTCTGCTCCATAGCTACGCTGCACAGCTTCCCGGACTGAGCTCAGCACATATATATATATATATATATATATATATATATATATATATATATATATATATATATATATATATAGTGCTTATATATACTAGCTTAGCACATATATGTAGGTAGTGTTTATACATACATACATACATATATATATAAGCTCAGCACATTTATATGGGTAGTGCTGAGCCTTGCACATATATATGAATAGTGCTGGGCATTAAATTGGCACACACACCTGAAGCAGCCCTGGAGGCTCCCAGGAAAAAGGAGAATATGAGAGAGAGAGAGAGTGAGAGAGAAGAGGAGAGAGAGAAAAAGGGAGAGGAGAGGAGATGAGAAGAGAGGAGAGGAAAGGAAAGGAGAGGAGAGGAGAGGACATGACGAGGGGAGAAGAGGAGAGAGAAAAAAAATAGCAGAGGGGAGGAGAGAGGAGAGGATGGAAGAGCAGCATTTTTTCAGCTGAACCAACCCTGAATCCCTGTACTGAAGATTCTGTCTCCAGAAGGCTTATAGTACAGAAGATTTTGAGGTATCAAGAAAACAAATGTGATGGCCACATGAATTAACAGAACCTTGGTGGGAGGTGGGGGGGTGGTGGTGGAAAACAGGGCAACAGGGGAACTGTTCTGGCCTCTGCAGCTCCCTCTCAGGCTAGCTCTGTGGCTGGCCTTTTTCCGTGGTCCACGATGAAACCTGGTGAAGGCCCAGGGCATTTTCTGACTATTGTCATCTAATACAAAAGTTGTCCAGTTGCTCTGCCTTCCCAGACAGTCTCAGTTGGCTGAACAGCACGTCTGGCCTTGGGTCGCAGGTGTGGCAGGAACTGTCTTTTGATGGCTGGAGTTGCAGGCGGAAAGGCTGGGGCTGGCAGCTTCTCACCCCCAAAGCCTGGCCTGACAAGCTTCTCTAACCCTCCTGAGCTGTTCTGGCTTTTCCAAGTTGCAGCTGGTGAGGATGAGGACTTAGAGGGTCAGGGAATGTTCCCTTGGTGATGTCAGCTCACTCTGTGGCTTTCCCCAGTCTGTGGATATGTGCCTGTGTTTGCAGGCGTTCCTTGCTCTAGAGCTGAGGCATCTCCTACGAGATGGCAGGAAATGCATGGTCCCTGACCCCTGTGCTCCCACCCTGGCCACGTCAAGAGCTCGTCCTCTTCTCTGTTGCCAGACTATGCCCCTCCTGGCTGCCCTCCTGTCCTGCTCTCAGAACAAGCCAGTTTGGCTCCTTGCATATTTAAACATAATGTGGTTATGATTCTGTCTTGGACTGAGCTTCCTACATTTCCTGCTCAATTGCTCTGACTGAAGCTTGAGTTCTACAGCCAGGAGAGCTCCAGGGGCCGCAGCTCATGCTCTGAGTGTGGGGAGCCCCGTGGGTCTGTTTCCAGTTTCCCAGCACGTCCAGGAGCAACCCTCAGGCTCAGAGTCAGGAGTAACCCCTGAGCACTGCCAGGAGTAGCACCTCTCCAAAGATTTAGCTATTTTCTGCCTGTCTCCTTTTCCCTTTCACTCTCCCTCCCATCTTCTCTGTGTAATCAGTCTTGGTTTATTCTACTATTGTTAGTAGTACTGTTTCCACTTTGGAAATATTTTTCACTGCAGATTGTACACTTATATTCCTGGGTAAATTGACTATCTCCCTCACCATACTCCCTGGAATTAATAATTGTTAAAAATTTTTAAAAATCCCCACATTTTATTTAGCGTTTTCCTTGCACAAGCCTATTTTTCAATAACTTTTTCACTATGATGTGCTACTCTTGTCTGTATTCTTCCTCAAATACTTAAAGATATGTGCCCATTTCAGGTATTTGATCAGTATTTCATTTTGGGGCTACTTCTTTTATCCTTCCATCTTCCTGCCCAGCGAGATTATCATTGTTGTACTGTCATTCATCCATACTTTCTTTTTTTTTTTTTTTTGGTGTTTGACTCATACCTGGCTGTGTTCAGATATATATTGATCTGTGCTCATGGATCAAATCTGACAGTACTTAGAGGGCTCCTATGTGGTGCTTCAGATTGAAACCTGGACAGTCTTATGCAGGGAAAAATGCCTTACCCTCTGTTTCATCTCTCTGGCTCAGGACAATTCTTTCATCAGGGCTAGAGGGGGTTGCTTTGGGGACTTTGGGGACTATTGGGACACACCTGGCTGGGCTAAGGTATCACTCCTAGAAGTGTTTTGAGGACCATATTCAGTGCTGGGGGTTGAACTAAGGTTGGCTGCATGCAAGATAATTACCTTACCCCTTTGTTATCTCTCTGGCCCCAGATATTGCTATGTTGCTTTCCTATTGGAATCCTGAGAGTCTAAGCTCACTCTGCATTCAAATGTTTTTGGGGGACAAGAATGCACTTTGGGTTATACTCAGTGGTGCTTAGGGGCTGTTCCTGAGTCTGTAATCAGGAGTGAGCCCTGGTAGTGTTTGAGGGACCAAATGTAGTACCAGGGATCAAATCAGGTCTGCTACATGAAAGGAAAATGCCTTATCCCTTCTACTATCTCTCTGGCCTCTGTTTTCCTATTACTTAATTGATTCCTTCATTTGCAAAAGCTACTATTTGGTGATTTGCCTAAGAAACACATTCTGGGAATATACTTTTTTGAAATACTGAATATATTTATGCTACCCTATGCTTGGCTGATTGTTTAGTTGAAAATAATTCTATATTGAATTCTATGTTGAAAATAATTTTTCCTGCAGGCTCTTCAAGGTGTTTCATTGCTTTCTTTCAGCAACTCAGTACTGTTCTGAGTACACATCCTTTGTATGTGACTTCTTCATTTTCTGTCTCTCGAAGCTCAAAAGATTCTTTTTATCAAGACTAATCTGAAATGTCAGCACTGACAATGTGTCTTTCTGTGGACTTGTAGTTATTCACTTCCCATTTGTTATACATTAGGATATAAATGTAAAGAACAAATAATTCATTATATATATATATATATATATATATATATATATATATGAATAGACTTTTACTCAGCCCAGATTATAAAAAGATGCTTCATGCAAAGTGGTTCAAGAAACACTTAAGCTTAATGCATCTTTTAACCTGGGGCAAAAATGTTAGAATAGGGATCTAGCGGAAGTGTTCCTATTACATTAGGTTCTTGGAGCAGTGTTGTTTTTCTTAGTTTTGCTTTGTTTTGTTTTGGTTTTGGAACTTCGCTCTTTAGTGCTCAGACTCACTCCAGGATTCTCTGCATAGGGATCTTTCCAGGTGGTTCTTAGGGGGTCATATTGGTTCAAGAATTGGCTACATGTAAGACCAAGGGCCTTACCCCTCTACTATCTTTCTGGCCTATCTTGGTGCAATTTTTGAAGAGTCAAAAACGCTTACCACCAGGGGGAGAAATGTACTCATTCATTCATTCATTCAGTTTTGTTTATTCATTCATTCATTCATTCATTCATTCATTCATTCAAGTTTGTTTAAAGTCTAAGCATTTGTGTGGCCTATTATGACTGTTTCTCTATTGTGCCTGTTTTAGCATTGACTTGATCTGCTTAGTTGGGCTTTGGGATCACAGGGTTTACTCCTGACTCTGCACTCAGGAATTACTCCTGGCGGTACTTGGGGAACCATATGGGATGCTGGGGACCGAACCCAGGTTGGTTACATGCAAGACAAGCACCCTACCTGCTGTACTATCTTTCTGGCCCCCAAAGATCACTTCTGAGGGTGCTTGTCTATGGTGCATCTATGGTGTCAGGGATCCATTCTGGGTCAGCCATGTGCAAGACAAGTGCTTTACTATTCTCAGAGCTGGGATTGGGTGACTCCAGGATGGAGGGCATCATAAAGTAGAGGGAAGAAGCAGTACTCCCAGAGTAGAGGGGTATGGGCAGCTTCAGAATGGAGCCTTTCTTAGCTGTTCTTATTCTAAGTATTTTAAATGTTTTTTAGTGCAGTTCAGATCTGCAGAAAATGGACCCCCTGCTTGCTTTCCATTGCTTATTTTCCTGTATTGCCTTCTAAATGGAATTGATAAATAGAGGAGGTGGGAAACATCATATTATTATTTTTTTTTACTTTAGAGGAATTATAATTATATCTCACCAGTAGGCAAAAAAATATTTGTAAAATTTGGTACCTAGTCTATATCATAAAATTTCACTTTCCAGTTTATAAGAATTTTAAACCTTGTATTGGTGTTGAATTTATTGGTATTTTTTGGACTATACCTGGCAACACTCAGGGGTTACTTCTGACTGCACCCAGGAATTACTCCTAGCGGTGCTTGGGGCACCATATGGGATACTGGGGATCAAGCCTGGGTTGGCTGTGTGCAAGGCAAATACCTTCCCCCACTGTACTATTGCTCTGCCTCTCCCCCATGTTGAATTAAAAGAAAATCACTTACTTCTAAAGAAAAACTGTGGATTGAATTGCTAAGGTGCGATACCTGGTTTCTCCTAGGGGAAAAGTCATTGTCCTTGAAGAAGAGCAATAAATCTATCGTGAAAGATGATTGACATGATGGTGAAGTGTTTTGTAAATATCTACCCTGGATGGGAATGCCCATGTGGTTACTCTGAAAATAATGCAGAGCTTTGCTTGTTTTCCTTTCAGTATTACTTCACGGTTCTCTTTGGCCACGAGGGGCAGAAACCACTGGAACTGCGCTGTGAGGAGGAGCAGGACGGCAAAGAGTGGATGGAGGCCATTCACCAAGCCAGGTAAGGAGCTCATGGCGGCTGCATCTTTGTGGTGTGGGTGGGGAACGTCACTACGTTTTGGAAGGTGGTTTTGGAAGGACTTGTGGGTTCCATGAGGGGTTTCCGCTGGATCCCACCACCTTAGTCATGTGTGAGGGGTTCTTCAAGTTTTTGACTCTATCCTAGATCTGAAGATGGATAATGAGAGATGAGGAAGAGGCCACTTGTGTGCCTGTTCTGATGTGGCAGCCATTAATCTGAGGGCTCCTCAAAGAAGCAGAAGTGTAGCAGCTCATCTGGTTCTCCATTCTCTCAGAATCTGTGAAAGGGGCATGATCTGGCAAAGAGGCATTAGAATGACTCCTGATTGACAGGAAACCATGACCTGTTCATTGTTCTAGGTTTGTACAGATAGTGATTAGCAGAGCTAGGATGCCCATGTGTGCAAATAGCATCCCACATACCAGCCCCTCTCTTGTAAATCAGAGAGGAATTTTCGTTCCTCTAATACATAATTTGGAGAGTAGAAAGGTGCACGCTTCATCCCTCACGGGGCGGGAAATCTGAAAGAGATGCAGGCAGAGGTTTCCACTTTTCACACTGGATTCTAATGCATCCTTCCTGCTTGCTTTCAAGATGCCTGTGTTACTGCTTTGTGCCCATCCTGTCATTCCCTCCTGCTCTGGTCATTGCACAATTCCCTGCGCATCTCTCTCTGGTCCCCATGTGTCTGTGGAAAACTCCATCTGGGGCAGCATTGCTCTCTCTACCTGCCACCCTGCTCTCTTCTCTTACATGTTCATTCACATTGGTACCATATCCTTCCTTAGTATCTCCCCACAGATGGGGAGAGACAGTGTTTTTGCATGCAAGGCTTGTCTCTGTAAGCATGTAGTTCCTTTTGGGTGACCCAGCTTTTTCTCCAGAGAGCCATGACAGGTGTCTACACATACATGTTCAGCGTTCATACTAGTGAGGTCACTGTGAAAATGTCCTTCATGGAAATTTCTCCTTCCGGAGCTGGACCATATTCAGAGGAAGAGGAAGAAGGGTAGGAGGAGGACGTACTGCATCTGAATGAAACGCAGAGTTCATTTCCTGACCACCTACACCACAGAGTAGGTGGCTAGAAAATATTTTCAGATGAATTTGTAAGAGGCTGTTCGTTCTGAGCAAATTTAGACTGTTCTTGCATTCAAACCATTTTCCCTCTAAGCCCTCTCCCCTCTGTACCTCTCTCCTCCTTTTTTATCTTGTGTCCTTTCTTCAACTGCTTTAATGGGCTCATCCTTTTTTTATTTTATTATACCACCGGGAGATATACAATTACAAAGATGTTCATGTTTGGGCTTTGGTCTTACAGTGTTCCAGCACCCATCCCTCCACCAGTGCCCATTTCCCACCACCATGTCCCCAATTCCCTCCCTCCCCTAGCCTGCCTCTATGGCAGATTCTTTATCTCTTTTCTCTCTCTCTCTCTCTCTCTCTTTATCTCTTCCTTCTCTTACACACTGTGGATTGTAATACATACATTTAGAGGTTATCATATGTATCTTTTTGCCTGTATTCAATGCTCAGTGACTGGTATCACTTTTGACAATTATTAGCACACTGCTCCCTTCTCTGTCTTACCTAACCTCTGACTCCCACACGTTTGTGGTAGAGTCCACCTTTGATAAGACTACCTGATCCATGTTTTGCTTGACCTTGGATATTGGTATATATATATATATATATATATATATATATAATGCAAATAAATGCAGTCATTCTATATCTATCTTTTTACTTCTGGCTAATTTCACTCAACATGATCCTCTCCATGTCCATCCATTTATAAGCAAATTTTATAACTTCATTTTTCCTAACAGCTGCATAGTATTCTGTTGTGTAGATGTACCAAAAGTTTCTTTATCCAGTCATTAGTTCTCGGGCACTCTGGTTGTTTCCAGATTCTGGCTATTGTCAATAGTGATGCTATGAAAATAAAAGTGCAGATGGCATTTCTGCTGTGTGTTTTGGCTTCCCGGGGTATATTCCCAGGAGTGGTATGGCTGGGTCAAACGGGAGCTCAATTTCTAGTCTTTGGGTGGATGTCCATATTGTTTTCCAAAAAGGCTGTACCAGTTGATATTCCCACCAAAAATGCATGAGAGTTCCTTTCTTCCTGCATAATTGTCTCATCCTTTGAAGCAGAAACATACTATGTGTTTTATATGCTTAACTTTTTTCAATTCCTCACATCAATCCAATAGGATGTTACTGACTCTATTGTACAGACGAGTAAGCAAACTCCATCAAGACTAAGCAGATTGGCCCATCTTCAATGCAAAGTTAAGCACTAGAGCTGAGATTAAAACCCAGGTCCACCAGAACCTTCCACTGGTGTTCAATGCACTTTTCTTCATGTCTTTTTCTCTTCAGTTTTTCCTGTCTCCTATTTATTTTTCTCTTGTTTTTTTTTTTTTGGGGGCACACCAAATGCTCAGGGGTTACTCCTGGCTCTTTGCTCAGGAATTACTCCTGGGGTGCTAGGGGACCATATGGGATGCTGGTTATCAACTCCAGTTCGGCCGTGTGCAAGGCAAACACCCTGCCTGCTGTGCTATTGCTCTGGCCCGGTTTTCAAGAATGAATTCACTGGCATTCAGAGGTTGAGAGAAGATGTTATTTGCAAACTATTTCAGTGCTTTTGCCACCTTCCTTGCCACCAGAACATCCTCTGAGTTACTTGGGGTCACCAGCCCAGTCCTAATAATTTGATCCATTCTTTTTTCTTCAGATTTGCCATAGTGAAAGAAAAACCAGCATTCTCTTTGAGTCTGCAAAGTACAAAACAAAAGCAAAGTGGTAGTATGTTTGCAAACTGTGCCAGTGATTGAGCAGTATAACTTGCTTTCCATAGTGTCGGGACGCCGCAGGGGTCCCCAACAATACCAGGAAGCGAAGTTCCCTTCTACCTCCGAGCCGGCGGGAATGGATGAAGACTCAGGAATCCGATGCAGTTTTAAAAGGCTTTACTTATCACAGGTTCAGGCATACAAATCAGCAATAGAAAAAAAACCCTGTGCTTAGGATTCCTGGCTAAAACCCCAGCCACGTGTAGGCCAAGATGGCGGCCACCACGTGTTAAGGCCCTGTAAAGAGGAGACAAAGACAAGACTCCCAAGAAGAGTGCAAGCCCCAAAAGAGAGCCGAGAGAGAGAGAGAGAGAGAGAGAGAGAGAGAGAGAGAGAGAGAGAGAGAGAGAGAGAGAGAGAGAGAGAGAAGCAGGCTGGTTTTATGCCCCTACAACCCAGACCTCCTACTATTATTGGAAGCAGGAAGGGTCAAATGCCCTTAGGTAATTTCTCCCAGCACCTCACCTAGGCCCTATTATATGCTAATGTTTTGAGCCAAGATCTGCCTGGAAATGCCTTTATAGGGTAGAGAAGGGGGTTTCTGAGATGGCATGTCTCTGTACCAAAAACTAGTACTAATGCCAGTTAAATATTTCTCCAAGCCTTCACAAGAATCTTGTCTACTTCATGGTAGTTTTGTATTTTAGTTGTTTTTGAGTTATCAGGGAGCCATGCTTGCTTGCTTGGAGGCAAACAGCATTTCTCTCTGGTCTAATTACTTAGAGAACCAACGTGGCCAGGCAAATATGCTGGTAAGATTTAGCTAGTCCCACGATGATTGTGGTAGCATGAGAGAATATTTATACCAGCCAGTACAGAATACATGGTCAGATAAACAGCCACATTTAGACTACCCCCCTTATCTACGAAGTGACCTGCAGGAGGCAATCCAGGGCAGATGCAGAGGCTCTTAAAGGAGTCCTGCAATACCATAGGAAATGTTGGGTTTGTGTTTTCTTACGTTCAGCTCTTTAACTTCTCCCTGTCACTGCTCTTTCTCTTCCCTGACAGTGTTTTTGCTTGCAAGGCTTGTCTTTGTAAGCACGTAGCTCCTTCTGCAGGGTGACCTGACTGAGCTTATAGACACCTTGTTTTGCACCTCCCCGCCCCCCCCTCATCCCCACTCCATAAGACAGCAGTTGGTTTTGTCTTAACCCTGGATTTTCCTATGTTGAGCACAACTGTGACCCCTCCCCAACCAAAACCATATACTCTTATAGCAGTCCTTAAAATGTATTTGTCCCACGGTATGAATTGTATTGTTCTTGACTTCTCATTGTATTTTCTCATATTATTTCTTTCTACAATATTTCGGCATATAACCATGTTTTACAAAGGATAATAGATAATTTTTAGGGGCCCCACATTAGCCAAGCATTTGAAGCATGAACAAACTGGCTCTAAACTGGAAGGAAGGTACAGTGCTTGAAGAGTAGCTTTCATCTTCTTTTGATCTCTATGAACAGAAAAACTGGAGTTTCCACTTTGTTTAAGGAACCTGAAAGGAGACTTGTTGTGGACAGAGGTGACAGTGGGAGTCCCCATGAGAGCCCTGCCACAGTCCAGTATTTGCTATATAAGAAAGTGTTATAAGAAGAGCCGGGATGTGGTTCAAGTAGCAGAGCCAGATCTTGCCTGTGTGAGGGACTCAGTTTGATTCCAGTCACCACAAAATGCTCCGGAGCATTGCTGGGCATGACCCTCTAACAATAGCAATTAAATATACAAACACATATATGTATGTGTATTATATATATATATATATATATATATATATATATATATATATGCCTGACAATATATGATGTGGCCACAAAACCAACAAATATAGATATATGCACACATATGTCTTTGGAAGGCAGTTTGGGCCACCAAATGGTGCTCAGGGCTCTTCTTCTGGCTCTGTGCTCGAGAATCACTTCTAGTGATGCTTAAGGGACCATATGCAGTGCCAGGGATTGAGTATGGTCAGCCATGTGTAAGGCAAGTACCTATCCCTGCACTCTCTCTAGCCCCTGAAACATATCCGAAATGTTGATTAGCCATTTGAGTAAAATTATTGATGTGAGAAAATGTGAAAGTCAGAAAAAGTGAGACTAATATATCAGCAAGCGGGGGTGTCGGTGGTTGGGCCACACTTGGTGATGCTTGAGGCACATGACTTAGTTGCTGTACAGGAAAGAGCATTATGTAAGATGACCATGAGTAGAGCTGTGGGGTGTGGGGCTCAGGTGTCTGCGGCCACTGGCATGGTTCACCTGGTGAGCTGCTGTGTCTACTGTTGGGTCTTCCCAGGTCCCAAGGTCAGCACAATGCCTGGAACAGGAGGATTAGTGTTCCATGAGACTGAGCATAATCCTGGAGTTAGAGGGAGTTTTAGGCTAAAGTAGCTAGGATGGGGTTCTAGCCCATCTTACAGTTTTTGACTGAGTTGAAAATATGGACCCTTCTTGACTGATAAGTTTGGCCCTTTATTATACTGCACCAGAGCATTCTCTTTATTTTTCCTGCCAGGGTTGCTGATGGGGGGTTGGGGGTTGTCGTCTTCTAGTCTTTTTTATTTTTAATTGAAGTAACAGTCAGTTTGGCTTTGATTATAAATATTGCACATGAATATTTTACCCCAACTATATGCCTCAAAGTTGCCATCTGTTGGTTCTCGGCAGATGTGTCTGTCTTTCATCAGGTTGATTTATACAGCTTCACTTAGTTATTTCCCCTGGCAGTCAGAAGCCATTTCCCCCTGTAGACTGTAAGCTAAATAATAAAAAATTTGAAATAAGAGGGGCCAGGGGATGGGACTCAGTTAGAGTGTCTGCTTTGCAGGCGTCAGGCCATGAGTTGGATTTCCAGCACCTGCCCATGTGCTGAGTGTCTTCCTGGTGGCACTGTGGATGTCATTGCCGGGCCACGGCAAATCATGTGCCTCTCTCTCTCTGCATGCTCAGGTGTGTGACCCCTGCTGAGCCCCTTAGCCAGGTGGAACCATGGGAAAAATGGGAATGGTTCCCATGGTTGGGAAGTTGTCCCAGGAGGAACAGCAAATTTTTAAAAAGAGATTTAAAAAAAAATAGAATGATCTGGAAATGGTAAGAAATGAATTTGGGGTGGAGGGAGATTGAGCTCCATGCAGTGAGTGGTACTTGGGAAACTTGGGTTTGCACCTGAGGAAGCTCAGAGGCTCGTAAGCAAAGCCAGGGACCAAACGAGGAGCAGCACAGGCAGGGCATCAACCTAAATCTTTCCAATGTCTCTCTGGCCCAGAAATCAAAAAGTAAATGTAAATAATAAACTTTGCAAAATAAATCATCATATTCATTTTAGGGTTTTTTTTTGTTTTTGTTCACCTGACTGTCACCTTTCATTTGAGTAATGAACGTGTGCCAGGTGTTTTGCCGGAGCTGGGCTCATCCTTGACAGTTTGATCTGGATTATTGTGGCACCCCAAGCTGCCCTGTTCTTGCCCTTCTCCTTCCAGGCATCCCTTCATCTTTTCTCACCCCAACAGCAGGGATGGGAAGAAGCCCAAGGCTGTATGTCCTTGCTGACCCTAAAGATCCTTACTGGCAAGAAGGTCCTGGTCCTTCTTCTACTCTTCACCCTCAGTGACCCTGCTCCTGGCCATTTGTCCATGGTTGTGCAACTCCCAGAACAGGGCTTTTGCTTTGCTGATCCTTCACTGGCTGCCATGGTCCATTGCTCACATGTCGGTTCCAGTGCTGACTTCTCCCTCTACAGATTGTGAGCGCCATCTTCCCTGTGTCCTGCCCTGGTCACCCTTCATTAATTTAAATGCTAATCAGTGCATTTTTTTGTTTTTATTGTCTTTTGCTTTCCACAACTCTGTCA
The DNA here is from genome assembly GCA_021461705.1 of Cryptotis parvus. Classification (NCBI taxonomy): domain Eukaryota; kingdom Metazoa; phylum Chordata; class Mammalia; order Eulipotyphla; family Soricidae; genus Cryptotis; species Cryptotis parvus. The sequence goes on from JAJIBD010000208.1 coordinate 54,484, forward strand.
GAGCCAGAGTGTAGACACCCCTCCCCCACTTGACTCTTTGTATGCAGTCCTTTGACTGTCCTTGCTACCAACGAAAATGGAATAAAATAAGGAGTTTAGAGTCATAGAATCAGAGAAGGAAATAAAAGCCTGTCTCACAGACTAACAGCCATTTACTATCTGGTGTCTTTTATGCAGTCAGTAATGTGGAGATACTAAGGAGCACCAAAAAGAAGCACAGAGCAGGTAATTAGCAATCACCCCCAGCAGCTCCAGCCAGAGAAAATGTGCCTTTATGTGTTTAGATTTGTCTTTTGCTGAAAGTGCAAAAATGTACTTTTTTCTTTCTCTTTCCTCTTCCCCACCTTTTCCGTCTGTGTTTATTCATAATTTCTCTTCCTGCATACCTTCATATCCTGGGGGCTGTTTTGATAAATAAAGTTTCATTGGATATCTTTGTAGGAGTCTATATTTCTCTTGGGTTAGATTAGTAGATGTGAAATTACTCTGGGAATGAAGGGAATAGAAAAGGAAATAGCATCTTTTGACCTTTTGGGCGTGTTTTATGATACCCTCTAGCACCTGAAAATGGCTCATTCCAAAGCACTGTGGGGAGCCCGCCACCATATCTTGAATGATGCTGAGTACTATTCTTTGCCAAGAGTCTATATTTCTCTGGTTAGATTAGTAGATGTGAAATTACTCTGGGAATGAAGGGAATAGAAAAGGAAATAGCATCTTTTTTGACCTTTTGGAGCGTGTTTTATGATACCCTCTAGCACCTGAAAATGGCTCATTCCAAAGCACTGTGGGTGAGCCCGGCCACCATATCTTGAATGATGCTGAGTACTATTCTTTGCCAAAATTCTTGGGGCTGAAGTGATAGTACAGTGGTTAGGGAGGTAGCTCATCCCCAACTCCATGAAAGTTGGAGGATCTGTCACAATTTGAGTTTTTTTAAGGGATTAATTTCTGGCTGGAGCCTCGTCCAAGCAGTGGAGTCCAGCCTTGAACATGGTGGTGATAGTTTAGTGTGGAAGTTTTTTGGATCCTGGGGCTCTGTTTGAATGGGTGGGGGGCTCATCCACCCTCCAGGCTTCCCCATTAGACTTCGCCTGGCACGAGCTGAAAACATCTCTGCTTCTGGCTGGTATTCTTATGGTCTTTATTTTCTGCTTTATTTGGTGCTGGCTGCGACCAAGCAAAGTGCATGAATTCTGCTCTCCAGGAAAGCATAATTTCCCCCAGTAGCCTAAGGGAACTTGGAAGTGGGCTTTCTTTCATCCAGACCTCCAGAGGAGAATAGCTCTGAACAACACCTTCATGGTAGTAGACGTGTGAGACCCCAAGTTGCTATTTAACAAGCCTGACCTGGACTCCTGATGCCCAGAACTGTAAATAAACATGTGTGTTGTTTTAAACTACTAAGTTTGTAGTAACCCATTACACAGTAGAAAAGTCATGAGTGTATTTCATTCCATTTCACTCTTATTGTTTTTTGTTTTTAATTCTCTTTCCCATATACTCCGTAGACTGCAAAGCCAACCTCCTTCTGTCTGAGCTATTTCTTCCTGGGAGTCCTCGTCTTCCTCTTCGTCCAGGTCTTAGACTGTGACCTGTGAGCATGCCTCAGCGACCTCTCCTGCCATTCCTGTTTTTACTTTGGGGAGTGAAAATAAAAAGAACCTAATTTCTAAATGTCCTAAGGGCACTCTCTTGGGAGTTGAGGTGTGGGTTTAGGCCACACTCAGCCGAACTCACTGCCTATTTTTGGAGATACTTGAAGGATTGTGTGTGGTGCTGGGGATCAAAATAGGGTCTGCTTCATGCAAGGCAAGTGTCTAAATCTCTGCACTATCCCTAAAGCACTTTTTTAAGCAAAATACTATAGTAGCCAACCCCTTGTTTGCCCCTTTCTTTTGCTTTACGTATTCTGAGTTCTGAGTTCTTGTGTCACTTGAGCTTGTGGGAGGTGTGAGCTTGTGTGATTTCCTGTACTTAGATCTTCCACTGCTCACTATTCACAATAGCCAGAATCTGGAAACAACCAGAGTGCCCAAGAACAGATGACTGGATAAAGAAACTGTGGTACATCTACACAATGGAATACAATGCAGCTGTTAGGAAAAACAAAGTTATGAAATTTGCCTTCTGTTTTTGCTCACTTACATAAACACTTACAAAAGCATTCTTGACTCTTAAACTGGTTGACTTTTTTTTAAAGATAATCTAAACCTCTATTAATACATCAGTTTTAGTACGCACATGATATTTTATTAGAATCTCTACTTAGAATGTAAGTTGAGGTATTTAATATGTTTGTGTATATGTTTTTGTTTGGCTGTTTTCTTCTTGTAAAGTTCTACCAGTGCCTGATATATCCTGGATAGAAACCTCTTATCAGATGGGTATTGGGTGAATATTCTTTCCCATGTGGACTGTCTTTGTATCTTGGTCATTGTTTCTTTTGAGGTACAGAAGCTTTTAGCTTCATGAAGTCCCATATGATGATCTTTTCTTTTAGTTGTTTTGTTAGTAGTGTTTCTTCTTTGAAGATGTCCTTAGCTTCAATGTTGTGGAGGGTTTTTCCTATTTTTCTTCAATGTACTTTATGGATTCATGTCTGATATTGAGATCTTTAATTCATTTTGATCTGATTTTTGTGCATGGTGTTAGACAGAGGTCTAAGTTCATTTTTTACATGTCGCTGCCCAGTTTTCCCAGCACCACTTGCTGAAGAGGCTTCTTGCTCCATTTTGTACTTTTTGCTCCTTTATCGAAGATTAATTTTTCATGTATCGGACATTGATTGTCAGGATACTTATAGGTTCACAGGTCTGTTTTTATTCCAATACCATGCTGTTTTAATTACCACTGCTTTGTAGTAGAGTTTGAAGTTGGGAAAGGTGATGCCTCCCATCTTCTTTTCCCCAAGGATTGCTTTAGCTATCTGTGGGGGTTTATTATTCCATACAAATTTCAGAAGTGTTTGGTCAATTTCTTTGAAGAATGTCATGGGTATCTTTATAGGGATGGCATTGAATCTGTATAAAGCTCTGGAGTATTACCATTTTGACAACGTTGATTCTCCCTATCCATGAGCAGGGAATGTGTTTCCACTTCCTTGTGTCCTCTTTTATTTCTCCCCACCCCCCCCCCCCCCCCCCCCCCCCCCCCCCCCCCCCCCCCTTAAAGCAATGTTTTGTAGTTCTCTTTGTAGAGGTCCTTTCTGTTCTTCATCAAACTGATTCCTAGGTATTTGATTTTCTGTGGCAAAATTGTAAATGGGATCATTTTCTTTTTATCTCTTTCCTCTTTTTTGTTATTTGTATATAGGAAAGCCACCAACTTTTGGACGAGATCGAGTGCGTTCAGGGTGGTATGGTCGTAGACGCCACCAACTTTTGGGTATTGATTTTGCATCCTTCTACTCTAAGTGTCTATTGTTTCTAGGAGATTTTGGTAGAGAGTTTAGGGTTCTCTAGGTATAATATCATATACCTATGATATTATCATATATGATATATATGATATTTATGATATATATGATAATATATCATATATATGATATACATTATCATATATGATATGATATATAATACATATCATATATTATCATATACCTATAATATTATCATATGATATATATCATATGGTATATGATATATATCATATACCATAATATGATATTATCATAAATATCATATATATCAATATACATATATCAATATACATATATCAATATACATATATGATCTTATCATATAATATATGTATATTATCATATACATATATACCTATGAAATTAAAAAAAATTATTATACCACCATGAGATAATACAGTTACAAAAGTGCTCATATTTGAGTTTCAGTCATACGGTGTTCCAGCACCCATCCCTCCACAAGTACCCATTTTCCACTACCAATGTCAATGTCCCCTGATTCCCCCTCCCCAGGCTGCATCTATTGCAGTCAATTTTCACTCTCTCTCTCTCTCTCTCTCTTGCTCTCTCTCTCCCCATCCCTTCTCTTACACATTGTGGCTTGCAGTACATACATTAGAGGTTATCATATATATCCTTTTGCCCACTTTTAATGCTCAGTTCTACGCTGGTATTATCATTTACCATAATTATTAGTACACTGTTCCTTTCTCTGTATTGCCTAATCTCTGACTCCCACACATTTTAAGTAGGTTCTATCCACTAATAAGACCTCCTGATTCATGTTTTGTCTGACTTTGGATATTGGTATCATGTTATTTTTTTATATCATGCAAATAAATACAGTCATTCTGTCTGATGGCATGTTTTTGTGTCTTTTCCAGACTGTTATGGTTAGTTCTTTAAATAGGAAATGATTTCTATATTTTCAGTGTTTTTGTAGCATTTCACCGTGGCCTTTCATACAGAGTGTGGCAGATGTGCGAAGCTGTCGGCATGCATTTGATTGCACTCCCTGGACAGACTTTTTCTTTTAATAAGAGAAAATAAAAGATTGCACTGATTTAAAATATTTGTAATAAATTCATCACATTTCTATTAAAATTGATGATAAAGGGGAGAATGTTTATTATAATTACTTTTCTTGAATTATAATTTTAATGTTCATTATACTTTCCTTTGTATATTCCCTTATTTCTATGGGAACTCCACTCTTATTTTTCTTTTTTTACTTTCTTTCCTCTTGTTTAAACTTGCACAGATTTTATTTCTACTCTCTAAGGGTAATTTCTTAGAACAAGTTACTTAAAAAATATTGCTGGCACTTGTTTTCTTCTAACACCAACAACACACATGATGTAAGTGCTGAGGATGTTGAGATAATTGAACCAAAATCGTGATTTTAGAATAGTTTTCTATAAGAGTCCTGAAGTTCCAAGTAACAGAAACCCTATTTTACACTAGTTTAAATTCAAAAAGGAAAGGGCTGGAGTGATAGTACTGTGGGTAAGACATTTGCTTTGACATAGATATAATCCATTATTAATTGCACAAAGTTCAGTTCAGCTATAGTGGAAGAGATGAGAATGCCAGTATCAGTCAGGATGTGGTGTGGTAGACTCAGATATGTGTGTCATTGGACATTGGACAAATAAGCAGGAAGGGTCTTTAGTGACTTCCCTGTGTATGCTGGAATTCTTCCTTTAGGTTGTTTTTTTTTTTTTTTTTGACTGATTGCAGGCAAGGCAACACCTTAACTCCTGTACTATGTTTCTGGACCTTTCTTTCTAGATTTTAAGCTTTTGTTTTTGTCAGCATCTGATCTCTGAGTCTAAACATTCAGTTTATAGGCTCACTCTTCCTTGTCTTTGTTTCCTCATGATCATGCTACTCTTTCTATTGTTCTTGTCTCTTTTTCCAGAAATTGGCTTCTTTTTTCTCTCTCAGGAGACTCTTTAATTTGATATGGATTTGACCAAACACAGCTACGCAATAATGACAGTCTAAGCTTCCACATTTATGGACACAACCCCAGATTCCAAGGAGAAGGAATTTAATTTGTTTAGCCTAGACTAGTTTTCTCTCTTTTGACCAATTTAATCTAATCAGATTTTGTAGCAATAACATGGCTGTTTTGACCTATGTTCTCGGAGAGTAGGAAATCAGGCAGATACCTCAAAATATGTTAGCTGCAAGAGTCCTATATAAATCTGGCATGTTGGTTTATTTTGTGGTTAATATCATGCCCTTAGGGTTAGAAGGAGTTCATTTGAATTACAGCCCTGTCACCTACCAGATTGTGAGACCTCTATGAGTACCAAATTCTTCCTCTGTACAATTGACATGATAAGGCCTGTTTCCTGGGATTGCTGAGTTGGTCTAGATGAGTGGTATATCCCTATCACTCAGGGCATGGTGTCATGATAACTGTTAATAATAACTGCTATTAATCACTTCTATTACCTTACTACTTGAGAAAGATTCTGTTAATGAAGAAATTCACATTTTTACCATCCTGGCTCCTGCAAAAAATCTTACAGCAAAAGTCCAGGTGTTTCAGAATGGCATAAACAAACAATCTCTAAGAGAGAATTTTGTCCTTACTACATTTAGTCAAAGGTTTGGGCACAGGTTAGCCTGCTGGGATTAGGGCATCAGGAATCTACACATATCTGGAATTACTGTTTTGCTTCTTTTTGGTTTTAGAAAGAGAGTAGCCAATAACCTCAGACTTAGGAGACAAAGCCAGGCAAGTGGTCACTGGTGTAGTGATCACCTACTCTTTCTGGCCAGCACCTGATGGTCACTAATTCATTATGTTTGGTGGCAGGTCTGGTGGCATGATTAGCTAATGGCTGAAATATTTTGAATATCATCCCTGGAAACCAAGGGTGTGCTATCAATTCATAGAGTTTAGTTTCTTTGTTAAAATATATGCATAATTTATTTTTTATGTTCTCCTGCCCCCCTTATTTTTTGGGGGACAAACCCTGTGGTGCTCTGGGGCTACTGTTGGCAATGTGCTCGAAAGTGACCTTTTATGGTGTCTGTGGAACCATATGTGGTATTGGGATTCCAACCTCTGTTAATGGGATGCAAAGAAAGCCTCTTAATCCCAGAAGTAGTCTTCTAGTCCTAGTTGCACTAATGTCTTCTTGCATAGATACTCTGATTTCTTTATAAAATAATATATTTCCTTGGGCAGGGAGATAGCTCAGTGGAATGAGCACAAGCTTTGCATGCATGTGGTCTGGGTTTTCTCCCCAGCACCACATGATCACCTTAGCATAGAGCCTAGAGTAAGTCCCTGAGCACTTTTCTTTACAGTTTTCTCACTTATGATAAAACTATTGATGACAGTCATCATTCAGCTAAATCTTAGTAAAGTAGATATAAAATTACAAGGATGTAAATTCTGTATAGTTGAAGGATGCAAAATGAAGATGTAAGTTAATATTTACATAGAGTTAGCCAAACAATCTGTGCTCGTGGCTCCTTGTATAAATGCAGTAAATGTTATTCTAGATGGAACCATAACAGAGCATATCCTCATGACTAACTACATGATTTTCTCTCCAGTTATGCAGACATTTTGATTGAGAGGGAAGTTTTAATGCAGAAGTACATCCATCTAGTTCAGATTGTAGAGACAGAAAAAAATCGCTGCTAACCAACTCCGGCATCAACTGGAAGATCAAGACACGGAAATCGAAAGGCTAAAATCTGAGGTATTTCAACTGATAATTCCTGCTCATTGTTCCACTTTTTATTTTTATCTCCTGTCAGAGAAAACCTTCCATCACCCACATGGCCTAGTTACTGATGTATAATAGAAAAAGAAACTAGTGGATTAGGCCAATATGTGACCACACAATACCAGGATAATATGCTTATCAACTCTTTGTGCTCCTGCTATTCATAATTTGAATAGATATTCTATGGATTATGGAACTATATGGATTTTCAAGTTGATTCTAATAGCTTTGACAATGTGAGTTTGTCTAGAAGCTGAGGAGAGGCCAGAAGGAATCGGAAGACTTTTCTATATATATGGAGTACAATCTCTTGCCTCTTGGAAAGTGTTTTTCAGTTAAGGTATAAGACATTTCCTGGGGGACAGTTTTTTGTGTATTTTTTCCCAGAAATTGAATTTCCTGATTCTCCTGTGTCCCCTCTGTACTAAACATGTGAGCATCTAAGCCCTGCCCCCTTAACTCCTTGCTACTAAATGTAGTCTGCAACCCGAGATTAGGAAATGAAGGGTTTGTGTGGGGGGGGGCATGGAGTGGGGATTATGAAAATTGTTTTAAAATAAAGTCTGATCTATTTGATAGATCATTGACCTCAGCTGGCACAGAAAGATAGATGGAGTCAAGTTAAAGTGAAGGAATAGGGAGGAGTTTATTGGGGTGTGCTCTGGGGAGGACCCTGCCCACCTCTGGTGAGGCTGGAGTAAAGCCGTGCCCTGGGAGAGATTGAGTGGGATTCTTAAACTGTCTTGGGAGAGAAAAGGGAACCAAGACTAGTGGAACCAGTGTGCTTGGTCTGGCTTCTGTTGTCTGTAGGGGGTTTGATGTAAGGAGCATAGAATGGAGCCTGGGAGCTTCCTGGTTCCAGGTGGACCATGAATCCTGTCTTTCGTGCTGGGGATGAGGTGATCTCTGATTCCAGAATGTTGCTGCTCATCATCAGCCTATAGCCATTTGGTTCTGGTTGTCGCTTTGTCAGAGCAAACCTCACACTATTATCAGTGAATGCTTAGGTTTTGTGCCTATTTTATGCACCCAGGAACATAAACATTTCCCAGGTGAAAGTGGTATCAAATGGAAAGTTTCAGAAGTGCTGACCTAGCTGATGAGACTGACCCTGTGAGAGCTGGCATGGTGGTCGTGCTAGTGGTCTGGCTTGTTGGTCATACTGGTGGCCTGGTGTGGTGGTCATGCTGATGGCCCTGTGTGGTGATTGTGCCAGTAGCCTCAGGTCCTTCCACTCCCCAGGCACCTCCATCTCTGTCTCTGCAGAGAGACTTGGGCGAGATTTTCCTTACTGTCTTGTCATTTCTTATGGAAGCATGAACTGAACTGAAAAGCCGTCCAGAGGTCTGCCCCCTCCTTCTCACAAAAGGTGCATTGAGTGCCTTCTTGCTTCAGGTGCAGGACATGGGCAGGATGAAAGCCACTCATACCAATATTCTTGCCTTCAGAAGTCGCTCAGCCTCTCTTGGGAGTTACTGACATCTTTACTGCTATTGGCAATTTCCTCTTTGTTTCCTTACAACTTTCTTTTTAGACTGACTCTGTGAATGCTTTGGAGGGTTCCCCCTACCCTGGTGTGCATCTGTCACCCAGTGGACAGAGCTGGGGTAGAAGCACTGTATTTCCGTTCTTCTCCAGTGATGACGAGCTGTAGACTGCATTCATGGTATCATTAGTGTTAAAGTCCCAGTTCAGCCCTGAAATCTGATCTGGTGAAAACAACAGCAGAAAACTCAACAAACCTGCATTTTAAAAAGACTATATCAGGCACTGTAATTTAAAACAAAATTATTGTGTTCTTCCTTTGCCTCAATAAGACTGGAGCAGATGCTTGGCTGCTCCATGAGAGAGGTTGGCATTTACTCCATGAGAAAGACGCAGCTCCAAGTGATGCCCCCAATATTTGTTTGTATGTTGCTGCTTTGTCTTCACCATGTTCTATTTCAGTCTGAATATAGATTGTGGCTAAAAAACTCTCAGTGGCAGGTATGTCTTGTGTGGTCTCTTGACAGAGCCATAAATTATTCCCTACTCTTTTATATTCTCACTTCCCTACCAGCAAATGGCAGACAGATGTATTTGTTGTTGGGGACAAAAATGCATTGGGCATAGGAGGTCAAGGGACAGTCATGACCATTCCTTTAGCTTTTTAAATGTGTGCTTGTTTGTAAATCTGTAGAGGGTCTTACAAGTGGTGGTCCAGTGAATTTATCACTTGTGTAGTTGAGAGGCCATCTTATGCTGGGCCTCGAACCTAGGGCTTCAGAGAAGCAAGACAAATATCCTACTACTGAGCTATAGCCCCTGCTCTGAGGGTGTTTGTCTTTGACTACCATCCATTAATCCTCTTTACAGGTCATAGAATTGGAGATACAGAGAACATGTTGTTTCAGCCCCCCTCCCCCCTTTTGATTTTGCTTTTCTTGGCTGACTTGGATCAACTGCAGGGCTTCTGAGGGGCTCTGTCTTGGCAGTTACCATTCTTCCAGAGTTCACATTCCTGGGCATTGTTGAACCATCCTTGCCTACTCAGGAGAAGTGATGCTTTGAGCTAAGTTCACTTAGGGCCTTCCATACTTTTTGTCACTGTGGTCCATGTGTCACTAGGCTCCAGAGACAAGTTTGGCCTGGATTTTGTTTTAAAATAAATCTCTGATCTATTTGATAGATCATTGGGAGTGAGGCCAGGGCCAGGTTTAGGGCTTATTGTTTTCTTCAACAGTTCTTATTTTTATGAGGAGCCCACACAAAGTCATGCTCAGGGCTACCCTGGCTCTGCACTCGGGAATTCCCCAAGTGCTTGGGAAACCATATGGTATGTGGAGGATCAAACGTGGTTCGGCTGTATGCAAGGCAGTGCCCCACCTATTGTAGTATCACTCCGCCCCTATTCACCCAGTTCTTTCAACCACTTTATACAGTGTTTTAGTTAGTGCTATGACAAAAACAGGCTGGGTGTGAAGTTCATGTTCCTGCCTCAGCTCCAAAGGAAGAAGTGCCTAGTAATATGGTGTTCCTGAGGCTCTCAAGGGCTGCCTTGAAGTCATTGCTTCCTCTGGGCCAGGACTATGATCCAATCTGCTTCAGATTATGAAATAGTTCATTTTTTGTACTAGATCATCGCTCTTAATAAAACCAAGGAACGAATGCGACCTTACCAAAGCAATCAAGAGGATGAGGATCCCGACATCAAAAAGATTAAAAAGGTAAGAGAGGGATTCAAGTTGGGGCAGAGGGAGTTTTCCCTTGATCTTAGTTTTTTCAGTTCTGGGGATCCCCATTTGGGCACTGTGGGAAGAACGCCAAAATTAGAGTTGAGATAATAGTGTTCTTCATTTGGACTAATTGCTGTTGAATCTTTTAATTTTATGCTGCTTTCAAAACTGGGGGAGTCTCTCTTCCTTTCCTTTCTTCTTTCCTTTCCCTCCCTCCCTCCTTCTCCCTCCCTCCCTCCTTCCTCCCTCCCTTCTTCCTTCCTCTTTCTTCCTTTCCTTCCTTCCTTCCTTCCTTCCTTCTTCCTTCCTTCCTCCCTTCCTTCCTTCCTTCCTTCCTTCCTTCCTTCCTTCCTTCCTTCTTTTCCTTCCTCCCTTCCTCCCTCCCTCCCTCCTCCTCCCTCCCTCCCTCCCTTCCTCCCTTCCTCCCTCCCTTCCTTCCTCCCCCCTCCCTTCCTCCCTCCCTCCCTTCCTCCCTTCCTTCTCTCAGGCTGAACTCAGAACTTTTCCCTTCACTCTATGCACAAGGGATATTCCTCATGGTGGTGGTGGGGGGGGACCCTATGTGGTTCTGAGGAATGAACCAGGGACAGTTTTGTGAAAGGCACTTGCATTACATGCTGATCTATTTCCCTAGCCCAATTAAGTTCCAGTGCTATTTAGCAAATTTTTAAATTTAATATGTGAGAAGATGAGTAAACTAAAACATATGCTCAGTTTTTCCTTTTTGTTCTGTTGCCATTGTTTCTTGCTTGATTAACCTCCACATACTTGGCTTATCTTTTCTATTTTCCGGTCATTGATAACAGTACAATGTTTGCAATGAACCAGGCATGTCACTCCCTCTGGTTTGCTGTGCTCAATTTATGCCGTCTCTTTTTTGAGTTTCATAATCTTGTCTTGTATCATCCACCTATACAAGTTTATTATAATTGCCTGAAAAGCTTCACAGTCATAGAGTTTTTCTTGGATACATATTTTAAACTCTTATTTTTGTTTTGTTTTGTTGGGGGGGAGCACATCTGTCTGTGCTCAGGGCCTACACCTGGCTTTGCACTCAGGAATCACTCCTAGTGAGACTTTGGGGACCAGATGAGGTGGGGATTAAACCTGGGTTTAGTAGCCTTACCATCTGTATTATTGCTTAGATCCCAAATCTTTCTTTTTAACTTCTTAATTCTTTATAAGATTTTTTCAGTCTGTATGAAGACTTTTTGTATTCTGTTTTAGTTGTAACAAAAAATTTAGCTAAAAACAGCCCTGAACTTTGAACTACACATATTTCTTAGGATTTAGTTGAAGTTTGCTTATTTTTTGTGGCAGGGCACACCTGGGAGAGCTCAGGGATATTTCCAGTATGTTTCTTGGTGGTAGCTTCTGATGGTGCCAGGCCTCCTGCACACAGAACATGCATGCTTGCTTTTTGAGTAAGAAACAAATACCATCATTCCTTTCTTGGAATTAAAATATTCTAAGTGAATTTAGTTTATGATAATGTGTTGCAAAATAAATATGATTATCATTCCTTTAATAGCATGCTGTTACATGTAGGTTAATATAACACAGAATTTAGTTAAGTTGATTTCTGGAAATACTTAGGTTAAATGGAAGAATATTAATAAATACATTTTGCATTTAAAAATATTTTTCAGTTTTCAGTTTTTTCTCTTTCCTCCATTATTTGGGGCTGGTGAGTTTTGGGGTGGGGATTGGACTATACACAGCTGTACTGAGGCATCACCCTCGTGGTGCTCAGGGAAGTACATGGGGTGCCATAGATGGGCAGAGCAGCACAGAGAAGGCATCTTAGCCCTGTACTATCTCTCTGATTACAAATTTTAGATGGAACTATTTCTTTAAAGAAACTTAAAAAAATACTTGATAAAAGGATTTTGAGATAAATTCTATTATCCTTTATGTCCCAAATAAAACTAATGTCTGTGTGGAATTTTAGCAATTTGTGTTCTCTACTCTGGTCTTGGCAACATTAGTTTTTTGATGTCAAGAAACGAAAGATTGGGGCAGAGAAAAATTGGGGTACTCCCTTTGATCCCCTTACATGCCACCCCCATTGTTAGGTGGACTCCCGGGAGGCCTCTAAACACTGCCTGGGTGGTCTAGGTTGTCCCCAGGTGGTCCCTCATACTCTCTGAGCATTGATTTGGAGGGGAGAGTGTGGGAAATAAAAGTTAAAATTGACTATTATTCACAGAAACTTCCCATTAGTTCTAAAAAATCTCTTTAAATAGGGGCTAGAGAGATTGTACTAGGGCTAAGATGCTTTTGTTGCGTATGACTGATTATGGTTTGATCCCCTGAGCAGTACTTATCCCCTGAGCACCACCATGAATTATCACTGAGCACAGCTGGCTATGGGTGCACCCACCCATGTCTCTCCAAATGGCATGTATATAATTTCCCTCTCATACTTCTATAGGATGTGGTTACTTTTTATTGCTTGATATAAGGCAACTGCATGATGTTGATATATGCTGACCACATTGGTAAATAAATGACAAAATTTTAAATGTGGCAAAAAGAAAATCAGCTATTTAAATACTTGATAATGGATATCATATGGGTGAAGTACATAAAAATGTGTAAGAATGTGTTGAATAGATAATAATCATACTAAAATATTATATTGTAGTGATTTAATTTTGCCCCTAGAGGTGTTGCAGGTGTGGCTGTGGTGCTTGGCTGCATCAACAGGTGGCAGACAGGAGACAGGCTTGTCTACACCCAGGGCTCTGCCCTGTGGCCCCTGGATGGTTGATGGTCTGCCATAGAAAAAGACTGAGCCCCTGGGATGAACCCAGAGCCACAGCAGAGCCTGGCAAGCAACCCGTGGTATATTCGATATGCCAAAACCAGTAACAATTATGGACCCCATTCCCAACAAATGGAGACATTACTGGCACCCACTCGAGCAAATTGATGAACAGTGGGAAGACAAGTGACAAGTCACAAATGACAAGTGATTTAATACTTTTTATTTTTTTTGCTTTTTGGGTCATACCCGGTAATTCTCAGAGGTTGCTCCTGGCTCTGCACTCAGAAATTACTCTTGGCAATGCTCAAGGGACCATATGGGATGACAGGGATCCCACCTGGTTCGACCACTTGCAAGGAAAATGCCCTACCCACTGGACTATTGCTCCAGCCCCTAATTCTTTCAACTGTATGCTTGCAACCTATTTGTTGCTAAATCTGTCACTTAGGTATAATAGGTTCTAATAATTTACCATATGAAATTTTAAATTTAGAAAGTCATTAATATTAGAAAAATCTAATTTTATTGGCCAGGCAATGGAGGATGAAAGCTCAGGATCATCCAAAGAATAGTGGCAGCTTCTGTGGGTTAATGATTGATGTGTGCATATGTGTGTGTGTGTGTGTGTGATGTTATGTGTCTGCCAGCACCCAGCATTTACTTAGACATTGTTGGATGACATACACTAAGCTAAATGCATTTTCTCAGGGTTACTACTGCTTTTCAAAATCATAACTTGGGAATTTAGATCAATTTTAGCATCTATCACTTTCTATAATTTAGTTTTTTTTTTTTAGTCTATGTTTCTTTTCACAAAATAATCTACAGATTGTTAATGTGGGTTTGATCACGTGACTGGGAGAGGGCATCCTTAGAGTTAACATAAAACAGATGAAAGAACATTAAATCCAGTTATAGTGTTTAATGCAGTTTTCTTGTGGATCATGAAATTTAGTTTATTCATCCATAAAATAAAAGGTGGATGAGTGGATGCCTAAAAGTTATTGTTTAAGTTAAATAATAAATTTATAGTTGTTATATAAATACCTAAAAGTTATAGCATAAGCTAAATGAGCTGGGTGCATGCTTTGCATGCAGGAGGTTTGGGTTTGATAGCAAGTATGGCACAGTACTCCTAGCACTGCTGGGAGTGACTTCTGAGCACAGAGCCAAAAGTCACTCATGAGTACTGCCAAGTATAACCTCCAAACTGAAGCAAACCAAATTTACCAAACATAAACTGATTTTAAAATGACCTACAGACTTGGATACTGCTCTAAAGAGGAATTTGTAGATGTAGGTAACTATTTATATACCGTTTTTTGAGAAATAATATACACACTTAAAAATGCTCTATGTGACTAAGAGTCAGCAAATTATCAACAGCATAACATGCTCTCACCTCACATTCACTAAGATGACTGCCTGCTACTAAAAATAAAAAGAAAATACCAAAGTTGATGAGCAAGTAGAGAAATTGGATCCTTGGTTTCTGTTGCTAAAGTTATAAAATGGTTTAGCTATTATGGAAAATAGTATAGTGCTTCCTTCAACAACTAAAAATGGAGCTTCTCTATGACCTAGCAACTTTACGTTTGTGTATACCACCAAAGAACAGCATGCTCTTGAGATGTTTCATTCTCAAGTTAATTGTTGCATAATTTTCAAAAGCCAAGAGGTGGGAATAATCAAAATACCTTTATTCTACACAAAGCAAAAAAAAAAAAAGAACCCTGCCTTCAAGGAGCTAAGATTTTGATGTAGGGAGACACGTAATGAATGGTGAGTGAAATATGTAGTGTGATATGAGAAAAATTGATGTATGGTTGGAATTGGAGAGATTATACAGTGGGTAGTGTGTATGATTTGTATTGAACCTGGATTCGATTTTAGAGACCCCAGATGGTTCCTGGAGCTCCTCCACTATTCCCTGCACTCAGAACCAGGAATAAGCCCTGAGCACCATCAGGTGTGGCCCAACCTCCTCCCCACACTCAAAAGAAATAAAGAAAGAGAGAAAGAGAGAAGAAGGAAGGAAGGAAGGAAGGAAGGAAGGAAGGAAGGAAGGAGGGAAGGGAGGGGAGGGAGGGAGGGAGGGAGAGAGAGAGAGAAAGGAAGGAAGGAAGGAAGGAAGGAAGGAAGGAAGGAAGGAAGGAAGGAAGGAAGGAAGGAAGGAAGGAAGGAAGGAAGGAAGGAAGGAAGGAAGGAAGGAAGGAAGGAAGGAAGGAAGGAAGGAAGGAAGGAAGGAAGGAAGGAAGGAAGGAAGGAAGGAAGGAAGGAAGGAAGGAAGGAAGGAAGGAAGGAAGGAAAGAAGAAAGGAAAGGAAGGAAGAAAAGGAAGGAAGAAAGAGAGAAAGAGAAAGAGAGAGAGAAGAAAGAAAGAAAGATGGATAGATAAGCAAAGCATGGTTTAGTCATATATTCAAATAGAATACAATGAAATCCTTTTTTGCTTTAAGAAAATGAAATGCTGGCATATATGATTCATGATTCCATGGTAGAAACTTGGGGATATTATATTAAATTAAATAAGCTGCTAACAAACAAGACGGCATGTTCCACTTAGATGAAGTAACTGAAGTCATCAGATTCATAGAGACAGAAAGTAGAATGGTGATTACCAGTGGCTGGGGGAAGATGGAAATAGACAGTGTTGTTTAATGAATGCAGGGTTTAATTCTGCAAGAAAAAAATTTCCAGAGCTCTATTGTGCAAAAATGGACATACATAACACTCCTGAAGTAAATATTCATTTAGAAATGGTTAAGATGGTAAGTTATGGTCTGTTTTCTTTCCCCCCCCCCACTATCATTAAATTTTTTTCAAATTGGATTTCATATTGTTAACAAATATTCCTTCTATTTTATTCATTTATTGAAATGTTAATAACTGAACCTGATTATTATATTTCAGCATTCATGTTGACAGATCTAAAGGTAAGGCTGTAGATTAAAATTGTGAACTTGCAAAAAGATTATTTTGAAATCATCTTATCTTGCTATATGGAAAATGCCATTACTTATGCTAGTTGTGAGGCTGGGAATACAACAGTGAAAAATTTGGAGAGATTGTATAAGGGTTAAAGCTCCCCAGTTGGATTCCTGGCACCTTCTAGAAAGCAAGTCTCATACCTCCTTCAGCTGTTGTTTGTTTTCTTTTGCTCTGTAGGTTCAGAGCTTCATGCGAGGATGGTTGTGCAGAAGGAAATGGAAGACCATTGTGCAGGATTACATTTGTTCTCCTCATGCTGAAAGTATGAGAAAGAGAAACCAGATTGTGTTCACCATGGTTGAAGCTGAGTCTGAGTATGTGCACCAGCTCTACGTCCTGGTCAACGGCTTTCTCCGACCCCTGAGGATGGCAGCCAGCTCCAAGAAGCCGCCCATCAGCCATGATGACGTCAGCAGCATTTTTTCTTAACAGGTTTGCCTGAAATCAGACTCATGTAAAGGATCCGCTTGTATTTTGTAAAAGGAAGCTTATATATAAACTTATATATGTATATATAATATATAAGATATATATTATTTATATATATGAAATGAGAGGTGACTACAAGAATATCCCACCCACACAGCAGAGCCTGGCAAGCTACTCGTGTCATATTTGATATGCCAAAACCCAGTAACAATTATAGACTACATTCCCATGACCTGATGGAATGGTTTGAGGCTCTTTATGTTCCTGGAGCGAGCAGATGCCCTTGGGCTACACTAGCATGTAACAGGACGTATGGAGATGTTACTGGTGCCTGCTTGAGAAAATTGTTGAACAATGGGAAGACAAGTGACAAGAGAAGTGATATATAAAACTTAGATGTTTTATTATATATAAAACTTACATATAAGTTCTATTTACTGAATGAAAACTAATTGTGACACAAACTGTTTCCAGTTGTGTATTACAAAGAAATCACCAACATGTCTGCAAGTGCAAATGATATACAAATAATCCTAAATGATTACTTCTACGATCTTGGATGGTTACAAAACTTTCACTTTTCATTTCATAACCTTTTTTTTTTTTTTTTTGCAGTGCAGTAGATTCCAACCACTGACAAGTCTTCTGGGCCCCCTGTTTTTCTGGCCTTGGATAGCAGTCTCATACCATTTGTTTTTATATACCATAAATGAATGCAGTCATTCTATATCCGTCCCTTCTCCTCTGGGCTCATTTCACTCAGCATGATACTCTTCATGTCCATCCATTTATAGGCAAATGTCATGACTTCATTATTCCTAACAGCTGCGTAGTATTCCATTGTGTGGATGTACCATAGTTTCTTTATCCAGTTGTCTGTTCTCAGGCACTCAGATTATTTCCAGGTTCTCGCTATTGTGAACAGTGCTACAATAAACAGAGAATTGCAGATGGTGTTTCTGTTGTGTGTTTTTGTGTCTCCAAGGTATAGTCCCAGAAGTGGTAAATTCTGGGTCAAATGGGAGCTCAATTTTTTGTTTTTTTGAGGAATATCTGAGGGACCTTTTGATCCTCAGACAGTATCTGTAGCACTCTGGAAATATTTCTGCAATGGACAATGATGGCCAGGACTGAACTATACCTTGTAAGGGATGCCTCAAAGTCTGTACCATCCTGTGTTTAGGTTGCCTTTAGGGCAACCTTGCATTGCATTGTGTGGCCTGCAGTAGAGATGGCCAGGCTTGACATAGTAGTTTCATTTGAGTCAAACCACTATGCCTTTTTTGGGATAGGGCTTCATGCAGATTAGAAGCTCTTTACTAAACCAAGTTCTAGACAGATATTTGAAGTGAAATATGAGACGTTTAGGACAGTTGTTTTTTTTCTGTTGTTTTAACTAGGTTCTCTTTTCTTGCCTTTGAAATTGAAGCCCTAGGCAGGTCCATTATTTGTTGTTGTCTGTTTAGTTGGGGGATGGGTATTGGGTCATATCCTGGCAGTTGCTGGGAAATTGTGCACTGCTAGGGATTGAACTGAGGCTGACCACATGGAAGGTGAATATCTTAACTTGGGTTATGTGTCTCAGGCCAGATTCCTTACTTTTCATTTCCACACGGAGTTTTTATTTCACCTGTTTTTATTCACATGCAGAAGGGTTTAACCTGTTTTCTAATCACTTTGTGTCCAATAGGAGGGTAGATGTATCAACTATTTTTCAATGCAGAAAAGATAAACCTTTTTATGAATAGAGGGTCTTGACTGTTTGCTGAGTTTTTCAGGGAGGGTTATAGAAGTAAAGTCATGTTGCTGCCCCCGGCCACTCAGGTCTGGATCATAGCACAGAGATGTCATGCTGAGATCAGGGAACAACTGTTACCACTGCCGTCACTATAGATCTCTGCAACCGGTTCCCAGAAACTTTCAGAACTCTGAAATTGCCCCTTAAAGCTGCCCTTAGAATTCTCAACTGTCAGTTATATTTCTAACTGATGGCCAGCAGTAAGATGTTGTCCACTTCCACCTTGCATGTCCTACTCTGTACATGTATTATTGGAAACGAGTTTACATCTAGAGCCCTATCTTCAAGGGGTCATAGTCTGTACAGTTTTAGCTACCCATCTTCTGCCTCAGAGGACGAAGCTTGAGAGACATCTACAGTAGTTACTGAACTTGATTTGATTAGAATCCTTTAACAGCAAATCCTGCTTAGTTAAAATTATCATCTTGAAACACTATCTGTTTCACGGCCATTTGGAAATAATAAGGTGTTTTTCTTAGCGTTTCTTATGTTGGGACTTGACTTATAAGAAACCAAATTGTCTCCTATTTTGAACTTCTTTATTTTATGGTGTTGATGTGTTTGCTCAGACAAGACCTTGGAAGGCTAATTCTGGTGGGTAAATTCTAGTGAGGGGGAAGCAAAGGCTATTTGACTTTGATTACTATGCTTAACCTTTGTAAGAATTTGGACCTCATTTCTCTCCGAGTCTTATTTTAGAGCCTCTGCTCTGGCTCCATCCTTTTCAAAAGATGCTTAAATTTATGTCTTGAGTTTCTTAAAAGAGGGTACAGTAGAGTTCTGTCACATCTTCACTAGGGAGTTTTTCCCTCCTTCTCCTGTCAAAATTCATTTTTAATGAAACAGACCTTTTCTAAGTTATCTACTAGAGTCAATTCAGAAGAAAATAAAAGGATTGTAGCTAACTTTGTGATTATCATTGTTGAAGTGCTTCATTCTGACAGTAAGATCCATTTTTATTATAAATGATAAAGAGGATTAAATGACTAGGACTTGATACTGACTGACTTTCAATATCTGAAGCTTAATTTAAGATTTTCTTTGCAATTTTGAGATTGTCTGAAAAGTAAATTGCTGTAGGGAGATAGAATGATCCAAATTATGGTTGGGTGTATAGATTAGAAGTTTAGAGACCTCAGATGACATGTTATGTTTTTATTAAGGCTATAGCTGGGTGGGTGGGGAGTGTCCAACCTGAAAATTATACAATGAAGGAATTTAAAATCCTGGTGTCTGGTCCTAGTACTTGATGGGCTAAACATGATGCTTCTTTTCTACTGTCCAAGTATACGTGACTGTATTGTATTATGACCCGAGTAATGTTACAAATATCTCCAAATGGCCCATGACATAAAAAAGCTTCCCTTCCCCTGTGTTAAAGTGGATTTCTTTAGCAAAATAGATATTTGACACCAATTACCTTGTCTTTCCATTTTTTTAAAAAACAGTGAAACAATCATGTTTCTTCATGAAATATTTCATCAAGGACTGAAGGCGAGGATAGCAAACTGGCCTACTTTGATATTAGGTGAGTGCCTGCATTAGAGGTATAAGGTTTTTATCCTTACATGACTTTAAAGGAGTAAAATAACTGTAGCTTTGGGGCCGGAGCGATAGCCCAGCGGGTAGGGCGTTTGCCTTGCATGCAGCCGTCCCATGCCGCCCCGGTTTGATCCCTGGCATCCCATATGGTCCCCCAAGCATATTGTAGGATATGGTCAGCAGTAACTGGTCACTGGTCAGGAGTAATTCCTGAGAGCAGAGCCAGGAGAAACCCCCTGAGCATTGCCGGGTGTGATCCAAAAAAGCAAAACAAACAAACAAACAAAAAACCCTGTAGCTTTGATGTTATTCTGCTGAAGTCAAATCTCCCTGTTAATGACCCTTATTAGCCCTGGGGAGATTTTTTTTTTTTTTATTGCTCTTTAGGCCCTGCCTCAGCAGTGAACGGTCCATCTTTTCCTTGACTTGTCTCAATTTTTTTTTTTGGAGGGGGATGGGGGGGTGTTTGACTCAGCCCCAGGCTGCATCCTGTGAGATCAGTCTTTCAGGCCCAAGAACTGGGATTCTGTTCATTTGTGATCCCTGGAGGGCCTGAGTCAAGCAACTCTACCATTCTCATTGCGTGAACAGTCACTCCTTGTACCTGAGAAAATGACCAAGCATAAAGAAAAATGACCATGTTTCTCTCTTCTTTCTAGCTGATCTCTTTGATATTTTGCTCCCCATGTTGAATATTTACCAAGAATTTGTGCGTAATCACCAGTACAGCCTCCAGGTGCTTGCCAATTGTAAGCAAAACAGAGATTTTGACAAACTCTTGAAGCAGTATGAGGCCAACCCTGCATGTGAAGGCAGGATGCTAGAAACCTTTTTGACCTACCCTATGTTTCAGGTGAGTCATGTGGGAAAGGAGCGTAAAGTCACTGGTTAGTACTAGAGAGTGAGCTATCCCAGGTGGGTGGGGCAAGACAGGAGAGGGTTTGCCGTGAGGAATCTCCACACTGAGGCATCCTCTATCATCTTGAGCTTGACCCTGAGATAAACAAACCTAAGCCACACTTCATCTTTGTCTTGTGTATGTAAGAAAACTAGACATTTTGGATACAAATAAATCAAGCATGTTTTTGTTGAAAAGCGTCACAATTTTCTCTTTAGAGAAAGCTTCCACACACAGATTTCTTCCATGGCGTCTCCTCCTCCAGCGTGTTTAAAAATATTATTAGGTTTACAGAAATAGGATGCTGTGCAAATGTTCCAGTGCATGTTGGTTGCATAAAAGGTTCCCAGAGAGTGGAGAGATTTCTGGGAAGGTCTTTGTCTTCCTTCCCATCCTCCCTGCCCTGTTGTGGTTGCTGTTGAATCTCTTTGACTGGAGCTCTAGCCTTGGTCACAAATCGTTGAGGCTTAGAAGCCTGGGGCTTTGGCTGGGCTGGGGACCCTGGGTCCCTCCTCAGGTGCTGTTGGTCTTGTCCTAATGTTCACGTTGGGCATTAGGGCAGGCCAAGGGATCATATACACTTGCATTCTTTCCTGTATGTCTGTACTGAAATACTTAGGGCATTTCAGTGAGAATTCTAGAGGCCAAAATGTGTGTTGGCCTCTTGAATCGCCTGTCCTTTAGAACAATGTCAATTCTGTTCTTTTAGAAAAGCATTGAGTGTTCCCATTGCGGAATTTATGGGGCTCCCAGCCAGGCCTCCAGCTTGTCATATGGTCAACCCATTCTCCCCATTGTGTCTGTTAGGGATTATGTGAAGAGCTTTGTCCCTCTTAACAAGCATTGCTGGCCCCAACCGATCATTTTGTAGCCTCAAAAGAAATGTTGCTTTGGTTCATAATTGTTTGTCTTAAAGTTTGTCAGTCCAGCTTGAAATCTTGGAAGTCACAATAGAAATTTAGTTAAGACCTTTGAAAACAGAAAGGATTCACTTGAAATTACTTAAGTATAGTGAAACTTTATATTGTTTTTGTGTATTTGCATGGAACTGAATTACTTGAACTCTTGGTCTCCCTGAGGAAATATTTTACAAGAAAAATTTCAAAGTGAAAAATTCCCCAATTTTTAAAATTTAGTCTTAAACACAATTGTAGTTTAGCCTTTTATTTGCAGTGAAATAAAGTTTGTACAGTGCAATGCTCTTTTGGATTCTATTGGAATTTTTGGAAATTGCTTTAGGTTACAGTGAAATACCTTCAATTGTATCTGTTCAGTAATCCCAAATCAGGGGAATATACAAAAGTAGAGTTGTGAAAAGCACACAGAACATTCAGGAATCTCTCTGACAGCCCACTGATGTTTTTCCAGGTGCTATTTAAAATGCCTGTTACTAAAACTTTGTCTTCTAAAATACCACCTGCTCTTTAGGTGAGGTGTCAAAAGATCATTGAATGTAGGCAAGGCCTTGCAAAGGTCTTTGGATTTCTTACCAAAGCTCAGATGCTCCTCCACCAACCTTTTCTTTCCCAAGCTGTCCTCTCGCCCTGAAATTTAAGCCTGATAGCAATGACTTGGCATTTTAATTGACATCATCAAGGCACATGCATAATATCAGAAAAGGATCATTGCACTGGAAAGTGCTAAGAAATATTTAGGAGACTTTTCAGTCATCACTGTCACTGTCTGTCTTCCCGTTCATCATCGATTTGCTCGAGCGGGCACCAGTAACATCTCCATATGACCTGTCTCATGCAAGAGAGCCCAAGGGCATCTGCTTGCTCCAGGAACATAAAGAGCCTCAAACCATTCCATCAGGTCATGGGAATGAGGTCTATAATTGTTACTGGTAGCTGGCATATCAAATCCGACACGGGTAGCTTGCCAGGCTCTGCCATGTGGGTAGCATACTTTTTCAGTCATAACAGTAGGTAAATTGAGCCAGTTTATAACCTCATTCCTTAATCTTATCACTGGGAAGCTGGAGAGCTAGGTCAGGAGCTAAGGTGTTTGCTTGCCTTGTGTGCTGCCAACCTGTTCTGATTCTTGGCATGACATCCATTCCTCCAAGCATCATCAGGGGGTTACTCCTGAGCTCTGAGCAATGAAAAGCCCCCTGAATACCACTGGGTGTGCCCCCAGCTTCAAATTGGGGCTGCAGCTAAGCTTCAAAAGCCAGTGCTGTGTTTCCAGTGAGCTCACTGGTTCTAGATTTTAGGGTGGATATCTACAGAATGTTACCACGGATCTCCTGCAAACACCCCCAAACTGTGTGAGCTCAATACCCCCAAAACTGAAAGGAAGGTCAGATGTCAAGGTTCTCAATATTCTTCTCCTGCTTGGAATGGTTGCTCTTGCTCTGGAAGAAAAAGCCTCAAACTTAAAACATTTTTGCTCGAATTGGTCCAACTGAGAGAAACATTCCAATTGAAGAGTGCTGAACTGCACTCTTATTTATTACTTCCCTGTAACTATTTTCAGTAAGCCAAGTTGGGAAATTCTGAGAGTTTGCTGCAAAGGGCCTCTTGCTCCCTCAATTCTCTTTTTCTTGTTCAGGACCTTCTCTCCAGGACTAGTCCTGTGAAACATGTGGTTGGGGTAGTGCACAGAGAATCGCCCTTCCTAGAAGCTTGACTGATGCTAGATTCATTCTGTTCTTCTTGTTCCCTTGTAGTCCTTTTATAGATGAGGTGAAATAGTTATGAAGGCATTTGCTTCTTCACCTGAGCCAGGCAGAGCTACTCCCTTCTGTATATATTAGTTGGGAAACTTCTGTGCTTTTTACCCTACTCTGGCATAGGCTGAACTCCGAGGACTGAGGCTGGGGCATTTTGTATTCTTGCTGTAAGAGCCACAATGAAGAAGGTGATCTGGATCCAGGCAACTTAGAATCCTCTGGTACAGTCATTTTTCTTTTTTTTTTTCTTTTTTTCCTTTTCTTTTTTTGCTTTTCGGGTCACACTCAGCAATGCTCAGGGGTTTCTCCTGGCTCTGCACTCAGGAATTACTCCTGGTGGTGCTCGGGGGACCATATGGGATGCCGGGGATCGAACCCGGGCTGGCATGGGCCGGCTGCGTGCAAGGCAAACACCCTACCGCTGGGCTATCACTCCAGCCCCTGGTACAGTCATTTTTCTTGAACCTACATATGCAGGCAGGGGTTGGTGTGGGATAGGTGGGGAAGAGGTGATTGGCAACTTTTAGCCTGTGAATGCACATATATTCTGCCTCTTTTTGGACCCTTTCGATGATGTCAATACTGTTAATGAACAATGCTGAACTATGGACACAGGGTGGAATTGTAGGATTTGAATGGTACTATGAGTTTATCCTCAGTTAAACTCATAGAAGACAAGTATGTGCAAGTGTTGCCAAGAGATGTGTTACGAAAATAATGTAGTCATTAACTGTTTTTATTTAACAAAGACAGTGGCTTGGCTGGAACTGTAAATTGGCTTCAGCTGCCCCTAAGTTCATAGGTGAGCCAGTGATGAAACCAGCTTTGGACAAGATTGGTATGATTAGATTTTCTCCAAAAAAAGCAGTTGCTCCAGTCACCTATTAACTGTAATTGGAGAACAAGCTAATTAATGTCTGCAGAGTGACAAGCACTGTTCCATAATTGAAAGCAGAATTATGATTCATCTAAACAGTACAATGAGTCTTGAATGGGGGGGCATATTTATAATCAGCCCTTGGCTATACAGCTGAGTCCTTTGGTGCAAAGAGCACTTTTCTGTAGAACATCCTTTGCCAGGTTTTTGGCAGCCTCAGGCTTGTTTGTTCCTCTACCAGATAGTGGGAAGGGCCAGTTACTGAATTTCAAATCCATCCACTTGAATCTTAGCCAAGAAACTCTCTAAAATAGACTTAATTAATGGGGGAGGATCATGAAGCTATTGACTAAACTTAGTTTTGTGGGTTTTCAGTGCATTATAAGTAGTTAGGCTCTCCCACTCCTGCTTTTGTTACGAAAAATTGGGTACATTGCCTTGATTTTCTTGTAAAATTCTTGACTTGAAGGCAAACTTGGATCAATCATGGCATGGTACAGAAGGAATATTTGACAGCAGGTCTCAGAAAGGCTCAGCAGGTGGGACATCCCTCAGGCTCTTATTGTAAAGTTTGTGGGATAGAGGGGTCTACAGTCTCCACCTGTTCTTCAAGAGAGGGTCTCCATGCCCCTTCCTCCCAGGACCAGGTGTCTCCCTGCGTTCTGACTCCTGACTTGATGGCATCTCCCAGGCCATGAACCCACAGCAAGAGCTGCAGACCCATGTGTGTGCTGATGGCACTGCTGTGCAGATGTGTGCACATGTGAGCTCATTACCAATTGGTACCAAACCCATGAGGGCCGCAAAATGCATGAAAACAAAAGTCAGTTTGTGGATAGAGCCTGCAGCATCTCAGGGAGAATGGGAAAGAGCGGCCCATAGGCCCTGGGAAGTGACTTTATTTCTTCCATTCTAAAGGGTCCTTGCAAGCACTGAGTGACATCCATCACCAGCAGAAGAAACATGCAGCGGTTGTGTTGCTGCTCAGAACCTAGCTCATGGCTGGCTCTGCTGCCTAGGCCAAGTCCATCCTGCATGAGCTTCCGACCTTCTTCATACTTGATTTCCTTTGTCTCATTCCATGAGGGCCAAAATGTGGAAAGGGGAAATAATTCTTCCGTGGCTGGAGGGCTGGATGGAGATGTAAACCTCAAGCACTAGAACGAACCCACACTCAGCAGGGAAAATTTAACCCACTGCTCCTACTGTCTACAAAATTTTATTTTATTAGCCAGAAAAAGAGAAATATGCAGGCTCACTATAACTTGAGATAATCTACTGTGGTCTGTTAAACCTTTCTAACAGGCATGTGATGAACTTTTTTACTTTTGACAGCGTTCAGATAGGGAGCTGGCTTGCAAGCAAAAGTAAAATACAAATTAACAATCTAATTGAAAATACTTTTCACTGATAGAAGGATAAGTTGAGACAAAGTATGATCAAAATGTCATAAGGATAAATAACGTTTTCTTGATTTTTAGCTCAACATTGCAGTAGGATTTTCAATAAAAAATTTTTAATAAATAAAAATTCTATAATAAGACAAATACATCTACATATATGTATTTGGGTAACTTGAAAATAGCCATATCTGTTTCCCTGAGTCAAGTTTTTAAAAACAATAGTTAGGAAGTATTTGGCAACATTTAAAATTAAAAAAAAAAAAAGAATCTAAAGAAACAGTTGCTTGTTTGTCACAGTACTCATGTTTTCTTGACGAGGTTACATGAAAGAGAGAGAGAGAAAGAGAAAGTGTACCTCATTTTAAAAACTATTTGAAATCTAAGCCATAAATGTTAACACTATTGTAACCATGTTACCTTAACTATAATAAAAATGTCTTCTATATATATTATCCTGTGTGGAGAAATTTTTACATTAAATATTATGTTATATATATATATATATATATATATATACTTGTAAAATGATAAAAAGTTTTGAAAAGGAGGTTCTTAGAGATGAACAGGGTGCAGAGGAGAATGGCCCAGAGTTCTGCACCTCAGTGTGCTGGGTCCCTGCTCTTGCTCATGTGGCTTCTGTGTTCAGATTCCCAGGTATATTATCACACTTCATGAACTCCTAGCCCATACACCCCATGAACATGTGGAGAGGAAAAGTCTGGAGTTTGCGAAGTCAAAACTGGAGGAGCTTTCCAGGTAGGGAGAGTGCTTATAGGAAACCTTCACCTAGGAGTGCAGGGCTCATCTCTGTGGAAGTGTGATGCTCAAGGAGGCTGGCAGTCAGACACCATCCAGTCTTTCTGATTCAGGTTCACCTGGGTGTCGAGTGCTGGTTCTTGAGACAGCCCTGATGCAGTGTGATGTTAGCTTAAACAAACAAACAAAAACCTGTTTTTGAAAATGTGTTTATAGGGACCAAGAGACCACACAAGGAAGGGCACTTGTTTTGCACATGGCCAATGGGGGGTTTCATCCTACGTGGCCAAAATGGTTACTCATGGCATTGCCAGGAGTAATCCCTGAGTACAGAACCAGGAGTAAGCCCTGAGCATTTTAAGGTATGGTGCCTCCAGAAAATGTGATATGGTATATATTTCAGTTGAAGACTTACATTCCTTTCAGCAGAATAGAAAACTATTTTTATTTAATTAAACAATTTTTTTTGTGAGTAGAATGTTTGGGCAACCCACAGTGATGCTTAGGGGTTGTTCCTAACTCTGCTCAGAGGTAACTCTCGGCAGTGCTTGAAAGACCATCTTGTTCCAGGGATTGAACTGGGGTCTGCCACACTTAAGAAAAGTGTCTTCAACCCTTTACTGTTTCTGTCACCCCAAAATGATTTTTAGATGCAGCTTTATTATTTCTCATAGAGCAGAAGTTACAGAATGTATACTTTGGTTTTATCAGTGACTTTTCAATGTTTTAGGAGATAATTTTTAGCTGTGTTCCATTAGTTTATATAGGCTAAAAGGTATCATTTACTCTGACTTTAAGAAAGGGCAACCCAATTTCAATGAAGAGAATTGTTCATAAAATAAAATATTAATGTCTCCCGGTTGCATGGTAAGCTTCTTTCTCAGGATATTCATTGATAACTTAATATTCATGAATTGGTCCACTTTTGGTTTTCACTTTGCCACAACTTCAAGATTTGGTCTGCTTGCTCTCCACCTCCCCAAAGGTGACACAGGTTGAAACCAGGTCTCCTAGATTATGGTCTTCTTTACTCACTGGCTGCCACAGACAACAGAAAGCTTTCACTGAGCCCGTGTGTGCTGTCTCCAACAGGATCATGCATGATGAAGTGAGTGACACTGAGAACATAAGGAAAAACCTTGCAATCGAGAGAATGATCGTGGAGGGCTGTGATATTCTGTTGGACACCAGCCAGACCTTCATCCGCCAAGGTAAGTGCATGTGCCAACACCTGCCATCCAGCGACTTCTGCAGCTGTTTTGTCACCAGCAGGTCCGAGAAAGCATTCTGGAGCAATGTGGTTTAGTTAGGTGCCAGCTGCTGTTCATGCAGGTCATCCCAGTGGGCCGTGACCAAGCCTGTGGTTGAGGCCCACTTCTGTGCTGTTTCTTTTCAGGCGCCATGAAAAACAGCAACACAATAATAGTAAAGCACGAGTGGGCCGGTAGATTACATTCTGAATGGACTCTTCTCCTCAGTTCAACGGACATTGTCTGCAGCGCCAAGGAGGAGAGATCGGCCTGGCCGGTGGCAGTGGCCACCCCAGGTGGCGACGACATCCAGGCCAAGACCCAGGAGAAACTTGCCCTGCTCAAAGCTCTTTCAAATAGCCCGGGGACACTGTCCGGAGTGAGAACAGCTGTCTCTTGTTCCCATTTTTCATCAGTGGTTCTGCGGCAGCCCCGCAGGACATGATTTGATTCAGTTGACACCTCCCACCCCTTGCCAGCTCATGCTTGGTTCCTGCCATGCTACAGGAACTGTGACGGTCTCATGTCAGTGGGTGTGCTTTGGGGTGTCACCCAGTAAATTAAACTTTGAAGAGCTGGACGATGCTTGTGATGAAACTGTGGAAAAGCAACTGCCTACCAGTGTCCATTCCTCTGTGGCTCTGATTCCAAAGTGCATGAAGCAAACTATGTCCCAAATTCTCCTTAAGTGCTGCAAATTTTCAAGGGAGGGCTACAGACCCCAAGGGAATGGCTGGAGACACTATCTCTCACACACCTACAAATGTTGAAGTTGGGAGATTGGCATGAGTAGAACCAGAGTGAACCTTGCATGTAGAGCCAGTATTATACATGCCAGTCTCATTGGATGGTATTTGCATGTCTGTTGCCCGCCAAAACATGCTGCTCAAAACATATTTTCTTTTACCTCATCAAAAAAACCATTATTTGTGCCACAAACATTAATTTTTGCACAGAATACTCAAGAAATTTAGTGCTGTTCTATTTTTTTCATTGTTTGTTTACAAGGAGAGAAACTCCACACATGTTAAAATTTTGGAATCTATTTCTGGTGAGGATAACCTTTTCTCATTGTGACTTTTGATATTCATTTCTCTCCAGATAATAGTGGAAGGGGATGTTAGCAATGCCAGGCCCTCTCTATGCTGCCTTTGTTACTCAGACAAACTGTGTCCCCATATTGGCTCCTGCTTTCAAGACTCAAGTCTACTTCCGTGCCTTCTCTTGTGCCATTCTCAGCCTGGGCACCAGAAATGCCCTTGTCATTCTTTTTGTGCCTATTGAAGGTTGGCTCATGCTCCAAGGATCAAGTCTGATAGTTCTGAGGAGCCCTCAGAACTTTTGAATTTTGTTCTCTTGTTTCTTCTCTAGTCAAATGATGAGGAAATGCCTCATCTTTTCCAAGACCTCTTGCTCTCTTGGTGCATGGGTTTCATCCTCTTCTGTGTTGTGGGGTTATGTTTGCATGACTGTCTTGTCCAGTAATCATAACTCAGAAAGGCAATGTGTATGAATTCTCTCATTTGATAGGCTGTTTTTTGTTAACAGGAACGTGGATAAAACAAAATAGATAACAGGAAATAGAAACATAAAATTGGATAACAGGATATAGATAACAGGAACTACATAATGGGAAAATTGGGCCTTGGATTCAAATGAACTGCTCGTTGAGTTGATGGTTTGATTGTAAAGTGTTGTATTTTTGTTTTACTTTTTTTGGGGAGTTTGCTGAAAAATGTTTGCTAATTGACTGGAGCTGTGTAATATGTGAGAATAGAAAAAAATTTCTGTAACTAGCCGGAAGGACTTAACAATGGAAAATATTCTTATACATAAATAATTATTTCTACACTCATAGACACTTCTGACCTAAGTTTGAAAAACTGTTGAAGAAAAATTGCTGGAAAATTGAATATATTGACTAAGTCATAATTACCTTCATTGTACCTAAAAGTACGTTAAGAACCACCTGTATTGTGACTCATGCTCAGATGTTTTTATTCCTTGTCCTGTACCATACACTTAAAGCATTTCTGAGCTCTTACTATTTTGATGTTATTATTATATTGATATTGATATGATAACTTGCCTCTGGGTAGCATTTTTCTGTATTGCTTGGTTTGGTTAATCTGTTTAGTAATTATTCAATAAAGATGACTTAACAAAATCAAGCCTTTTTCTGGCAGTGCAAGTAATCTAATTATAGACAGTTTGTAAATTTTGTCTTATTTTGCTGTGATTGTTCCTACTATCACTTCAACTAAATGTATTTCGTAGCTTTAAGGTCCATTGAGATTTTTAGTTTTCTACTCTTTTAAACTTTCAGTGATTCTGTTTCCTATGAAACAGACTATTTACTTTCTTTTATTGAATGCATCACTGTGAAATATACAGTTGCAAAGTTGTTTGTGATTAAGTTTCAGTCATACAATTCTCCAACACCATCCCTTCATCAGTGCACCTTTCCTGCCACCAATGTCCCTATTTTCTCTCCTGCCCACTTCCCCTACTCTGCCCCTCACAGCCTGTCTCTATGGCAAACACTTTTTACAGTTTATTTCTAATTTTTTCCCAGTATTTGATACTTAACATTTATGAAAGATGTGAGAACTCTTTGAGTATGTAAGTGTGTTTGGGTTTGTGCACATATGCCTACGTGGGTTGTGCATGATTTTATATTCTTAATTTTTTCCCACTGTATTTAAATGCTATCATTTACAAAGTTGCTCATGATGCATTTATTACAGACATCCAATATTTCAGCACCAATCTCTGCAGCATTGTCTCCATTTTCACAACTATCCCTTACACCTATTCTATATCAGGCCTAAAATAAATTATTTTATATTGCTTGTTACCACTAAATGGCTAATGGAGTGAGAAAAAAATAATTCAGTAAAGAAACTTTGTGAAAATTATTGTGTCTCACTCCCGAAGACATTAAGTCCTTGCCTAAGGTTTACTAAGCTTGTTCGTTGAGTCTTCTGTGTTAATATTTTTTGTCAGTTCAACTTAAACTCTGACAAAAAGTAGTACAAAAACAACTTACAAAAGTTCAAGTTTTACATTATATTCCCATTCAATCCAGTGTGCTCCTACTGAGATGTTAGTGTTGTAGAGTTTGGAGATGTTGCTCCAGAAAGTCCAGAATATTTACTGGGCAGTGATCTCACATGACTGCTGGGGCTTCTGGAAGCACAGGGCAGTGGGGAGAGGTCACCAACCCAGACTCCAAGAAGGCCCAGAGTTTTGGTAAAAATAAAAATGTACAGTACCTGAAATTTCCAGCAGTTTGTTGTCTCGGTGGAGCTCAGTTGTGAGGCAATGGAGTCTGGCTGTAGACATGGAAGCAGCTGTTGGGGTATGGTAGAGCGGGAACTTAATCACCCACCTCCTGGAAGTCTCAGGTGGGGAATGGTTTATCCAAGAAATTTTTGTGAAAAAACAAATTTTTTGTTGATCTCCTCCAAGATTTATTTATGACCCTTTGACACAGTGGCCGGCAGATGAGCTTCCACAGCAGTGGTGGTGGAATGTGGGTACATGTGCGTGATTAATGAAGTGAATTTTACATTGTGAGGACTAGGAAACAGATGTCATGAGGTCATCAAGAGGCCTCCTTAGAGTCTTGAAGTTTTGAGATTGAAGCAATGAATTTTATTGTAAACTGACTCTAGTTTTAGTCATTTGATAAGAAAAATGATAGTATATATCAAACGTCAAACCACAGCTACAATACAGATATTCTTATCAAATGACTAAAACTAGAGTCAGTATACAATAAAATTCGTTGCTTTAACCTCAAAAAATATATATATTTTTTTTGAAATTATCTCTCTCTCCTCTCTCTCTCTATATATGTATATATACATATATATACATATATATACACACATATATGTATATACATATGTATATATATATATATATCACTGTGTCTGTCTTCCTTTATATCATCGATTTGCTCGAGCGGGCACCAGTAACATCTCAATACGTCCTGTCACATGAGAGATAGCCCAAGGGTATAATCTGGCTCCAGGAACATAAAGAGCCTCAAACCATTCCATCAGGTCATGGGAATGAGGTTTATAATTGTTACTGGTATTTGGCATGTCAAATACAATACAGGTAGCTTGCCAGGCTCTGCCGTGCAGTTGGGATACTCTAGTAGTCACCTCAAAACTTGAGAAATTATTGATGAACCGCTTTGCGGCCGTGCGAGCCGGGCTGTGATCAGCTCTTCTGCTGGGTGGAACTCTGAGGAGAGGGGAGTCCGGATGTGGAAAATGGTGGCCCTAATGGTGTAGGGGTTTCTCTGGCTTCTTTCAAGGCTCTGCTGGGGTGGCGGGCCAGGGCTAGAACCCGCCATCCCTCCCGGATGCCTCGTGATCAGCTGGGCACAGGGAGAGCAAGTAGCAGCTCTGCCCCCTGTGTGGGAGTCTCTGGATCAGCATACCTGGCTGGCCTTGAAAAAAAGACTGCTGCACGGTGGTATAATAAAATATTAAAAAGTAAACCTTTGGGTATACCCTTTAGTCACCAAATGAACTCAGATAAGGTGTGTTTTCAGTCTCCATTTGTTCCTGCATCAAATGGACACAATTCTTCATAGCAAGCTTTGGGGAATCCAAATTTCAGCGCTATGATATGTATTTTATTCAAAGCCCATTCAAAGTTTGTTGAATGAACATGTAAGAGTGTGAGACAATGAGAAGGCAGCCCAGTCATGCTTACAGGGTCAACTTCTGTCTCTGCCCTTTGGTTGCTCTCTAACTGGAGAATTTAATTAATCTTTAATTCCTTCAGTTTCCTCTTCCTAAGAGTTAATAATCATGCTTATCTTTTGACCTGTAAAGATGAAATGATTTGAAGCAAACAAAAACAACTAGACTGGTGTCTGTGAGATTATGACATCAACTTTTCAAACTGAAATTCAAAATTTAGACTGTTAATATTTTAATATTTTGAAATATATATGAATATTTATTAAATGACAAAGAGACTTGCCAGATTCTTTGTCATGTACTTCCAATGTACTATTATTTGAAATTGTATCATGGAGTTTACAGTAGTCATACCTACTCCAATGCCCAACTCAGTAATCTAGTAATTGTTTTTTTTTTCACTCCTGTCTGGAATTAAGAATAATGGCATTAGCCATTCTTGAATGCCCTCCCCGTGGAAATTTGTTTTTGAAATAGCATAAGATTTGTCGAAAGTGAACTTCACTTGTTATATAGACTGAGCACCAAGATACAATTGATTATTGTAGCAATGTTTTGTTATTAAGCAATTACTAATTTAATATTAGAGAAGAATCTCCAAGCCTCATGACTATATTACTACATCATAAGGGGAAATGAGAAAAGCACATTTAGCATGTTTTTATTCTGATCATGATCATTTTATAAACCAGTCAATATATTGAAGTCTCTTACTTCAGAAGTAACTTCGATTCGAAATATATCTTTTTTAAATTCAGAAATATTTGTATTTCATTTCATATTAATTGTTCATGGTCTCAGTACCTGTGAAGTGCTGGAGATGGAACCAAGGCCTGCTGCACTGACAGCATTTGCCCAGCTCATTATCTCCCCAACCCCTTTACAAATCTTACATATAATTTAATAATGCAACCTGAACTAGCTACCCTTTAAAAATAGTCCTTGACTAAGCTGTATTATATTTTAAAATTTATATTTTTGTATAATATACATGTATTGCACTCTATTTTAAAAAATAAAGTAACAAAGTAAGTAAATGTAACATGTTACTTACCTTAATTTTTTAGGAAGTTTAAATTCTATTTGTTTTTAATTGTGTTATCAACTTTCAATATGAAATTATACAATATGTACCTTATATCTCGGGGGTAGGGGGCGGAGTTGGGGGGCATTTGAGTCATACCTGGAAGTACTCAGAAGTTATTTCTGGCTCTGTGCTCAGGATTGACCCTGCTGGTGCTTAGGGGACCTTATGGGATGCCAGGGATATAAGCCGGGTCAGTGAGATGCAAGGCAAATGCATTATTCCCTTTACCATCTCCCCCAGCTCCTGTATCTATAAGTAAATAAGTTTATTGATATCAGATCACCAAGGGCAGATGGCAGAATTGCCTGTCTTTGAATTCAATTTGACATCTTTCAAACTTATTCTAGCTTGTAGTTGAATGGTAAAGTCTAAAGTATTTGACAAAAATGTTACAAATTAGTATGACTTAAAAAATACATAGCATTGTTTCTTCTAAGTCTATGGGAGACTCACTTGCACTGCAGGTCTAGTTAACTTAATCCTTGGAATCATGGGAAATAAACCTCCATGTGTGTTTCATCAGTATGGCCTCTTCACTTCCCAGACTTCTAATCTTCGTGTATTCTTTTTTTTTTTTTTTGTGATCACCAGGTTCTCTTATTCAAGTACCCTCTGTGGAAAGGGGAAAACTTAGTAAAGTTCGCCTGGGTTCATTGTCTTTGAAAAAAGAAGGAGAGAGACAGTGCTTCCTATTTACCAAACACTTTTTAATTTGCACAAGGAGTTCTGGAGGAAAGCTGCATCTGCTCAAGGTACCAGTTTTCCGTGTTTCTTTCATTGATGTTACGTACAGTGATGGGACATTGAGGGCAGTGAAGGATGATTTTCCCTCCTTGCTCTGCGGCATCAGTCCCACAATTTTCATGGTGATATCAGGTATAGTTAGAAACCTTACTTTGTTGTCCCTTGCAGAGGGACATAAATTTAAGTGTGCACTACCCCGAAAATCATAACCTGAGCATTTTTCTAGTTGTTGATAACTAACTTACAAAACCCTTGTTCAGTGGCTACAGTACATTTTGAGAATATTTTCTCATTGCTATTTTATCTTGTTCTGCATCCGAGAGAGGGGAAACTGTGGCCCACAAATTGATGCCTGTTTTTTGTTTGTCAAGATCTCTTGGCACACATCTATCCTATTTGTCTCTATATTGTCTGTGACTGCCTTAATGTTTTTTAAAAATGGCAGATTTGAGTAGTCGTGACAGAATCACGGAGTTTGCACAGCCTAAACACTGCCATTTACATAAAATGTTTGCCCATCTGTACCTTTGTCTAAAAATATTTTTCTATGATAATAGCTTTCTTCTGTTGAACCCCTTTCTGGTTTTCTGAGTTACATTCACCCCTCAGATATGGACCCCTCAAATAAAATCTTATAATCCAGATACCAACTGAATACATTTTATAAATATTGACAGCGGGAGTGAATTGGTGGGAGAAAAAAAAAGATGTGTTTAATTACTTTCATGTGTGTTTAATTTGGGAGCCTGAAAATTATTGATGATGCAGAATTGCTGTGCTTTCATCTGTGGTATCTAGAATATAAGTTTTATAAATAACAGCCTATTAGGGCTGGAGAGATAGTAGAGCAGGGAGGGTGCCTGCCTGTATGTGGCTAACCCGAGTTGGATCCTCCGCATCCCATATGGTTTCTTGAGCCCTGCCAGGAGTAATCCCTGAGCACCACCAAGTGTGACCCCCACCCTACCAACAAAAAAAACCAACCAGAAGGATTTCTGACCTGTATAAGACTCTCATTCGCTTAATGAAATCATTGATTTCTTTCCAGACAGGTGGGGTTTCTCTCTCTAATAGAATGTACATTGATTGAGGAGCCTGATGCAAGCGATGATGATTGTAAGTCACTTTCTGTTTCTTAGAATTATATTTGAATTAAAGCAATTTAAGGCCTACATGTTTTATCTGTTTTTAGCCAAGAAGAGCTGCTTTAGGATGCTGAGATAGACTGAGAATAAGGTCCCTGAAGTCATTAATTTGCAATTAAGTTCTGTTGAGACATTTAACTCTGTGGGCCAATCTTCAGGATTTCAGATTTTACTGAATTTGTCTCACGATAGTAACTTTTCTGTGGAGACAGAGTAATTAGCATTAGGGTTCTGCAGATTATAGAAATTTTAAAATACATGAAGTGAGAGGACCAGGACTCTAGTCCAAGTAACTTATTAAACTCAGCCTCTTCACCTGCCGATTGGCTTAGTGAAGCTTCCCCCAGTGTCTCAACATTCAAGTTGCTCACAGGAGAACCTGACCTCATGCGTCCATCTGTAAGAATACTAGAATGATGGGAAAGCAACTTCATTCTATTCCTGATTCATGCCTCATTATTGGGTTTCTGTGTGTTGAAGCCAAAGGTTCTGGTCAAGTGTTTGGACACCTGGATTTTAAAATAGTGGTGGAGCCGCCTGATGCTGCCCCGTTCACTGTGGTGCTTCTTGCTCCTTCACGCCAGGAGAAAGCAGCCTGGACCAGTGACATCAGCCAGGTAAGCCAGTGGCTTGGGCCCCAGTTTTTGTTTTGGTTTTACATTTCATAGTAAATAAACTGGGGAAGACTTTTAGAATTATTGAAATTTATTTTGTTTAATTTTTTATTGAATCACCGTGAGTTATAAAGTTGTTTTAATTGGGTTTAAGTTATACGATGTTCCAACACTGGTCCGTTCACCAGTGCACATTTCCCACCACCAGTGTCTCCAGTTTCCCTCTCGCCACTCCTCCTCCACAGCTTGCCTAAACGCAGGCACTTTTCTGCCTTTTCTGGCTTTTCTCTCTCTCTCTTTCTCTCTCTCTTCTTCCCTCTCTCCCTCCCTTCCTCTCTCCTCTCTCTCTCTCTCTCTCTCTCTCTCACCTTTTTGGCATATGGTTTGCAATACAGGTATTTAAAGGTTCTCATGTATGTCCCTATAATTACGTTCAACATGCAGTTCTTATCCAGAGAGATCATTTCCTACTATCATTGTCACAGTGGTCTCTTCTCTATCCTAAACGCCCGCCAAGTGATATTGCTGGGTCATCACTGTATCACTGTATCACTGTCTTCCTGTAGATCATCTGCTTTTCGAGCGGGCACCAGTAACATCTCAATACGTCCTGTCACATGCGAGATAGCCCAAGGGCATCTGCCCGCTCCAAGAACATAAAGAGCCTCAAACCATTCCATCAAGTCATGGGAATGAGGTTTATAATTATTACTGGTATTTGGCAGTAACAATTATAAACCTCATTCCCATGACTTGATGGAATGGTTTGAGGCTTTCAGTTTATCTTTTTTTTATTTTTTGAGAAATGCCCATATTGTTTTCCCAAAAGATTGAACCAGTAGTTATTCCAAACGACAATGAATGAGAGTCCTTGTCTTCCTGCATATGCACCAGCACTGGTTTTTTTTTTTCCTTTGGATGTGTGAAATTTTATCTGGTTACTGTAATTCTTAACATCTCAATTTAGCTATCTTGATATGCTAGACTCCACTACTGTTGCTATCAGGTTTCTCCCTAAGGTTAGCATTGGATGAAAATGTAGTAACTGTATTTTAGATCTTAACCATGTATGTACAAATTACAAAAAGGAGTCACTGGTGGAACAGCGGTCAGATGGCCCTGTTACTAATAAGTACTCCAGTGATCCCACTACACTTTTTCATTATTAATGTCTGCAGTGGGAAATTGGTGAGAAACAAAAGCAACTAACAAGGACTGGTGAGAAATAGTAAAGGCAGGAATGATGGAGTCTGTGGTCAGAAATCTGCAAAATTTTTCCTGTGTTTTGCATTGAAAAAAATTTGGAAAGATTTGTTTCTCTCTCTTTGATCAATAATGCCCAGTTAGGGAGTTACTGCCTTTATTCAAGAATTTTAAAAATATCAAAACTAGTAATGATTGAACTCAAGAGTTCCTAAATCCAAGCTCCACATTCATTTTAACTTCAGTAGCAACAGAGGAGAAAAGTCTAGAGAAAATATTAATAAAAAGGCTTGGTGATTGTCTTCAAAACTAGTAACTCAAGATAGATTGGTATAAATGGGGGAAACACATATTGTAGATTCATTCCAGTTCCTCCTTCCTTTTTCTGGAGCAGTCTTAATTATTTATGTAGGAAATTTGTCATAGGTCTTCAGATACTTTTTTTTCAGAGTGACTGAAAACTAATGGGAACTAGAAAAAGAATAAGTGGCAAAAATAATTTTTTCTTGTCAAAGAGACTGTATAGACTTATTTTCATTTGACTCTTAAAACCATATTTTGGAATTAAGCACAAGTATTAGTACTACTTCCAGGAGAGGAGCCTGAGGTTTGGGAAGCTAAGTGTTTGTCTCAGCTTACACAACTTCATTCATTCAAGGCTCAAGCCTAATCCAGGTCTTTTAATAAAAGTACTAATAGTACTAATAGTACTATTACTATTCCTATTACTAATAGTAATCTCCAGGTTGTCCACAGGAATGCCTCACTTTTCCTTCCACACCCTGGGGACTGCTTTGGTGGTGAATAAGTAGCTAAAAATTAGGCACTTATTTTCCCTTTGGCTAACAAAGGGATCAAAACAAGAGATCTTCTATATTTGCGTAGTCATATCCTTATAATGACATATTCATATAGTCACAAACTCTATATTGTATCAGCTAAATCTTTCAGTCTTTGAAGAGCAACTCTTACCTTCTAAAACTCTGACTCATTCACTGATTATATGAACTTTTACTGAGTGATCACCAGGTTCTGCCAGGTATTGTGCCAATAGCAGGGATTCTACTCTGAGCTTTGAGCTCAGGGAGATGGGAACACTTTAGTAGGCTACTTAATGAGATAAAATTTTGTTGGTGTTTGGAAGCTAAGATATGTAGAAATGAATGGGAAAAGGCAACTTCTTTCTACAGTAGCTTTTTGTGTCTGAATTATGACATCACTGGGTTTCCTAAAATACATAGTTGATATTCTTGTGGTGTCTGTCTGGTGTGGTAAAGTTATATGAGAGATGCCTTTGCGGTCAGGAATGACCCTATACATGGTTCTTCAAAGAAAGAATACAATACATTCCCTGACAAGTCTCGAAGCAAGTCTCTCTACACACTACATATGAGATAGAGTAGTACAATTTCCCCTGTTTCTTGATGTTTCTATGATTTATATACTAAATTCTACCAGATAATGCTCTCTCTGTGCCCAGTACGCTTATGAGGTGCCCGGGAGGCATGGCGGGTTCTAACTCTGGCCTGCCACCCCAGCAGAGCCTCACAACAAGCCAGACAAACCACCCCCTCCTCCATGGGGCCTGCATTTCCCATCGAACTTCCCTCTCGTCACAACTCCACCCAGCAGACCAGACTATCACAGCCCGGATCATCGACACCCACCCTGCAGCAGTGTTTTTTTTCAATCTGGCCCAGGTATGCTGAACCAGAGACTCTCAGACATGGGGCAGAGCTGCTACTTGCTCTCCCTGTGCCCAGCCACTCATGAGGCACCCGGGAGGCATGGCGGGTTCTAGCCCTTGCCTGCTGCCCCAGTAGAGCCTCACAACAAGCCAGACGACCCCCTGACTCCATGGGGGCTGCCGTTTTCCACATCCGACTTCCCTCTCGTCACAACTCCACCCAGCAGACCAGACTATCACAGCCCGGCTTGAGTGGCCACTAGCAGCTGTGCAGTTCATCAATAATTGCTTTATTTAGAGGTGATTACAAGAGTATGCCTCCCGCATGGCAAGCCTGGCAAGCTGCTCCTGTTGTATTTGATATGCCAAATACCAGTAACATTTATATTAGGTCATTCCCATGACCTAATATAATGGTTTGAGGCTCTTTATGTTTCTGGAGCAAGCAGATGCCTTTGGGTTCTACTAGCATAAGACAGGACATATGGAGATATTACTGGTGCCCGCTCTAGCAAATAGATGATCAACGGGAAGATAGTGATAGTGATAGTGATAGTGATACCAGATAATAACTACAAGTGAATTGCAGAAAGAAGCTAACAGAAAGCTCTATTGACTAACAATTATATCATTTGTGAAATTATTTTGTTCAGTAGAGGCATGATATTATGTGGACTTGACATTTAAAATTTCATTCACCCAACAGGTAGTTTAACTGCTAGGCACTGTTTGGGGCACTTG
The DNA here is from genome assembly GCA_021461705.1 of Cryptotis parvus. Taxonomy (NCBI): domain Eukaryota; kingdom Metazoa; phylum Chordata; class Mammalia; order Eulipotyphla; family Soricidae; genus Cryptotis; species Cryptotis parvus. Next base: position 94,207 of record JAJIBD010000208.1, read on the forward strand.
TGATAAAGATCATGGAAATAAAGAGGCAATAATAGATTTTTAGAAATAACATAAGGAAGGGTAGGCAGCATTGAGCATCTGAACTAGGAATGAGTTATTAGCATTTTAAAGAGGTGGTGATCTCATTCTCCAGAAGGCTTATAAATAAAGATTGTAGCAGGTGATAGAAATAACATGTAGGATGCTCAACAGACACATGAAATTTTCTGATTCATATTTTCTTAATTCTCTTTACTATAAATTTGCATTTGTAGGGTTTACCTATTTCATGTAAACTATAAAATATATTAGCATAGAACTTTAAAATTTTTTTATTGATAACATGGTAATTACCCAAATAAGATACAAGTATAAAATAAAATTTAATGCAATATTAAAAAAGTTTGTTTTGTTGAAAAAAAAACCTTTTTTTACAATACAATATAGAGTTGGTGAATGTATGAATTCTTGATTCTTGAGTGCAGATTCCTGAGTGCAGAGCCAGGAGTAACCCCTGAGCATAAATTATAAGGATATGACTATGCAAATATAGAAGATCTCTTATTTTGATCCCTTTGTTAGCCAAAGGGAAAAGAAGTGCCATCGGATGCCAAAAGATCGCATGGCCGCCCACCTACAAGATGGTCAGACTTCCTTATCAAGACCTTGAACAAACAGTTTGAGGCTCTTAGTATTCCTGAAACAACCAGATGCCATTGGGCTACACTGGCATGTCATAGGGTCAAATGGAAATATTACTGGCACCCACTTGAGCAAATTGATAAATAACAGGATATCAAGTGATCAAGTGATTAAAAAAAAGAAATAACATGTAGATACGTGATAAAGGGGAAAATCTTTCTGAATAGAGGAAATGGCCATTGCAAAGACTCAAACAGGGGCTGGAGCAATAGCACAGCAGGTAGGGCGTTTGCCTCACACGCAGCTGACCTGGGTTCGATCCTCGACATCCCATATGGTCCCCGAGCACTGCCAGGAGTAATTCCTAAGTCCAGAGCCAGGAGTACTCCTGAACATTGCCAGATGTGATCCAAAAAGCAAAGCAAACAAACAAAAAAATAACAAAGACTCAAACAGGAAGCAACTGCATATTCTGAGGAATAACATTAAGAGCAGTATGGCTAGAGCAGAATGTATGAGAAAAAGAATAAAAATATGTTGAAATGAGAAAGGTGGCACATACCACATCTAAGCCAACAGTAGAACTTTAGCTTGTATTTTGAATCAGGTGAAAATCAATTTAAAATATTTGAACAATGGAATTCCATAGTCTCACTTAAGCTTGCTTCCTTACTTGGTTTATTTTGGGCTGTCGGGGTGTTTCTTGGGCCACATCCAGCAGTGTTTAGAGGCAACTCCTGTCTCTGTGCTCAAATTTCACTCCTGGTGGTGCTGAAGGACTGGAATCATTGCTGGGGATTGAACTAGGGATGGTTACATGTAAGGCACGTGCTTTACCCTCTGTACCATCTCTCTGGTGCATGACCTAGGTTTTATTGGGCCGGAGAAATAGCACAGTGGGTAGGGCATTTGCCTTGCACGGGCCAACCTGGGTTCAATTTCTGGCATTCCATATGGTCCCTCTGAGCATTGACAGTAGTAATTCTTGAGTGCAGAGCCAGGAGTAATCCCTGAGCATAGCCATGCATGGCCTAAACACAAAAAATAAATAAACAAACAAATATACTTATTTGTTTGTAACTAAAAAAGAATCACTAGGATTGCTATGATGAGCCCAGATGTCAAAGGCAAGGGTGGAGTTAGAGAAAGGGTTTTTTTTAATTTATTCTAAAGATAGAATCAATAAGTTCCATTGGATAGATTTGATTTTGGATTTAAGAGAAAAATGAAGACCTGGGAAGGACTGTGGAGATTTAAGCCTGAGCCTAAAATGAATGAAGTTGTTAGACTGAGATGGAGAAGAATGCTAGGGAAGGAGAGTTAGGGGTGGCTACGTGGAGCTTACTCTGGGTATGCTGAGTTTCGAAACTAAGTGTTCTTTTGGAGCTGTTTAAATAGTGAGATACAGAACTTCCATTTAGAGGTTTGATAAAGAGACTCTTTAGGTGGTATTTTGGGCTGTGGGATAGAAATGAGAAGAGGGCCAGGGACTGAGTGAGGAGTCAGGGAGAATCAAGAGAAGAGCGAAGGTACCATTAGTATAGTTACAGTATTGCCAGAAGAATGTGGTGGGCTGGAATCAAGTGAAGAAAATATAGTGAGAGTTGGGGCCTGCCCCTGCCTGCTCACATGAAAGGCTGAGTCAGGTTATTAATGCTTGAGGATACTTAAGAGAATTTGCTGATGCAGGATTTGAATGGTGAGTTGTAGACACAGAGCACTTGGCTGTTGATTCAACCCAGACTGTAGTCCCACAACCTGAGGTCCATCTGGTTTCATTCTCCACTTACTCTGTGCTTTTAGCATTTTCATGGTATTTCATTGTACTGGAGAAGTTACATGCTCCACAGACAGGGATGGAATTTTTCTGTCTCCCAAGTTTCTCTTGAATACATTCATGATTAATAAGATAAGTCTACAGAATGCTAAAAAAAATGTACAGTTCACTATTTTGTCAAATAAGTTAAAACATGGGCCCACAAAGAAAGAAAAATACTGGCACCAAGCATATGAAAGAAATGTTGATCAAATATTTTCCATAGATACTGTTAGAATACCCAAGGGCTCTTTCAGGCATGCATGCTCTTAAGCTTACAGTTGAATACTCTACCCTTCCACTCCAGACTTGGCAGATTACACAGACTACTTTGGATGTTAAGTAGAAAGCCTCTGCCCTAGAAAGCCAGCTGTTTCCATCCCAGACGCCTGCAGTCTTGTAATACAGGAATACTGTGGGTACTGCCTCTCAATATATACGCACTTTCCCTTTCCCATTATTTGCATCTTTTAAAACTCTGATATGTGATGTGTCTGTCACTTTTGTGTCTCCTAGTGAACAACATTTATATATATTTAATATAAATCATACATACCATAGTATATATACCATACTCATATATATTCAATGCAAAGTATGAATATACATATATATTTATATACACTCCACTGGATGTGGTCCAAACTCCCAAAAAGTAATATATAATAATATATGGTGTCACCTTCCTTTAAAAAATACACTAAATTTAGGTGAACCACAGTAATTTAGAAATAGGAAAATGATAGCAGACTCTGAGGCCTTATATGGTCAAGTTTGGTCTGATGACTATGAGTAGGTTGGGAGTATGTTTGTTCACAGCTGCTCCAGGGAATTATGCTCCTGCTGGTCCCGAGATAAGGATTGAGACTGGCTTCTTTGACAGGCTGTTTAAATGCTCTCACTTCAGGAGGTGCCTATTCAGAGGCCTGTGATCTACTATGTCTCCATATCTCTATATGTGTGTGCCTCTGTGTGTGTGTGTGTGTGTGTGTGTGTGTGTGGTGTGATGGGTTCATCCAAACCAAGCTCAAAGAAGCCAGCAGCCACTTCCAGAGGAGTTTTTGGGGCATGTGCAGTTGGAGTGTAGGGGGGCTGAACTTGAGTGACTTACTTATGCAAAGTTATGTTCCCTTGATCCTGGGCTACCTCCCAGACCTTGTGTCCCCATATTTTTTGCCATCTAAATACGTCCAGGTAATGGGAATAAAGATAAAGGTTAGATCCCATTTCCCTTTTTTCATTTCACCTTTTTATGTTAAAGGAGAAATGTTCCCACTCATTACAGAGAATCTATTTTAAGGGGAAAAGCTTGTCAGTGTGCTACAAATTGTCTATGCCAGGTCTATATTTTGACACATCTGCCCAAACCAAGAAGCTCAGAGGTGAATTTTAATCCTACATTTTAGCTAATACCCATAATTATGGAAAAATCTGTTTAATACACCATTATGTATGACAGAGAGATAAGCACAAATGAATGTACTACATTGAAATAAATGGTCAAATCTTCAGCCTCAATTTTTTTCCTATAAATAGATGAAAAAGGGAAGAATCATTGGTCAAGACCATTAGCCACTTGCCTGTTTTGTTGGAGGCGCCAGCAGTTAATTATGGCCTTGCTGGTGTAACTGAAAGTGTAATTAACCATTGAAGCAATTGTTACTTCTAAAAATTACAGCTTCAGAGAGAGACCTGGCAAAGTCAAGTCTTAATTTTTGTATGGAGTGCTTTATGTGAAACTAGAATTGTATCAATACTCAGGAACCAATTTATTAACTTAAATAAGAGCCATTTGTGATCAGTACAAAACACTCCAGAGAAAGCAAAGTGGCTTCAAATCACTGAAATACTAAGACTTAGCCAGAGTACAAAATATCAAAGACAAAATAATGGAGTGTATGTACAATTTTGATTTGATGAAAAGGTTCATGCCCATGGGTTATCAATAGACATAAAATGGAAAATGTTAGACTAGAGATAACTATAGAAATATAGCCCAGGTATGCTGGTCCAGAGACTCTTAGACATGCGGCTTGGCGGCCGCACGGTTCATCAATAAATGCTTTATTTGGAGGTGTTTAAAGAGTATGCCTCCCGCACGGCAAGCCTAGCAAGCTGCTTGTGTTGTATTTGACATGCCAAATGCCAGTAACAATATTTTAGGTCATTCCCATGACCTAATATAATGGTTTGAGGCTCTTTATGTTCCTGTAGCAAGCCGATGCCCTTTGCTCTACTGGCATGAGACAGGACATATGGAGATATTACTGGTGCCCGCTCTAGCAAATAGATGATTAACGGGAAGATCGTGATCGTGATATGATAAACCCTCTAGAGAACAATACCACTCACCCATTACAAGACACATTAGGCTACAGTGTGTAAAGCGTTTGCTTTGTATGCTGCCGATTTGATTTGCTTGCTGGGTTTGAGTCCCAGCATCCCAAATGGTCTCTGAGCACTGCCAGGAGTAATTCCTGAGTGCAGAGCCAGGGAGTAACCCCTGAGCATTGCTGGGTGTGACCCCAAAAGCAAAATAACAATTAATTAATAAAATAGCACATGTGATCTATGAGGCTGAACTCAATATGACATAAAAAAAGTGATACCTTGCTGATGATGAAGTGAATTAAGAAGTTATATATTGCTTGAAGCATTTTGGCTGACTGCTGGATTATGTTTTATGAAAGAGATTGAGTCCTTAGTACCAGCATGACCCAGTGCAGTGAAGATGTACCAGTAAGATGACATGAAAGGGGACAAGAAATTCTCTGCAAAAAGATATTGAGTACCAAGTCATATGTAGTACTGTCTGCCCAATTATTCAGAAAAGGCGAGAACACTGGTAAATTACTATTCCAGAACAAAGAGCCAAGAGTGGCCTCTGACCACCACCAGATATGACCCAACCGCCAATTCCCCCATCAAAACCATATAATGCACAGAAAATTGCCTAAAATAGGCCTTCTATATTAGAAATAATCCATAATATGTTTTAAACACATGTAAATATATTTATATGCATATACGTATATACAAATATGAATAATTAAAAGTTGTGTGTTGAGTTCTAAAAAATGTTTTAATTAGAATATAACTCTTAAATTATGTGATTTTTAGCATAGTTTAGTTGCATGTATGTTTTGTTTATTCTTAAAGTTTGAATATAACTTTTTTATCTTTCCACTGAAAATAATTTTAGTGCTTCTCACAATAAATCAGATTTACTAGTGAGATCTGACACTGGCTAATGAAATACTTGCAAGTGGTCATATAAATCTATTTTGGATCTAAGACTTTTATCTCAAGTCCCAATTCTTACAGGGTGGAATACTAAATACATACAAAATCAGTATGATAAAACAAATTAATATATTGAGAATATATATAGGTGGAAAGGAAAATCTCTAGTTGCCAGAAATAATAAGGGAAGTTAAAGTTGGAACAAAAATATTATAAACTGAAGTATAGAAGTTTGGAGAATACTTTATTTTATTTTTTAAGTAAATAAAGATGGGAGACATCTTTATTATTTATTAATTTATTTATTTTAATTAAAATAAATTGCCTTAAAATCATCTTTATTTTACTTATTTTTTACGTAAAATAAGATGGGAGATGTCTCCCACACAGTGATCAGTGGCTCTGGGGCTACTCCTGATGATACTCAGCCGGGTTACTAGGGTCAGTTCTGGTGGTGCTTGAGGACCATCCAATGCCAGGAATCTAGCATGGACATGCCCTGTCCTTCTGATTTGCCCTCCATCCCTCATTTCTTGTGAATGATTTTATATTGGATATTCCAAGACCAACAGGTATTGACAAAGGGAAGGGAACAAGATGGCGGCCATGGGCCCCTGAAAGGAGTTGAGCTCCATATTTAAAACTATTTATTAGAAGACTGTTCTGTCTGTGAATAAAGTTCTCCAAAATCTCAATTCAGCAGCCAAAAACAAAGAAGTTTGTCTTTGTCTAGGCTGGGATTTGAAAAAATAAAACTCCTTGGAGGGTTGGTTTAAGGGGCAATGTTCTTCTGGTCTATGGATTTGAAATTTTTTTTTTTTTGCTCTTTGGGTCACACCTGGCAATGCTAAGGGGTTACTCCTGTCTCTGCACTCAGGAATTACTCCTGGCGGTGCTCAGGGGACCATATGGGATGCCAGGGATCGAACCGGGTCGGCTGCATGCAAGGCAAACGCCCTCCCCGCTGTGCTATCACTCTTGCCCGGATTTGAAATTTTTGAAATTCAGATTCTCACCTGGTGTGGAAAAACCCCAAACTGAGAAGTTGATATAAATACAATTTTGGACTGTTGAGATCCCAAAAAATTTGGCAAAAAGCTCATACAAAGTTACTCCATTAGCAGCAATTCAGTACTATGAGCACTAAATAGCTATGTATTCAACATTAAGTCGACCTATTTGGACACCCATATATCCCACGACTGCCACCAAGTAAGCTCATTCATCAGTCCGACTTTATATACTGACTATTGAATCTTGAAAGAGATCAACAAGCCACAAAAAATCATGATCTCTTGGCTGCAAACTCTGGGGCACCCTCAGGATAGGGGAAAACCCTCAGGTATGGAAGTCCCTACCTGCTGAAGCCCCGGCAGCTGCACTAACACACACATAGCTGTGCCAGGTCAATGGCCCAACCCCATTCACTGCCTCAAGACGAGGTTCTGCAGACTCCAAATTGCCAAAAATTCTAGGTACACTGATCTTCAGGCCAAGAACTCAGGGGTTTCCTTGGGTTGGCTGTGGAAAACACCCTTCCTAGCAACCACACCCATGTCCAACATCTGCTGCCGTCTAAACTCATGACCTAGCTAAATATTCTGCAGTTTCTGTATTGCTCGGCCACATTCATGGCCACACAAAACCTCCAAATTCTGTAATACTGACATCCTAGTAGGAGTACATTAAACTGGATGGAAATGTAACAGAAGCCAACTAAGCTCAATAAACCAAAATATTAAAACAGAAGACTCAACAAGCAACTAGCAACTTAGTAAACACTCAGACAAGGACTGTATGACCCCATGGTTAAGTATAACAATTTTGACAAATTTTCTTTTACTGAAGTATTTTTTAAATAATTCCATTAGCAGTTTAGTTGTAACAGGCAATGTAAAATAAATTATTTTGTTACTTTGCTAAGGGAGCAGACTTGGGGGACATGGTTAGGAAAATGGGGACAGTGGTGGAAGGAAGGTCACACTGGTGGTGGGGTTGGTGTTGGAATGTTTAATGCCTGTAACCAAATGTATGATGAGCAACTTTGTACACTATGGTGTTTAAATAAAGGGGGGAAATAGCACTTTAATTGGGAAAAAATTTACTTATCTGGAAGGAAGTTATGGAGAAGCAGAACACACAGTGAGAAGTATAATTAGCACTATTAGAAATTCAGAAAATAGAGTGACAACTTGCAAAAATATAAAAAGAAGAATGTTTTAAATGGAAGGAAGGAATGAAGGGAGTGAGGAGAAAAATACACCATAAGAACATGGAAGGAAGGAGAGGAGGGAGGGTAGAAGGAAGGAGGAAGGGAAAGAAGAAATGAAGGAAATGGGAGGGAGGGAGGGAAGGAAGGAAGGAAGGAAGGAAGGAAGGAGGGGAAGGAAGGAAGGAGGGAGGGGAGGGAGGGGGGAGGGAGGGAAGAAGGAGGGAGGGAGGGAAGGAAGGAAGGAGGGAAGGAAAGAAGGAGGGAGTGAGGGAGGGAGGGAGAGAAGGAGGGAAGGAAGAAGGGAGGGAAGAAAGGAGGGAGGGAGGGAAGGAGGGAAGAAAGAAGGGAGGGTAGGAAGGAGGGAAGAAAGAAGGGAGGGTAGGAAGGAGGGAGGGAGGGAGGGAGGGAGAGGGAGGGAGGGAAGTGAGGTTGGAGTCTGGAGTAGTAACACTTGCCCTCAGTCTGGTATTTTCCATTGCAGTTCAGATGGGGCTCAGAGGGCACCCTGCAGGTTTGCAGAATCTTTCTGTGCAAATTGAAACCTGTGACTCGGCACTCTGGCACTGATCAGCTTGCTCCATGCTTCTCCTAGAGGAAAACTTTCATATGTTCTCATTAAAAAAAATTAAGAAACACTGAGAAGGAAAGTTCAGATGGTAGAAAGTGGTGTAAAGCGAGAGTGTTTCCTGGACCCTTTCAACAAAAATGCAGGATAAAAACTGAATCATGGGGCCTGAGAGATAGGACAATTGTATATCTTACATGTTGCCAACCCAAGTTTGATCCACTGTACCCATATGGTCCTCAGAGCATCACCAGGAGTGATTACTGATAGAGGATTCGCTTAATTCTGCTTCCTTGGGAAGCACATTCCAAAAAGGTCACAGCTCTCTTCTCTATTCTCAGATATTTGCCAGGGATGAAGCTGGTGCACAATTTTAGTATTTGATCATTGAGTCTGTTCATAAATATGTAACTTTGCGTGTCTTGTTCCATCCTGGTGTGCCCCATGTGCACTCATGGTAGGTGCATAGGTGAGAAAGTAAATTGCTTTTGTAATTGTAAAATCAAGTGCATTGTAATCGTGTGTTTTTTTCATTTTACAGTGTGTGGACAATATACGGTGTAATGGCTTAATGACTATAGTATTTGAAGAGAATTCCAAAGTCTCTGTGCCACATATGATTAAGTAAGTTAAATAATTCATTCTCTTACTTTTCACTTAAGATAAAGTTGGGAGAAAATGTAGAAGCCTGAATAAAACTTCTTTGGTATAATTCTGTTTCTTATTGAGAATGTTTCTTAATGTTAGGCAGTAACTCAGGATATGCCATTGTAGGAAGATTCTCAAAATTATTTTGTTTCCAGATTCATAGTTTATTGACACATAGCATAGAAAGTTGTTTTTCATACTGTTACATATGCCTTCACTTGGGACTAAAAACCTATCTAAATTTTCAATTTTAATGTAAAAATTTATATTGAGGCAGCCAGATGGGTTCAGGCCATAGGGTAGACTAAAGAATGGCAGATTCATTTGGCCTCTGCCCAGTGGATATGAATCATCTTACTCCAGTTTGGTTGTAGAGATACATTTAGACTTTGAAGACATTCAGCATGAATCAAATGGCTTTTGTCTGGCTCCATTTACCCACTGCCTGCATATAAATTAATTCTGGAGGCTGTTGCCCAGGGTTGCTGTCCTGCGCCTCTCTCTCTCTCTCTCTTTCTCTCTCTCTCTTGCTCGCTCGCTCTCTCTTGCTCTCTCTCTCTCTTCCCCTCTCTGTGCATGTTTTATTTACAAAATAAATTCTATTGATTAAAGTGATTATTAGGCAAATTTTAGGGTTTTTTTCCCTAGGGAGTGGGGTGTTAGTCCATATCCAGTGATGCTCAGGGACTACTACTGGCTCTATACTGAGGGGTCACTCACACTGGTGCCCAAGGGACCATGCAAAGTGCTAGGGAGTGAACCAGAGTCGGTGGGGTGTAAATCAAACTTATTAACCCCTGTACCATCTCTCTGGCTCAGTATAATTTTATTTTTAATTTTTAATCAGGTTTAAGTATAAGTTCTTTGGTTTGGTATAATTTTATTTTTATTTTTTAACTTGTCTAAGGCTAAGATTAAGTGCTTCAGGTTATTTTTAAACTTTTGAATTCACATTATTTCAGTAGAGTTTCCTTACTAATTTTTTTTCCACAGAATTCTTCTTTTCCTTTTTTTATTGGTAAGTGTGAAACTACAAAGGTATTCATGATTGGGCTTCAGGCATACATTGTTTGAACAACAATCCCTTCACCAGTGCCCTCAATTTCCCCCCACCCCTTGTCTCCACCCACCAGTATATTTTTGCTTTGAGAGTTATTGTACTGTTGCCAATAGGGTTTCACATAAAACACATTACCTCCTTCAGCATCACCTCCTCCTCCCATGTGATCTTCCCTCCATGGTAGTCCATGCTCCCTCCCTATCCTGTCCCCAAACCCTCTTAGGTGGTGTGTTTCCTTCCAGTTATTTGTTTCCATTGTCTTCGGGCATTCATTATCTCCCCATTATGAATTTCCTTTTACTCCACACATGAGAGAGATCATTCTGTTTTGGTTTATCTCTCTCTGACTCTACTTAGGATACTTTCCTGGTCCCTCCACGTAGCTACACATTGCATGACTTTATCTTTTCTTTGCCACATAATATTCCATTGTCTTCCACAGAATAGCAAAACCATCATTTTTCCTCGGATTAAGGAGAAACTGGTTCATCAAGGCCAAGATGATGAATTTATCATCATTCATAACAGAATTCTTATTTAACTATTTCACAAAATAAAATCTATAATTTTCAGTCAGTTTGAAAGTACTTTGTTGAAGCCAGACAAATATGAAAGTTCAAGTTGAAGGAGAATGTGTATTATCTATCAAACATTGCAGCCAAGTTAAACACTGCTAAATTCTCAGTATACCTACTGTACAAACTTAGTTAGCTTTAAAAACGACTACGGGGATCATGGCTGTGGCTTAGAGATATAGTAAATGGCTTGTATGTGTAAGGTGCTGGGTTCAATCCCTGACACTACAAAAAGAAAAAACACTAGACACTAGATCACTAGACATCCCGTTCTGTTGTTCATTGATTTCCTTGAGCGGGCACCAGTAACATTTCGATTTGACCCTATCATGTGCCAATGTAGCCCAATGGCATCTGCTTGCTTCAGGAATACGAAGAGCCTCAAACCGTTCATTCAGGGTCTTGACTAAGAAGTCTGACCATCTTGTAGGTGGGCGGCCACGTGATTTTTGACATCCCGTGGGATCCAGTTGGTAACGGCTCTAGTCCAGTGGTCGAAGAAAAAACAATAAAAATTAAAATTAATACGGGAAAATTAGTTTTGTGCCTGGACAGCTATGGCTGCCACCCGGATGCACCTTTTATGGCTATGTTGGTGGTTTACCAGTATCCAAGCCCAATCCCACTTAGTGTAACACCATGACAGAAGACCAAAACTTTCCTCTTCTGGGTCCAGAGACACTGAGAGGAGCAGAAGCCTCTTTTCCAGCTCTCAGGCTTTTATTACATGTGAGTTACACATATTTCGATTTCCTGTATACTCGATATATTCCCAAGGCAGAGTAAAAATCATATATTTCTTCCTTCTGTTTTTCTTGGCCTTGATGAACCAGTTTCTCCTCAATCAGAGGAAAGATGATGATTTTGCTATTTCTTTTCTTTCTGATTATCCCTTTATGGCCCCGTTTTACTCTAGATTCTGTCCTAACCTTCCTGTACATCTTCCTGACTACTTATCATGAAAAACAAGCAAGTAGACTGAAAAAAAAAGACAACTGTGTGTTAGAGTAAAATTATTTTTTCTGGGTTGAAGAGATAGTACGGTGTTAAAAGGTGCTTGCTTTACTGTCAGCTAACAACAGTTTGATCCCTGAGCACTTTCCGGTGTCATCTACACCATTGCCCACCCCCATTTCCCCCTCAAAAAAGGATTTTTTGTTTTAACTATGTCTTGTAATTCAGATCTTAAATTTTATTCACTCACATAAACTTTCAGCATGACAGAATTTTAGCCTGAGAAAAGTTTACACAACTCTGAGCATATAGACATATAAAACAGGTATACATGGGCCAGAGAGACAGCTCAAGAGCTGACTACATGCTTCATACATAGGAGACCCCAATTTGATTCCCAGCATCACATGGTCTCCTAAGCACAGAGCCCCTTCTCACCCCAGCATGCCAGATAGAGCTTTGGTGTCTTTCTTCTGGTAACGAGCATTAAATTGTTAGACTGTCCCGCAATGACTTCAAACCCCTTGACTTTCTCTAACCTATTGTCTGTCTAAAGACAGATCCTCCAAAGGAAATTGCTTGTCATAGATCTTTTATCCAGGAGTCTCACCAGCCAGAGAAGATTGGCACGGATCACAGAAGTAGAGACTAGTCATCGACACACCGCCCAGACACACTCTTACAAGCCCACCCAAGTATCTAAGGGCCTCTCATCTTAGAAATGATTCACATTCAGGGCTGGGCAATAGTACAGCAGGTAGGGCCCATGCCTTATATATGCCTAACACAGCTTCTATCCCTGGTACCACATGGTCCCTCCAGCATTTCAACGTGCAGCCCTGGAGGCCCACAGCCCTGCTGCAGTGGGCCTGGTAACCAACACAATGGCGGGCCCCAAACAACAGTGCATTATTAGGTCTTTGCTTTAAACCACTGCCCTGGTTGCCTGAAAATAGCCATAAGGTCCCCAGGTCTCCTTAGCACTCCTTGAGACCCGCCCCAACACACACACACTCTACACACACAAGAAATAATTTACGCTCTCCGAAGAGGCCTACAATGCTCTCCCTTCTGTCCACGAAGATTCTATGTAAACCTGAATTTTAAGCCACCCTGGGGATGCTTTGTCGCTTCCACAGGATTCTCTCATCTACACGAGGTCAGTTCGTTCATCAGCTTCTGACTCTCTTATCAGTCTGCCTCTTGTTACTGCGTCTTGTCCATGAGCTCAGAAGGGAAGAGTAGAAATCCTCTACCCCTTCAGGGGAATGCACGGAGTGAAATGAGTTTTCACCGCCCCTCTCCTCCTTCTCTTCTCACCTTCCTTCCTCCATCAGGGTGCGTTGGGCGTCCCCAGGCCCTGCCTGGCTGTGCATAGAATGTGACAGCACCCTCCTTTATACAGTGCCTGGGCAGTGCCCCCTGAGTGTGTCCATTGTCACCACACCCACTCAGGGGGCCGACAGACTGGACGCTGCCTGTGCTCTCATGCCGCGCTCTGTGCAGGTCTGGCGCTCGCCTTCACAAGGGCGACGTCGACATCTGCTTCAGTAAAACGCTCAACTCCTGCAAGGTGCCGCAGATTCGCTACGCCAGCGTGGAGCGCCTCCTGGAGCGGCTCACAGACCTGCGTTTCCTGAGCATCGATTTCCTCAACACCTTCCTGCACACCTACCGCATCTTCACCACCGCCGCCGTGGTGCTGACCAAGCTCTCCGACATCTACAAGAGGCCATTTACCTCCATCCCGGTCAGGTAGGCCTGGGACTGCTGAGACGGTCGCCCTCCTGGGCCCTAGGACCCTTGGCCAGGGCAGCTCCCGCTCTAGGGTTTCCCACTAGCCACTAGGCTGCGACGTTGCCCTTAACCCTCCCAAAGGAGAGGGGGTAAGTAGAGGCAGGGAAAAAGTGGAGCATCCCCAAGTCTCCAAATGGTCTTTGCTTGCTCTGGGTTTATTTGGAAGCTAATCTGATTGTTTCTTAGGCTTTTTTAAAATTAACCTTTTTTCTTTTTTAAACTTTTATGCCTTTCTAACTTTAACATGTGTAAGAATCATGGGGGGATGTGTTCTTTTTTAAATCGCAGGCTCTGATTCAGTAGATCCGGAGAAAAGTCTGAGATTGAATTTTTCTTTTTTCTTCTCTCCCCTTCCCACCTTTCCTATGCCCTCCTCCCCCTCCCCTCCAATCCCCTCCTCTTCCTCCCCTCTCTTCCCATACTCTCCCCCTTCTTCCCTTCACTTTCCATCCTGCTCTCTTCTCCCCTCCCCATCCTCCCCTCCCCTCCTGTTTCCTTTTTCCCCTCTGTTTTGTTATGGGGTTGCACACAGTGATGTTCAGGGCTTCCTTCTGGCTCTGTTCTGTGTGTGTGTGTGGGGGGGTCACTACCATGGTGGGAGACTGTATGTGTGGCAGAGATCAGGTCAGCCACATGCAAAGCAAGTGTCTTGAGCCCTGTATTATTTTTCTGGCCCGTGTTTCTGACTTTAATATTCATAGAATCATCACCAATCCTCGTCCCCTTATTAGATTATAAGCTCTGATTTAGTAAGTCTAGAGGTTGATTTTCTACCAAGTTATTTTGTTTGCTGCTTGATTTGGTTTTTGGGTTTTGGTCCACACCCAGTAGTGCTCACAGGCCTCTCCTGGCAGTGCTGGGCTTTGAACCAAGTTCAACTGCATGCCTTGCAAGCACCTCAACCCCTGGACCACCTTTCTGACCCCTGCAGCTGGCCTTTCGACCAATCTTTAGTGGGTACACAAAATTCCTGTGTGTCTGTACTCCTTTGGAGAATTGTGGTCTAAGGTGGCACATAAATAAAGACAAACCAACATGAGCTGTGCACTGTTGTCACGGCCCTGGCTGCAGGGAGCGGTCCTGAGTGGGGCCCAGGAACCCTGTCCCCTTGGCGCCCATCTGCTAACAATAGTTTCCGCTTTCATCTTAGGTCATTAGAACTGTTCTTTGCTACCAACCAGAACAACAGGAGTGAACATCTGGCGGATGGAAAATCCCCCACGTCTGTGTCGAAAATCCTCGTCCCCACCCTCTATGGCGGTGTCCGGACGTCCTCCCCTGTGCGGGCCCGAAAGCTGTCCTTGACTTCTCCCCTGAACTCCCGGATAGGGGTGTTGGAACCGACGTCTTCCTCGGCGTCCAGCAGCCCCACCACTGCCCACAGCCCAGCTGCCTCCCCACCACCACACACAGGCAAAATCCCCTCAGACCTTCCCGAGGCCCGTCCTCTCCAGAACAAAGCCCAGGCTCTGTGGAAGAACAGGTGGACAACCCCCGTGTGGACCTGTGCAACAAGCTGAAACGAAGCATTCAGAGAGGTATTAAGCAGCCACCCCCTTGCTGGCTATCTGCTTCCCATCACTCTCTGGAGTTCTGCAAAATTCTTTCTAACTCATCCACTTCTGTAATAGTAGTAAGTGGCTAGTTGAAAGAAAAAAACCCAGCCATCCTGAAGGCATCTATAATAATAGTCTAATTATTGTCAGTGCCTCTGCAGAACAGCTGATCTGAATGGCATTGCTGGAAAATTTTGTGGGAGTGGGGTGGAGTTTGAGCCAGACCATCACCAGCAGGTGATGCTCAGGAGTTACTCCTGGCTCTGCACTCAGGAATCACTCCTGGCAGTGCTCAGGGGACCAGAGGAATGCTTGGGATCGAACCCTACTTGGCTGTATGCAAGGCAAACGCCTGATCCTCTGTGCTATTGCTCCAGGTCTGGAAGATTCTTTTTATCGTTGATTTGGGCTGTTTAGCTGGAGGCATCCCCATCCATGATGAAAGCCTTGTCCCCCCAAAGTTTGCTTTATTTTTAAAAATTACTTATTTCTTTATTTTATTATACCACTGTGAGACATACAATTACAAAGATGTTCATGTTTGGGTTTCAGTCATACAATGTTCCAGCACTGATCCTTCCACCAGTGCCCATTTCCCACCACCAATGTCCCCTGATTCCCTCCCACCTCCCCCAGCCTGCTTCTATGGCAGGTACCTTGCCCCCTCTCTCTCTCTCTTTCTCTCTCTCTCTCTCTCCCCTGTGGCTTGCAATATATATATATATATATATATATATATATATATATATGAGAGAGAGAGATAGAGATGTTATCATGTATATCCCTTTGCCTATATTCATTGCTCAGTTCTAGGCTGGAATTATCATTTCCAACAATTAATAGCACACTGTTCTCTTCTCTGTCTTACCTAACCTCTGACTCCCACACACTGGCGGTAGATTCCACCTACTGACAAGACCTGATCCATGTTTTGCCTGACCTTGGATATTGGTATCATACTAATTTCGGGGGGGGAGAAACCCCAACCCACCCCTTTTTCTATCCTGCGAATAAAAGCAGTCATTCTATGTCTGTCCTTTTCCCCCTGGCTAATTTCACTCAGCATGATCTTCTCCATGTCCTTCCATTTATATGCAAATTTCATAACTTCAGTTTTTCTGAAAGCTGCACAGTATTACATTGTGTAGATATACCAGTTTCTTTATCCAGTTGTCTGTTCTCAGGCACTCTAGTTGTTTCCAGACTCTGGCTATTGTGAATAGTGCTGCTATGACGGAAGTGCAGAAAGTGCAGATGGGGTTTCCGCTGTGTGTTTTTGGCCTCCTAGGGTACATTCCCAGGAGTGGTATTTCTGGCTCATATAGGAACTCAATTTCTAGTTTTTGGAGGAATGTCCATATTGTTTTCCAAAAAGGCTGTACCAGTTGACAGTCCCACCAACAATGGATGAAAGTCCCTTCTCCCTGCATCCATGCCAGCGCGTTGTTCTTGCTCCTTTGGATGTGTGCCAGTCTCTGTGGTGTGAGATGATATCTCATTGTTGTTTTGATTTGCATCTCCCTGATGATTAGTGATGATGAGCATTTTTTCATGTCTTTTGGCCATTAAAATTTCTTCTTTGTCAAAGTTTCTGTTCGTTTCTTCTCCCCATTTTCTGATGGGGCCAGTGTTCACTTTTAAGAGCAAGATTGCCTCCGGCTTCTCAGGCTGAGGGTGACTTTGCCGGGAGCAGTAAAATTACTTCTTCAGTCTAGTCATTGAGACAACGTTCGACATTACTAAAGTAGCTGTCTAGAGAAAAAGCAAAAAAAAGACATTTATTATAATTGGTGTGTGTGTGTGTGTGTGTGTGTGCATGTGTGTGTGCGTGTGCACATGTGCAGAGGAGGGAATCGGGCTAAGTGTTGCCATGCAGTTAGTTGGGGGGCGCGGCTCTCTCCTGCCCTCAGACACAGCTATTTCAGTGAGTCTTCATTGTTCAGTCACAGACAAGATGTTTTTGTTTTGAATGTGAGTTTTTTCATCAGTTCCCTGATTAAATTCTCCAATTATTTCCCATTGTTATTAGACTAAAGAACAATTTTCCCTACATCAGGTTAGAGTCAGGTGTCCTGAGACTCAAGTCTTGTGTCCTTCCTCACTCCCTGCTCCAAACTTGTTGTGTCACAGGGAAACTTTGTGGGGTCTCAGAAGCATGGTGGCCACTTCTGCCACGGGCCTTAGACCCCGTTCTTCCCTTTCCCTCAAGGGTCTGTCCCCATCTCCAGGAGAGCAGCCACTGAACTCTTGTTTACTCTGAACTCCCAGTGTCTTGGCCAGTGGCTGAAAAGGAGTTTCTGGTTTTTTGTTGTTCTTTTTTAAATGTACTGACCCTGATATTTACAATACTGTTCCTAACAGGGTTCATGCACTCTGTTCCAACTCCTCACCCGCTCCCCAACCAGAATGTCTGCTTGCTACCATCATTGGTCTCAGGATCCTCCCTGAATCTCCCTTTGCCCCACTCTCACCACCACAGTAAGCTCAGTTCCCTAGACTAGTTTTCAGGTTATGATGCCTTTGGCAGTTTTTTTTCTCCTTACTGTGCTTCTTTATATTCTACACATGAGAGAGGTCATTCTGTATCTGACCCTTGCCTTCTGGATGACCTTGCTCAGCTTGAGTCCTCTGAGAGTGGCAAATTCCATGGTTCTATCTTTTTCTTATAGCTGAGTAGTATTCCACTCTGTATACCTACAATAGTTTCTTTGTCCGCTCATCTGCTCTTGAACATTTGGGTTGTTTCCAGATTTTGGCTATTGTAAATAGCACTGCAATGAACGTAGGAACACAGATGTCTTTCCTGAATAGAGTTTTTTGGGCCCTTGGGGTAGATATTGGGTTATATAGAAACTATATTCTTAGTGTTTTGAGGAATATCCATATTGTTTACTCACAAGTTTGAACCAATCAGCATTCTCACCAGTAGAGGATGAGGGGCCATGTTATTTTTTTTTGTTAAAGAAATGAATTAGCAAAGTCTTACTGTACCTTTTCTTCAGCTTGGTACAAAGCAGGTTTGGAAGGAGGTGAACCTCACTATTTTAATTATCTGGTGTTTCTGAGATGGAAACAAAGTTTTGACAGCTAAGTTAGCAAGTAGCTTTATTTTTTGTGTATTTGCTATGTTGTACCTGATTTATTTACTGACAACATAATTAAATCTGGGCAGTAAATCAGTATTCCAGTTTTTAGATCACCCAGAGGGAAGCAGAGACCCTTATTATCTACTTTCTCCATGCTTCTATATCCTTTCAAGCTCAGATCATTTAAATAGGCTTCCTAAGTGAAGACTTAATGGAATTCTAACTGAAGTGGTTGTCATCATCAAAAGCAGCACCCTTTTTAAATAAGAAATTCTTTAAATTGACAAGTTAGCAACTAAGAAGGAGGAGAGGGGGAAGATAATTAAAAAGTCATTAGAACAACAAGCTTCAGCAGAATCATGATGAATCCTTCCTGGCAATAATGCTGCAGTGAGGAAGTTGACAACTGCATCTGGACTTCATCAAGCTCCAGTACTCAGCCTTTGGAGAGGGAATGATTTAGGTTTTCCTCACCCCTGGTCAGGATCCCTGAGAAGTACAGGAGATTCCCAGCTATGAAAGGCCCCTCCCTGCCCTTTTATTGGATTGCAGTACATAGGAGATAAGAAACCTGGAGCCATGTCTTGGTTGCTTTGCCCTCTTACATTAGGGAGCATAAGAAAGTAAGTATATTGGTGTCCAGCATTTGGTGTTCAAAGGTTTTTAGTTTGATTGCGCCTACCTGGGGCTGTGTTAGAGCATAGAAATGTCTAATTAAGAGTTGTTGTGTGACTTGTGCCTCAATGTAGGGTCTGTACTAATAGATAAGGTGGTGCCCTGGCTCCTTAGACTGGTCATATGGAGACATAATTTCACTCTAATTGCAAATGTTATAGAGGGATAATAATGAAGATATGTCTCGTGAGTGAAATCAGAATATGCCATCAACAGGAGCTGAGGAGAGCGGATAATGGTGAAGATGAATACATGGGTGAAGAGAGCGTCAGAGCAAAGTTGTGGTCCTAATTCCTGATGTTTATAGCCATTTGTCAGAGCCGAAGACATGCTTGTTTATTAAGGACCAACTTTTGATTGGTTCTGTGAAGAACAGGTCCCCTATCTAGTCTTTCTAGTACTGAGTAAACTTAAACAGTTGAGTCTTGAATTAACTTATTATCTTCTTCCTTCTTCTCTTCTACCCTTCACATTTTTACCGTGTTGATCATTTGCAAGCATGTTCTCAGTGTTCACATTTCACATGGATGTGCCACTGTGTGCACGAACTGTTGCAAAGCGGAAACTCTATATAATGGAACAACACCTTCCTCCTCGGCCCCAGCACTGACACCATGTGCTCTCCATTTGCTTCCTTTGGGTTACTGAGATAACTCATATAATGAAATAACTAGTATATAATTTTGTTGTTGTTCCTGGGAGGATACTTTAATTCAGTTATCCTTTTTTCTCTGTCTTTTTGGGTCACAACCAGTGATACTCAGGGGTTGCTCCTGGCTTTGAACTCGGAATTACTCCTGGTGGTGCTCGGGGAACCATATGGGATGCTGGGGATCAAACCGGGTCAACCATGTGCAAGGCAAATGCCTTATCTACTGTGCTGTCACTCCAGCCCCACTTGACATATCTTAAGTTTCATCCATATTTCAACATGTGCTAGGTTTCACATTTTAATCTCTGGATAGTACCGCATCAAATGTAATATTATGTCTCTATATATATTTCAATTTTTCTTTACTATTTACCCACTTTTTGATATTTATTGGGTCACTTTTCTCTCGTGGCTGCTGTGAATAATGCTGTAGTGAATGTAGAAGTACTAAAATCTGTCTGATCTTGCCAATCCCAATAGGCAAATCAAGGGAGACTCTGATCTGTCTTTAATTTGAAAGTCCTTTGCATGTGTTTTGCCTAATGTTAATGCTCAAGACAGTTGGCAAACTTAAAGTAAGATGCCTGGGCCAAGAGTTCATACATTTTCTATTTTTGAATTTAAGGTCCAACTTTAAAAAATTTTTATTATACCACTATGAGATTATAAAATTACAAAGATGTTCATGCTTGTGTTTCAGTCATACAGTGTTCCAGCACTGATCCATCCACCAGTGGCCACTTTCCACCACCAATGTCCCCTTATTCTCTCCCCCACCTACCCTGGTTTGCTTCTATGGCAGGAACTTTGCTTCTAAGTTCTAACTTTATACAACTCATTGCATAATACTAGCTTCACCCATCAGGTTCAAGCTAAAGTCAGCATCTGCTCTCACTACAATCTATGTAATTGTATATCTCACGGTGGTATAATAAAATATTTAACAAAAGAATTGTCACATGACATTCTCGAAGGTGGCACAGAAGAGTTTTGGCTGCCAAACCCCTCTTTTGATATCAATGATCACTTCCTTGTAGAATGGTGAGATCCTGGTGGTGAATCCATAGTACAGCTCACGAAGGATCTTGATGTATGGGGTTTAAACTCCCTGTTTGGCTAGGGCTGCGATGACTACTTCAGTCTCAACAGAATCAAAGGCTGTCTTTAAATCAATGAACATGAGACAGAGGGACATCTTGAAGTCCCTACCTACAAACCTCAATGAGCTTGGTTACTGTGTGGATATGGTCGATTGTGCTGAATCCTTTTCGGAAGCCAGCTTGCTTCCATGGTTATCCTTCATCTAATGTTCTGCCAATCCTGTTCAGGATGACTCGAGTGAACAGCTTGTAGATGACGAACAGCAGGCAGATGGAGCAATAGTTGTCAATATTGTGATGTCTCCCTTCTTGAACAGTAGAACTGTCCTGCTGGTTTTCCATTGGGAGGGTACCTTGCATTCGGACAGGTAGCATTTGAAGAGCCAAGCCAGTGTATTGATGAGTACTACTGATGGCAGATTCTTCAGGTGCTTGGGTCCGACTCTTTCTGGGCCGGGTGCTATTTGCTTCTTTACTAACGAAATGGCATGTCAGATTTCAGAAGGAAGAACATTGGGAACAACATATCCATCTTGCGGAATTTGTTGTGTGGGTAGGTGGACGTGGATATCAAACAGATCCGAGTAGAAGTCTTGGATAATCTTCTCCATTGCCTTTCTGGGAGATGTGATAGACCCATCAGGACATCGGAGGGCAATCATCTTAGTCTTATAGTTGGCAAAGGACAGGCAGGCATTGGAAATACATTTCCCAGCTTCTGCTGCATCGGACAGTATTTCTGCTCTTCTCTCTTTGAGGTCTTCCTTTATGGCTTCACTGCACTGCTTTTTGAGCTTGGATGTTAGCATTTGGTTGCCTGAGGCTCGTGCCTTGCTACATTGGTGAATGAGCTTGAGAAATTTTGAAGACAGGCGTCCTTTTTGTGACTTTCTCTCTCTGTGTCATTTTTCGCACAATCATGGAGGTGCTGAACCAGTTGGTTGTATTCTTCATCAGTGTAGTCAATGATGCCATCTTCCCATGTTGCCGCAATGGTGCCAAAGAGTTCCCAGTTGGTGGTCAGACTGGGTATTCTCTTCTTAAACTTTGCAGCCTTTTCTCCCCATTGCGTGAAGTAGAATTTTTGCACGAAGGGAGATGGTGGTCCAATCCTGTTTGGAATTTTGGGACGACAGTGACATTGTTCAGGCAAAACCGTTGATTGAATATGATGTAGTCAATTTTATTGTGGAACTGTCCACCAGGAGATTCCCATGTCCAACGTTTCTATTCAGCCTTCTGGAACTGTGAGTTCCTATGAATGGTCTTGGACATGATGAACTCAGATAGTCTCACCCTGTTCATTCCATTGGCCATGGGTCCCAATGTGGAGTTCTTCGGCCGATATCTTGGCATTAAAGTCACCCACTATGATCTTGTAGAAGGTGTGATCTTCTTCAAGAAGAAGAATATATCTCACTATATATTCCAGACTACGTTCTCAGGACAGGTTAATCAGGTTAATCCAAACTTGGTCCAAAATCAGTTGCTAATCTTTTGGTCAGAACAAAGTTTGTTCCTTGATCTTGCTCCTAGCTTATTATCCTGCTTATGATACTTAGTCAATCCCATGTGAAGAACAGGATAGCTTACTCATGGTTTGCCCTGGTCCATCCAAGTCCCATGGCAGGACTATTCTTTTGGAATGTAAGTAACTAGAATTAATCTAATGGCAACTGAGGTTTATGTTAGGAAATCCAGGAGTAAATATTTCAGAATTAATTAACTGCTATATTAAAATGCATACCCTTAACTGTCTTCCTGTGTCTATACAAAAGGATGTTGCTCCAACATAAGAATATTCACAGGGCATACAGGAAAGAGAAAAACAGCATTTTACATACCCAGGGCTATGAACAAAGGGTATTCTAACACTCACATTAAACCAATATTTATTATCCCCTTTCTTCATAACATTTAGTTCTCTCCTTTTTTTATCTCTGGGTTTTTCTAAAAAAGTACTAATATTACCCCAGTTCTCATCCAATTGCCATCTAGTGGTATATTCTCAATAAAAATCAAACTGATGGCAGAGAGAATGACCCAAGGTTGCTCATTGAATGTTGGATAACACCTTAGCCAATCTGTGTTTCTTCAGACCATGGTTGTGCTACATAACATTGTTGTAGAGCCGCATTATTGGTGTCTGTTTCTGTGTTCTTAGTTTGAAAATTGCTGTGGGCTGAAAGTGCTCCCAGTTTTAGCATTTGTTTTTGAGCCCACATCTACCCACTCATCCTGCAGGGAAAGCTGTTTGCATGCAACTTGATTGAAAGTGTGCAAGCTAGAAGGAAATGCTTCTTTCCCTCCACCATACTGGCTCAATCACTTCTCTCTGTTAGTCTTCACTTCCCTGGGCTCTCTTTGTCGTTCAGGACCTGCCCAGCTCTCTCACTGGGAAGTCTTTGGATTTAGTATAATTACAGATGAAAGATTTTCTCACTTGCCCTTTAGGAGTGAATTGTTGCATCCAACCAGAGATACATACTTGGTATTCTGCTTGTTCTTGCAGAACAGATGCCTTCCATGACTAAATTTTGAGGGAGTTATTTAGAAAATAATAAAACTCACAGCTAAGCACTGATTTTTTGGGGGTCTGCATCCTGCATCATTGCCAGCTTTACTATAATTATGCTATTCAAGGAAAAATTCAAACACTGTGCCTTCTCTGGCCCTTTTATATTTCAAGAAGAGAGATTATGACTGTCTTTTCTTAGAGGGTAAAACACATGCAAGTATCAAAATAACTTTATATGAAGTCATTAGGGAATTTGTAAAGTTTATTGAGTGAAATCTTACATGAAATAGAAAAAGGAGTGGAATTGAGAGTTGTTCCTTTGAAGGGGGTAATGTAAAATTTGCAGAGGCAACACAGCTTTTATGATTTAATAAAAAGCCTATGAAAAAGAAATGGGAGGAGTTATTGGAAATGTGTTAAAAGTTTAAGTTCCATTCCTTAAAAATAATATGTCTATAGGTGTAGTTTTTCCTGGTTTATAAGCCAGCTGGGGGTTTGGGTATATGGATGTGTTGTCATCATTAGTAATACTAGTCTGATATTTCTAGAATATGACTTTTATTCACAAGATGATAGCTTCAGGGAAGAAACTCAAGTAATATTAAAACCAAGTAATTGTTCATGGTAAAAATGTCCTCCTGCCTTCCCATAGCCATAAATCAGGGTTATCCAGCAGAGAGTCTGGGAGGATGGCAATGCAGTGTATATCTATGTTATTCTAACATGGTTCTAACTAAGATGTAATGTGTGTAATGCGAGTGAAGAAGTGAAATATTACTTTAACTTCCATCAATAGTCAAGTTAAACCACCACATTTATCTAACATTACCATTTTGGCACTGTGAGATTGTCTAGATTCTTAGGCATCTCAAGATGTTCTTGGTGAGGGACCAAACCTGTAGAGCTTAAACATTGGTTAGCTTAAGAGAGGATCCCCAGCAAAGAATTGGTGAAATCAGAAGTCGGTGTTGATCAGTTTTGATACCAGCCTGATATATAATCCAGAACATTGTCTTCCCAGTCCCATGAAAGCAGAAACATTGCCAAACACTGCATACCTTAGTTTTCTGTAACATTTGCAGTGATTTGGATGGAATGGCTGTGCAAGGATGTCACGTTCAACAGGATCTGGAAGACAGGTAGAGAAGATCTACACTTAAATTTAGTAAGATTAGTATTTTTCTGGAGGAGTGACTTACCTTCTATTAATGCCTATTAATTACTCTTTGAAAGAGCCAGAGTTATAGGACAGGAGGTAAAGCACTTGCCTTTCATGTAGCCAACCCAAGTTCCATTCCTGGCACCATGTGTGGTTGGTCCTCTGAGCACCAATAGGGGGTCACTCCTGAGCACATCAAGAATAACCCTGAGCACTGATGGATCTGGTGCAACCTTCCTTTCCACTGGAAAATAAATAAAATCTAGGCTCAGGACATGAGCTTCATGAACTCTTGTGTTTGTGTGCATTGCATCAAGACACTCTTGAATACACGGTTTGGATGCCCACATTTGTCATGTTTTCGAGCAGCAGTCATGGAGTCCACACCAGCAGACCGAGCCTCCGCAGAAAACACAGCAGTGATGGACACCCACGGACCTTTCACCCTGCAGGTCCCCATCCACTCCCGGCACCTCCGCTACCGCCAACCTGGAGGTGAGGGCTCCAAAAAGGGCTCCAAGGGGATGGAAAGTGCATGATGGTGTCTAGTTGCTAAAGCCTTATTTACCTTACTCCTTCACTCCCGAAATATTGTCTAATGTCAGTTATAAAAATTAACTTGAAAAAATAACATAACTCTAGAACCAAGTAGTGGAAAAATAGCTGATAAATATGCCACTTGGTGGCTAAAAGATAATACGGAGGATAATATGTGTGCAAACAACCCTACTATAACAATTTTTTTAAAAAAGTTATTTGTTTTGAGGCAGACCTGAAACACATGCTTCGTAGGTGACAGGCCTGGGTTTTGTCCCCAGCCCTGCATATGTTCCATCAAGCACTTCAAGGTACTAATGTGACAGGTACTAACATTTAACTCTAGTGTCAGTAATTGTTATCAGGACTACTAGAACCAATATGGACTTGAAGCCCTCATTACATTATTCTTTGTGTGGATTAGTAGGGATCACAGCCCCATTCTTCGGTGATTGCTGAATTTCAGAGCTAGTTTTACCAAAATGTCTCAGGACTCTGATACCATGTCATGAACCCTAGTATGGGCTGCATGAGGTTGACTTAGCTGGCAGCCCAGAACTGTGGAGGGAACCTTATAAAAATACTATTTTGTCTAAAATAAAGTCACATAGCATGGATCCCCTTCATCATTGTTGCCATGATCAAAACCAGCATTTATTCTATGGTTACAGTGATAAAATAGTGCCCTATATTTGCTGTTGAATAGCCCAAATATTCTCTAATTGGAGGAAAAGTCATCGAAGCAAAACGTAGAAATCTTTTATCTATCTATTTTTAAAAAATAGACCTAAATGAGTTATTTTAAGCTATATCATTCTTTTTCTCAAATAACTCAGAAGGGCAAATTACACAATTATGGATTCATATGCACTGAGATCACCCAAGTAAAATGTAAAAGCCACTCTTGATTTTGATATCTATGCTTCACCAGGGACTTACCAGAAGCTAGAAATGGTTGTTAAAACTGGAGCTATGGCTCAGAGATAAAGCAGATGCCTTGTATTTGTGACATGCTGGGTTTTACCCCTGTCACTTGGAAAAGACCCAAAAACCAAGAAAGAAAGGTCATTTTATTTGTAGTCTCAGCCAAATGACGCATCTGTTGGTATTGCCAACAACTCTGAGAACCACTAACTCACCTGCCATATAATTCACCTGCAATAGAATTCACCCATAGGGAGTATACAGTTCAATAGTTTTGATATAGTCACAATATTGGGCAGCCACAACCACTATCTAATGCCACAACATTTTTATTACTCCAAAAATGGAATCAGTTCCCATTAGTCATCCCAGCATATTGCCAGCTCCAGCAACTACTAATGTGCTTTCAGCCTCTATAGATTTGCCTTCCTGATCATTGAATAGAAATGCAGGCTCACAGTATATGGGTTTGGCAATGATTTTTTCACTGGCGTTGTGTTTCCAATACACTGAGTTCATTCATGGTGTATATATAAGTGGTTCATTCTTTTTGTGCCTTAGTAATATTCTCTTATATGTTTGTGTTGCCCATTCTAGCAAATTGACGAATAATGGGATATCAAGTGATAAAGTGATATGTGTATTGCACATTTGACTTTCCCATTTTCAAGATAATAGACATTTGCTTGTTTTCATTTGGCGGCTAATTGTTGCTAGGGATATTCGTGTAGTGGTGAGTGAATGCTTTTGTTCCTCTCTGGGCATAGATGTAGAATAGAATGCAGAGTGGTACAGAGCCTTTGTCCCAACCCTTCCCTTGGTGCAGGAATGAAAATGAGACTTTGCCTGACTGAATGCTATTCATCTAACTATGCCATTTCTGTTCTTTTAAAATGACCAGGACAGACAGCGGACAACTCACACTGCTCCGTTTCACCGCTTCTGCCTTCGCCATTGCCACGGCTGCAGCAGGACACGGGAGTCCCCAGGTGAGAAGCGGGCAGGAATTAACTATAGCCACAAAAGGCGTTATATGTGAGAGATAGGGGCCTTGCTGTCTGATCCCCTACTGATCCCCTGGGAGGGCTAGTAGGAATGCAGCGTGTCCACTCCCAGCTGATGCCAGTGTGTCTTGGTAAGAAATCATCGTCTCTTGGATGAGCACCCTCAAGGTAGTACCACTTAGGGCATCTGGACTTCGGAGCTGAGAACTTCTACTTCTGAGAATAACCCCTTCCCTTTCACTTATGTTCCAAGGAGTTCTCGAACCTTTGTAGCCAAATGACTGAGAGCACTTGCTTCCCTCTTAATTGAATACAAATCTAAAAGCATCTGCCTGGTGGGAGGGGAGGAAACAGCCCCCCCCTGTGACTTTCGCTGACTCATCCTTCGTGTCCAGTAGCTTCCTGAGGCTTGCTGTGTGTCTGTCGGTTAATTTTCTGGGTAAAAAGGAGGTGCTTAAAATAAAAACATCAGATTTTATTTTAATAGAGAAAACTTCTATTCATTCTGTCTCTGCTCGTGTATTGAAAAGGACATTATATTTTAATAAATCTGTAGATAGGGCTGGGGATGTTGCTGAAATGGTAATGCACGTGTCTTGCATGTGCGAGGGCCTGAGTTTGCTCTCTGGCACCGTGTGACCCCCCCAACCCCGAGCATCACAACATTTGACAACTACAATGTGTCCATGCTTCAGTCAGCTGGCATCGTTGCCTTCACCTACACTAACTCCATCAGTCCTGGTTACCAGGACAGGAGTTGCTTTTCCACTGATTTGCTAAGACCTTTTGTCTTTTACTTTCACTAACTAGTCTGTAACTAGTCTGTAACTAGTCTGTTTTGCTTTAACGCAAAGCCTCCTCATACATTTCATCATTTAAATTCATTTGTTTTTGGGGTCACTCCCAGTGTTACTCAGGGACTGCCCTGGCTTCATGTTAGGGTTGCTCTGGTGGTGCTCAGGGACCAGATGGAACTCAGGCCTCCTCCTGCATGCAAAGCACGTGCTCCAGCCCCCTTTAGCTCCCTCCACAAACCCTTAGTAGGTTTTCTTTGGGCTTAGTGCTGTTATAGTCTAGGAATCTTATCCCCTTTCAAAAGACAGAGAGTCACACAGAAATACAACGAACAAAGCAGAGTGTATTGTGCTGGCTAGCCAGGGTTCAGCTCCCATGCGGACTTGCAGGTCCGAATAGGCAGGCAGGCCTTGAGCCTCCTCAAAATGCCCCTTATGAAGGCTCTTACTGTCCATCACAACAGGGCCGGCGCAGTACATAGCCAATTAGTTTGTAATATCTGATCTCTAGCCTATCCACTCAAGGTATATTGCTCCTTATCATATAGGTGTGCGGTCACATGAGCAAGTAGGCAGGGCACATCCCAGGG
Organism: Cryptotis parvus; assembly: GCA_021461705.1. NCBI lineage: Eukaryota > Metazoa > Chordata > Mammalia > Eulipotyphla > Soricidae > Cryptotis > Cryptotis parvus. The sequence goes on from JAJIBD010000208.1 coordinate 122,293, forward strand.
TCATCTCCCTTGACCTGTCCATCCAGGCAGGGCATGCCCGCCATAAGCCCATCCAGGCCTAGCACGTCTCACACTCGTACCAGGTCAACTTCCTGTCCCTGCCCAAATTCCACAGCCATCTTCCTTGCCCTGCCCCCTCTTGTTTACCTTATCCTGGGTTGTTATATCCGGGGCACCAACACCCAGGATGGGTGGAGGGCTGGCCCCTACTGATGCTCTTACTGATCTCTGTTGTGGGCAAATCTGCGACAAACTACTCTTCTTTCATTCCCTATCCTTTCAGTGCTAACATTTATTCTGTTACTTTAGAAACTGTAACTATTTTATTTTCCCCACCTCCACAGTTTTACTTTGGGGTTGGGTCATTTGTAGTGATCTCTCAGCTTGGTGCTCAGAGATCTCTCCTCACAGTGCTCAGGGAATCAGACAATGCTGGTGATCCAACCAGATCTCCACACAGCACCAATCTCCTGAGCCATCTCTCCAATCCCCATGCAGCCTCTTTTTTTCTTTTTTTTTATATTTTAGTCACAGTGAAATTACAAAGTTGTTCACAATTGGGTTTCAGACGTTCAATGGTTCAGCATACAATATTCAACTGGTCCCTTGGCCACTGTCCACATCTCTCCACCAGTGCCTGCCCCACTCCCAGCCCAATTTGTTGCTACCCAGCAATCTGCTTCTAGGCAAGACAGTATTTTTTTATTCAATATATTTTTGCACTGTGATTGACAGCACAGTTGCAGAGAGGGGTTCATATGTAACAATCCACCCCCTTTTCAGCACCACTTCCTCCCGCCATAGACGTTGCTCCCTCCCTGTCCTGTCCCCCAGCCCCCTCAGGTACCATGTTTCTGACTGAAGACCAGTTCTCAAGCTCTTTCTTTCTTTGTGTGTTCATTATCCCCCTACCCCATTATGTTTCTTTATACTCTGCCTATAGAAAGATCTGTCTGTGTCACTTTCCCTCTAACTTCTCGTTGCTTGATGCCCTCCATTCCTTCCATGCAAGAGAAAAGCAGAAAATTTCTTTTTTTAATTTTTTTTATTAAATCACAGAGAAACATACAGTTACAAAGGTGTTCATAATTGGTTCTTGATAATACAGTATTCCAGCACCCATCCCTCCACCAGTGCCCCATCACCACCACCAGTATACCCACACCCCTCCGGCCCATCCCCAGGCTGCCTCAGTAGCAGGTACCCCCTTTTCCTCTCTTTCTCTCTCTGTCTCTCTCTGTCTCTGCATCTCTCTCCCCTTCTCTTATACATTGCCACTAGCCTTGCAGACATTAAGAGTTTATCATGTAAGTCTCTGTGTATATTCAATGGTGAGTTCTAGTCTGACATTACCTTTGCCCACACTCAGTAAAACACTGGTATATATTTATATCCCATTAATGAATGCAGTCATTCTATATCTGTCTTTTTCCTTCTGACTAATTTCACTCAGCATGATAGTCTCCATGTCCATCCATTTGCAGGTAAATTTCACAATTTCGTCTTGTCTAACAGCTGCATAGTATTCCATCGTATAGATGTACCACAGTTTCTTTAGCCAGTCCTCTGTTCTCAGGCACTTAGGTAAAAAAAAAAGAAAATTTCATGACTTTATCTCTTCCTATAGCTGAATAATATTCCATTGTGTAGATGTACCACAGTTTCTTTATCTGATCATCTATTCCTGGACACTTGGGCTGTTTCCAGATTTTGGCTATTATAGATAATGTTGTAAGGAATGCAAGGGTGCCAAATGACTTTTAGCCATTTTGTTTTGGGCCCTTGGAGTATATTTCAGTAAAGTGGAGTCACTGGGTCAAATGGAAGCTTAATTCCTAGATATGTTTAGGCATATTGTTTTTATAAAAGGCTGAAACAGTCAACATTCCCACCAGCAATGAATGAAAGTCCCTTTCTCTCCCTGCATCTGTGCCAGCGCTGTTCTTGTTCATTTTGATGTGTGCCAGCCTCTGTGGTGTGAGATGATTTCTCATTGTTGTTTTGAGTTGCATCTCTCTGATGATTGATGATGAAGAACATTTTTTTCATGTATCTTTTGGCCATTTGTATTTCTTCTTTGAGGAAGTTTCTGTTCCTCTCTTCTCCCCATTTTTTAATGGAATTGCCTGGATTTTTTTTATTCTGGTAAAGTTCAGGTAGTGACTTATAAATCTTGGATTTTAACTTCTAATCATATGAATGTTGGGTAAATAATTTCTCCCCATTCTATGGGCTGTCTTTGAATTCTGACCTTCATTTCCTACAAAAGGTATAGAAGCTTTTTAATTTAATGTAGTTCCATTTGTTTATCTTTGTTTCCACTTGCTTGGTCAGTGGTGCTTCATCCTTGAAGATAACTTTAGCTTCAATGGCAAGGAAAATTCTGCCTATGGTTTCCTCTGTGTACTTCATAGATTCAGGTCTGATATCAGAATCTTTAATCCAAGGGCTTTGATTTGATGTATGTGCACGGCATTAGAAAGAGGTCCAGTTCATTGTTTTGCACATAGTTGACTAGTTTAGTTTTTGTTTTTTAAAGGTAAACAGTCTCTGGATTATGCTTGGCTCCAGTCAGGCTTGAGCCAGGCGCTGTATCTTCCAGAGATTTGCAACAGATTTTCAGTGAGCTCCGACTTGGCTGAGCAGATAGATGATCAAGTAAGCAGCAGCTTCTGCACTCTCTGAACACAGCAGCTACAGCTGCCCCTCTCCCTCCCCAGAGCTGTGGGAGCTTTGGAAAGAAAACTCTGGAGAAGGAGCCAGCAGAGGAGGGTGCAGTGCTGACTGACCACAGCCAGTGTTGCTCAGTGTAGGGTAGCTGACCTGACCGTGGGGACGCAGGAAGCCCCTTTATTCCCAGGCTGGTGATGTGGTTAACATGGTCTGAGTCCTATGATAGGATCTTTGAATCTAAAAAAATCTAGGCTTGGATCTGGCAGTGTTTGTGGCCCAACTCTGTGGGTAGAGGTTACACACAGTCACTTCCAGGACTGAGAGGAACCAGTAGAGGAACCATTTTGGAGTAGGGACCAGTGCACTGTTACTCTGTGGAACTGACCTCAGAGCAAATTCCATCAGCCAGGGAGAACCTCTGCAGTAGCCCTCAGGCACACCCTCAGGTCACTGAGGGAGGTGGGCTGGGAGCGGAGACAGAAGATAATCAGAAGATGACAGGGAATTATGGGCCATCAGGGAAGAGTATGATGCTAGCCAGAGATCTGGAGGGTGAGTGTCACAGGAGAAGGAAGTATTTGATAATGGTCAACTCCCAAAGTGAACTTTTCTGTGTGGGGGGGCTGAAATGGCAGGTCCATTCGCATCAGGCAATCTGGGAAGTTGTAAAGGTGAGTAGAAGGGAGGTGGTATAAACAAAGTGGCTCCCTCTTACGCCATTTTCCTTGGCCTCCTGTCTGCCTGTAGGGTTGTTTCCTGAGCCCCACTGGCCCCACAGTTCCCCTGATTCCTAGTCCGAGCAGGCAACTGCGGTACACAGTCTACAGAGTGGATTTCCAGTCTTCTAACTTTTTCCCTTGCTTCCGCCCCCTACCTTCCTGCCCTCTTGCTTCCCCCACCATCAAAATACAGAGGAATCTGGGCATTCCAATGGGGTGGAACTGGCTAATGGTTGTGCTTTCAAATATTCACTCCAGGCATTTACATATTATGTGATGTCTCAATTCTCTAAGCAATTAATTATTGCTTAGAACATTTTCTGTGTTGCATTCAGAGGAATTTAAAATTTAGGAGTTGGTGGCAGAAAGTTTTCTTTGCCAGGTAGTCAGAGGAAAGGCAGGTCCTGGCACAAGAAGAGAGTTTTGTGGCCCACACATCTGCTCGGCACTGTCTGTGCCCCCACTTGGGGTCTGGCCCAGGCTAATTTACACGCACCCTGGAGAAGTCTGTGGAGGAGACCCCTGCCCTGGTTTCTTTTAGAGGCTAAGCCAACTCTTTTCAGAGATGCCTAAGACTTTCCCTTTGGTATCATGCTCTCTTCTCTGGGAGATCACCACCCAGTCTGTTGGTGTGGATTCTGGGGTACACTTGTCACACTGCACCAATTCTATTAACTTTGTGGTGTGAAGATGTTCCAGATGACTTAATACACGCTTTCTGATTGGCAGCTGGTTCCTGGAGACTATAGAATGGGTACAGAATTTGAGAAAACCTCATCTTTATATGCTTCCCTCAAGGAAAGGTATAGAAAATCAAAATGCAAACCTTTATGGTGGCTCCCAGGGGGTTTAGAAGAGGCAACCTGTAGGCAAAAGGAGGAGGGAGGGATGAAGCTTTAGTATCATTGAATTCCTAGTAAAGCTCTTTCAGAGTCCAGTCTAGAAAATTCTTGGATTCATGGCAGCTATAGGAAATGCTGTGTACTACACACTGGCAGTAGAGTTGGGGGCCAGTGATCTCAGTTTCTAAAGCACATGTGGAGTCAGAGCATTGGTACAGCAGGTCAAGCAGGCAAACCTTGCATGTGGATGACCCAGGTTGGATCCCCAGGATCCTGTATGGTTCCAGAGCACTGCCAGGAGGAATTCCTGAATGCAGAGCTGGGAGTAACCTTTGAGAATCACTGGGTGTGACCCCAAAACCAAAACCAAACAGACAAACAAACTAAAAAGCTCCCTTTGGAGCTTCATCTTAATGCCAAATGGAGAAAATGTCAGTTATTGGATGGTGGGTGCCACAACTGGGTCACAGTGTTTTTGTGAGCATCTGCCCAAACCTGGAACTCTGCTTTAAAGTAGGAATCAGTGTGTGTTATTTCAGATGACTGCTAGACAATCTGCAGATGCAGCTTTGCTTGAGTTAGGACGTGAATAAGAATGCAAATGCAGTGAAAATACATCATGGCACTCACTATCTACCTGAAGTGCTAGGATTAATTACAAAGTTTATGAAATGATCTAAAATGAAATATGAAAGAGCATAAAGTAGATTATTTTTATGAGACTAGAAATAATGGCCGTGGAGGCACTCCAAGCAATTCTTAATGATCTGTGAGCAGATTACATGTTTTACTCTTCTATGCAAATCACAGTAAACTAACAAAATAGGGGATTGGTTGAATGAACTTATATGAAAATTAATGGCACAGTTAACAATCATTTAGAGAGAGAGTATCGGTGATTTTTATAATGCATATAATTCACAATCTATTTTTAAATCACTTGTATCACTTGTCTTCCCTTTTTTCATCGATTTGCTAGAGTGGGTGCCAGTAAAGTCTCCATTCGTATTGCGTACTAGTGTAACCCAAGAGCATCTGCTCGTTCCAGGAACATGAAGAGCCTCAAACCATTTGTTCAGGTCATGGGAATGAGGTCTATTATTGTTACTGTTTTTGGCATATAGAATACAACACAGGTAGCTTGCCTAACTGCTGTGAGGGTGGGATACTCTCAAAAAACTTTTAAATCACTTTTTTAAAATAACTGTAGTAGATTGCAGAGCTAAGCTTGGTGTGAATGACTCAAACTGTGGATGATTGGTTTGCTTTCACTGAAGTTACATTATAGTACATTATGTGAGTATCAGGGATTTCTCTTTGAAAATTGATCAACATATGCATCCTTTGTCCCTATTTATTTTCCCCTTTGCTTCTGGCCATCACTAATTGCTCCCATCATCAAAAGATTATTTATGTTTTATTTAGTTCAGCAGTTTGTGTTTTCTTTATGCCATATGTAAGTGAAATGGATGGGTGTTTGTCTTCCTCCATCTGTCTTTTGTGTATCGTCTTTTTTGGGTCACACCCAGCAATGTTCAGGGGTTTCTCCTGGTTCTCTATTCAGGAATTACTCCTAGCGGTGCTCGGGGACCATATGGGATGCTGGGGATTGAACCTGCTTTAGCTGCTTGTATAAGCCTTGCAGCCACATGGGCTCTTCCGACCCACAAGCCCATGCATGCGCTGTGCACACACACACACACACACACACACACACATGCATCACTACAATGACTGTAATGAAGGGAAGGGAAGAGAAGGGGAAGTGGTAAAGAGATTTGGGCAGAGACAGAGGAGCAGTAAACCCAGTGCAAGTCCTTCTAGGTGTGGGGCTGCACCGGCTTGGTTGGGGTCCAGTTTCTGAAGGTTTGCTCTGGCTCTGGGAGGAAATCATGCTCAGGATATGACCCTCAGCGCACTTCCAGCATGATATTCCAGCTCAGAACTTTGCCCTGGGGATGAATTCACTCACAGAAGACAGCAACTTATTTTAAACGGGGAAAATCAAGTCCACAGAGACTAATTAGAAAGTGGAAATAAATATTAAGAACCAAGACTTCTGACACTCGGAAAGACTAGAATTTAAAAGAAATACAATTTAAAACAAAGTACAATGAAATATTTTCAACAATTGAAAATACTAGACATTCACTCAGATGAATCAAGAAAACTCAGAATGACTCAGCATAGTTATAAAACAATACTTTCCAGCATTTAAGATGAAAGTATTCTGGGTTCCTGGACTTGTTCATGATCTTAGCCTTTACAATGAATGTAGTAGGTAAATGAAAATGTTAGTTATATCTATACTACCACAGCTAATAGGTAATAAGTTAATCAACACTAACACTTCCAAATGGAAAATTATTGCTCTGAAAAGTTAGGAATGCTAGTCTTCCTTAATAAGATGAAAGTTACTTATTTGTGATTGGTGAAGTTTCTATTGAATGTGTTTGTTGAAATTTCTATTGAGATAAATAATCAGTGATTATGTAATAATGTCACCCCCATATATTAATTAGGATTAAAAAGTTATAGTTATATAACATCTTTAGCATGGTCGTCAAAAATTGTGATTTCAAGTAATCTATAGAAATTCTCTTTGGGGGCTAAGGAGAGATTAAAGGGCTGAGCATATACCCTGTGTGTAGTAGGCCCAGACTTGATCATCAGCACTGTATGAGCATCTGAACATTACTAGGAGTGACTCCCACATCCCCGAGTCACAGAGATGGAAGTACCAGAGCTGAGCACTGCTGCGTGTGTCTCAAGAAACAGAAAAGGAAGGATGGAGAGGAAAGGGAAGGGGAGAAGGGAGCACTGGAGGCAATGCTTTCATAACAGCTCATCTTAGCAGATAAACTGGGCACTAAAACTTAAAAAAAATATGCATTGAAGAGCTAATACAGTGTTGCAAACAGCAATCCCAGGTTTGATCCCTGGTAGTGTATGTGGTCCCCTGAGCACTGATAGGAGTGATCCCTGAGCACGGAGCCAGGTGTAAGCCCCCTGAACAGGGCCAAGAGTGGCCCCCAAGCCAAACCAAAACAGAACTTCTAAAATCTATGTTAAAGAAGCTTCTGTTCTTTAAAGAAATTCGAATGGCTAAAAGGCATATGAAAAGTGTTCTTCATCTTTAATCATCAGGGAGATGCAAATCAAAACAACAATGAGGTACCATCTCACAGCACAGAGACTGGCACACATCCAAAACAGCAAGAACAACCGGTGCTGGCGTGGATGTGGGGAAAAAGGACTCTGATCCACTGTTGGTGGGAGTGCCTTTTGGTCCAGCCCTTTTGGAAAATATGGGCATTCCTCCGAAAACTAGATATTGAGCTCCCATTTGATCCAGCAATAGCACTCCTGGGAATGTATCTGAGAGATCGAAAAACACATAGCAGAAACACTATCTGTACTTCTTTATTCATCTCTGCGCTATTCACTATAGCTAGAATCTGGAAACAACCTAAATGCCCAAGAACAGAGGACTGGCTAAAGAAACTGTGGTTCATCTACACTACGGAATACTATGCGACTGTCAGAAAGGATGAAATTATGAAATTTACCTGCAAATGGATGGACATGGAGACTATCATGCTGAGTGAAATTAGTCAGAAGGAAAAGGGCAGATATAGAATGACTGAATTCATTAATACGACATAAATAGATACCAGTGTTTTACTAAATGTGGGAAATGGTAATGGCAGATTAAAACTCACCATTGAATATACACAAAAGACTTAAGTGATAAACTCTAAATACCTGCAGGGCTAGCCACAATGTGTAAAATAAGAGGGAGAGAGATGCAGAGACAGAGAGAGAAAGAGAGGAAACTGGGGTACCTGCTATCAAGGCTGCATAGGGGTGGCGGGGGAGGGTGGGGTACATTGGTGGCGGAAATGGGGCACTGGTGGAGGGATGGGTGCTGGTATACTGTATTACCAAGCACCAATTATGAACACCTTTGTAATTGTATGTTTCACGGTGGTATAATAAAAAATTAAAAAAAAATAAAATCTATGTTAAAGAGGAAAATTTTTTTTTCATCTGCTAGGATCTAGCCTCTTAGGGCACAGGTCCTATCAGTACCCTTTACTTTATGCAGCCAAACTGCCTCTGGCAGAGGCTGTTTCTTTTACCAAGACTTGCATGAAAGTCGATGACATATAATTACCTTGTTTTATCAACTGTGACTGCATCTTAACTGTGGGTAGTTTTTGCAGAGGGCTTCCGAGTCACAGGTGCATCTTAAACTCTTCTGTGTTTTTCAGGGGGCCGTGTCATCTATAAATCGAGTAATAATGCTTATTAGCCACAAAGCAGGAAAAACAGTACTAAGATTATTTAATTCTGTAGGATATACTACATACCAAGCTTTGTCTAAATTAACTGTGAAGTAATTAGCATTACATCACTCATTTACTAGTACAGAACACTGAAACAAAGAATAGGACAAGGTCAGCCATGTGATGTGGCAGATTTGAATCCTGTTCTTGGTAGTAAAGTGAGGTCTTACAGAGCTCATTACCAATCTCAAGTTTTGCCTTACATGCAGATCATAGCTGGATTTTTTTCAGATCTCTGCCATGCCATCATTTTGTTTGGAGAAAGACATTAATATTTCCATTGGTTTTCTGGAAAGTTCTTTAAAAATTTTTATTAAATAACTTATTTACAAAGTTATTGATAGTCTGGATGACACTTGTACAGCAACCACACGAGAAACCCTGGCCACTACTACTCAGGCAAACCACATCCAAAATCTTGAAACTGAACTTATGAACTTTTGTTGTTGCAGTCTCAGCCTACTACTGAGAGTGTACCACCTACACCTACTGGCAGAGCCTGGCAAAGCTACCCTTGTAGTATTTGATATGCCAAAAACCAGTAACAATTATAGACCTCATTCCCATGACCTGAACGAATGGTTTGAGGCTCTTCACGTGCCTGGAGCAAGCAGATGCCCTGGGGCTACACTTGCTTGTGACAGGAAGTATGGAGATGTTACTGGTGCCTGCTCAAGCAAATCGATGAACAACAGGAAGACAAGTGACAAGTGACAATGCCTTATGCAGCAACAGGTAACAGCTACGATACCATGGTAGTTAGTGATCCTTGGTCAAGTTGTTCATAATCAAATTGAGTTTAAAGAGCAGGTTTTAAGTTGGAAATAGCAGAGTGTCTGGCCTGTTTATGAGACAGAGTACCCCAGACTTATTTGCTGCCACTTAGAAATTGAGGGAAAATATATGAAGTTGACATGTAGCTCACACTTATCCACCTGCTGTTTCAAGATCTCAGAGCAGACTTTCTTCTCATCCTTCATGTGCTCTGCATACACTGATTTCTCTGTGAGCTTCTTGAGAGCTGAGAGCAGTATGATTTGAACACTGCTGTTGCTTAGCAATGGCAGGGCCTTAATGGCTCTTCTCTCTTCAGCAAAAGGAGAAGGGCCTCCCTGTGTAGCTATTGTCTGTCTGTAGTGCAGAATTTAAAGTTGTAATTATCACTTGAAGCTTAAATTGAAGCTGGCCTATGTGACACATTAAGCTTAACCCTGGCATCTCAGCTGCCCAGAGGGTTGGGCTGTCCCAGTTTAAGGCATCTTTGTAGGAAGCTGGTATCTTGGAATTATGAAACATTTAGAAGTCCATTACAAAGCTCCGGAAGAAGATAGTAAGTTCCTCTTTGGTTAGTGGTTTGTATTCTCAAGCATACCAACATTGTGTTTATGGGACCAAAAACTTGACTCTTAACTGTTGTGATTAGAAAATAAAATGTGGTGATTAGAAATGGGACAGTAATACTGGGAAAGAAGCTATTAAGAAAAGAAGATTCCTAAGAACTTTTCAAGAATAGGAGGAGGAGGAAAAAATATATAGGCCTGCTTACCTACTACTCGGCCCTGTTGCAAAGGCTCCCAGAAATGTGAGCAGCTTGAAATATTTGACTTGGAATCTAAATTTGATTTCTCAGTAGAGAGTTTAGTAATTGAGATTCAGAAATCTCTGCCTGGCTTCAAAGTGTGGTTCTTCCCCCTCATTCTAAATGATGCACAGTTTATTTCATTTTTTTAAAAAAAATCTCCAGGGACAGGTATTTTTGTTCCCCTGTAAGACCATATCAGGAACTGTGGAAAGATAAAAAATAAAATAAATTGGAAGCATCATCTCTACTTTCTAAGAATCATCTATCCAGATAAAGAGATTAGATTAGCAAACATAAAGTAAATATCAATCAAGATGTAAAACTTCCAGATACCGATAATAATCCAGTATAATTATTGGTTGAGTTGTTTAAACTCTGGACTTGCAGATTGAAGGAAAATGTCACATTAGTGAGAAAAAAAAACTTTAGTGCATGGCCTTGAAAGAGTAAGTTAATATGATTTCAAAGTATTTCAGACATTTTCCTGAAGGATTAACTTTCTCTGGCCACGAGTTTTGGACATTTTTAAAAAATAATTGTTGTGGGGAGAGGTACACACTTCCTGGTGTATATAATAGTCTTAGAAATTTCACTGATACTGGGCTAAGTAGAGACAATATCTGCCATCCTGGACTAAATTAATACAGCCGAGATTTCTGCACATACATTATAATGAGCAGTGATGAAAGGCTCACAGTGAAGCAAATTCTATTTGAATGGTTGCAAAACTGGGGAGCAATTAGCCTATGAGAAACCTGAAATAAACTAGTTAAATAGTAAAATAACCCTACTGTGTGCATACATATTTGTGTTTATAACAATAAGACAAATAATCATTGTCCATAAATTATTGGACAACCAGTGCTAAACCCCTAGATGTTTACTTACATGGAGTATTCAGCAGCAACAGCTGTATATTACCATCTCTCTACAGTTTCCTCTGTGTTTGCTTCTAATTGTCAAGATCCTGTATACGCTCTTAGAAATAGCTCAGAATCCAGAGAGCAAGCCAGTCAACCTCCATACAAGTGATGTTAGGTTGCCCATGTCTGTTTGATTCCTGTGACTGTACATCTGATAAGCCTTTGTCCCTTTCCAGCAGTCTGCCAAAGGCAAATGGTCTGAGCAGAGGCTGGAGTCTCCTGCCTGCTTCTTGCACTCCCCTTTCCCTGCAGTGTTGAGTAGTCATAAGTAATCTTCTCTCTTTCTTTTTTCCCTATGAATTTTCAAGACCCTATACTTCACATTTGTTTGCTCACTTAACATTTTAAAGTTCTTTAATAAGTAATGGGATATATGGATGTTACAACAAGCATAGAAAGTGAGAAGCTAAATGTTACTTTACTCTCCTCATATATATAAAGAAACCAACTCTGCAAGGTAAAATGACTTAAGTGACTTCAAATGAGTTATAAATTGTGAGTCTCTCAACCTTTAATCCAGAGTAAACAACATCCAGGTATCTTTGACAAAGAAGTACTTTAGAACTGTAGATACGTTAACAGTTAATTGGCGTGCAGTGAATTGTTCTGAAATGATTTTCATTATTCACTTGTGTCACTTGTATCACTTGTCTTCCCGATGTTCATTGATTTGCTCAAGCGGGCGCCAATAGCGTCTCCATTCGTTGGGAATGAGGTCCATTATGTTACTGTTTTTGGCATATCAAACACACCACGGGTAGCTTGCCAGGCTCTGCCGTGGCTCTGGGTTCATCCCAGGAGGCTCAGTCTTTTTCTTTGTCAGACCATCAATCATCCAGGGCCCACGGGGCAGAGCCCTGGGTGTAGACAAACCTGTCTCCTGTCTGCCACCTGCCGGCGCAGCTGGTCACTGCAGCCACACCTACAACACCTCAAGGGGCAGGTGGCAGAATTCATTATTATCCTACTTCAAATTTGGATCTCAACTCCCTACCCTCTCAGATTCAGCCCCTTTCTACTGTGCACATGAGGACATTCCAAGGACAGTCTTTCTTATTTTTTCCTTTTCTCTGTCCCTTCCTCCCTTCTGTTTCTGTGATACTTGAGATTGAGCAGACACTTCACAAAAGCAAGGCAAGCACTGTCCCCAGGGCTATACCACTGGCTCTTTCTATGTATTCCATCATTTGCATTTCATTCCCAGCGGGGCAGGATTGATTGAGACATTTTAAAGAGATCTTTAGAGATTTCAGCATAATACTTTGGTCTTTGAAATACTTCTTCACATAAATATATATATCAGCTCTATTGACATGTAAAGAATCCCGAAGACACTGAGCCTATTTTATTTTGTCATTTGCATTCTATTTACTTTGTCATTTAAAAATCCAGTCACTTTAGTTTCTTTGGAATACATTCCAGCACAATTTAGTGCTTTAGCTTCTGCTTCTCTTTCTTTAGAGTAGGCACTCTGCCATTTAAAACATTTTAAGCAGCATTAGTGAGGTATATTTAATATGTCATACAACATCCCATTTAAAGTATACAGTTCCCGATGCAGGCCTCGGACGTGCCTGGGGAAGCTGGAACTCCGCTTCCCCCGCCCGGCTAAGCTGACCATGGGGCTCCCAGGAGGACAGATGGGTTTTGGGAGTGGATCCATCACCTCCGGGGGTCCCAGAAGCAGCCGGATGAGACTCGCCCACCACACTAGCCACCACCTTCGCTGTCCGGATGCTGGGATACTACCTCACTACCAGATTAACAGAGCAAAGCCAGTTCGAGCCCAGGTTGCGCGGCTGCAAGCGCCACGCAGTCCATCAAAATAGTGAAAACAGTAATGCCCTTTAATCCACTGCATTCCACGATGTGCAGGAAAGTTTGGCAGGAGGGAGAGATAGAGAGGAGAGAAGACATACAGAACCTGCCAAGTAGTTGAGGTGTGGGAGGGGGAGGGAGGTGGGTACATTGGTGATTGGAGATAGGTTTGGGTGGAGCGATGGGTGTTGGGAACGCTGTGGAACCAGAACTCTGCATGAGCATCTTGCAACTGTATGCCTAAAATGGTGTAATAAAATTTGGGGGAAGCATACAGTTCCCTGGCTTTCAGTTGCCATTTTAGACTCTCTAGTGGTCTTCCAGTCTTGGGTTTGAAAACACTTGGATGGCCAATTGTGGGGTCATTCAATTCTGCTATGATACACTTAGAAGTCAGGTCTTTTCCTTGGTGCTACAAGTTGGATAGTGGATTCAGACCCAGTTAAGAAGCCCCTTGCCTTCAGAATGGTTAGTCTAGAGTACCTGAGCTTCTTTAATGCTGTTAAAGAGAGATTGCATGCCCCCTCTCAAAACAGTTGGAAGAATGACTTTTGATTGTGGGTGTCTGGTAAAGGCAATAGGAAGAAGATATTCAGGACAGTAAGGTTAGGAAGCCCTGGGATTTTATACATGTCTAAATGGGCTTATTAGTAGGGACAGATAATTTGAGTTTCCAGGTGTGATCAAGGTGAAGTTTACTGTAAACAGATCTGTATCCAAGTCTTGCCAGTTCTTTAACTGTATGATCTCATACTGCCTTTGAGTATCTCATTTTTGTCCTTCTTAAAAGTGAGATAATGACAAAAGTCGGTGGCTTTCCTTGAGTATCTCATTTTTGTCCTCCTTAAAAGTGAGATAATGACAAAAGTCGGTGGCTTTCCTATATACAAATAATGAAAGAGGAAAGGGATATTAATAACACGATCCCATTCACAATTGAGCCACAGAAAATTAAATACCTAGGGAAGCAGTTTGACGAAGAGCGTAAAGGACCTCTACAAAGAGAACTACAAAACATTACTTTAAGAAATAAAAGAGGACACAAGGAAGTGGAAACACATTCCCTGCTCATGGATCGGGAGAATCAACATTGTCAAAATGGTAATGTTCCCTAGAGCTTTATACAGATTCAATGTCATCCCTATAAAGATACCCATGACATTCTTCAAAGAAATTGACCAAACACTTCTGAAATTTGCATGGAATAATAAACCCCCACGGATAGCTAAAGCAATCCTTGGGAAAAAGAAGATGGGAGGCATCACCTTTCCCAACTTCAAACTCTACTACAAAGCCGTAGTAATTAAAACAGTATGGTATTGGATAAAATAGGCCTGAAGACCTATGGAATAGAGTTGAGTATCCTGACAACCAGCCTCAAATACATGAACAATTAATCTTTGATAAAGGAGCAAAAAGTACAAAATGGAACAAGGAAAGCCTCTTCAACAAGTGGTGCTGGGAAAACTGGGCAGCTACATTTAAAAAATAAATTTGGACCTCTGCCTAATACCATGCACAAAAATTAGATCAAAATGGATTAAAGATCTCAATATCAGACCTGAATCCATAAAAGTACACCGAAGAAAATGTAGGAAAAACTCTCCACGACATTGAAGCTAAGGACATCTTCAAAGAAGAAACACCACTAACAAAACAACTAGAAGAAAAGATAAACATATGGGACTACATGAAGCTAAAAAGCTTCTGCACCTCAAAAGAAAAAATGACCAAGATACAAAGACAGTCCACAGAATGGGAAAGAATATTCACCCAATACCCATCTGATATGGGGTTAATATCCAGGATATATCAGAACTGGTAGAATTTTACAAGAAGAAAACAACCAACCCCATCAAAAAATGGGGAGGAAAAAATGAACAGAAACGTCAACAAGGAAGAAATTCGAATGGCCAAAAGACACATGAAAAAAATGCTCATCATCATTAATCATCAGAGAGATGAAAATCAAAATAACAATGAGATATCATTTTATACCACAGAGACTGGCATATATCCAAAAAAGCAAGAACAACAAGTGCTGGAGTGGATGCGGGGAAAAGGGGACACTCATCCATTGTTGGTGGGAATGTCAACTGGTACAACCTTTCTGGAAAACAATATGGACAATCCTCCAAAGACTAAAAATTGAACTCCCATTTGACCCAGCCATACCACTCCTGGGAACATACCCTGGGAAACAAAAACATGCAGTGGAAACACCATCCCTACTTTTATATTCATAGCAGCATTATTCACAATAGCCCGAATCTGGAAACAACCAGAGTGCCCAAAAATTGATGACTGGATAAAGAAACTTTGGTACATCTACACAATGGAATACTATGCAGCTGTCAGGAAAAATGAAGTTATAAAATTTGCCTATAAATGGATGGACATGGAGAGGGATAATGTTGAGTGAAATTAGCCAGAAGGAGAGAGACAGATATAGAATGACTTCATTTATTTGCATGACATATATATATATATATATATATATATATATATATATATATACATATTGGGGTACCAGTATCCAAGTTCAGAAACATGGCTCAGGATGTCTTGCCAAAGGTGGAAACTACCACAAACGTGTGGAAGCAGAAGTTAGGTAAGACAGAGAAGGGAACAGTGTGACAATAATTGTCGAAAATCTATTACCACATAGAAGTTAGCATTAAATACAGGCAAAAGATACGCATGATAACCTCTATGTATATGTATTACAATCCACAACATGTTGAGAGGGAAAAGAGAAAGAGAGAAAAGAGATAAAGAACCTGCCACGAAGGCAGGCTAGGGGAGGGGCAAGGGTATTGGGGACATTGGTGGTGGGCAATGGGCACTGGTGGAGGGATGGGTGCTGGAACACTGTATGGCCAAAGCCCAAACATGAACATTTTTGTAATTATTAAAAAAATCATTTAATTTTAAAAATTCACAAGGAAAAAGAAGTGAGATAATGATTGTAGCTACATCATAGAACTTTTGTCATGTGGATCAGTTGGGATGATCCAGACGTTATTCTGAGCTTAGCATTTGGAAACAATTAAGTGCTCAATGAATACTTGCTGCTATTATTATTACCCGGTTCTTGCATAAGGTTTATAAACCTCTTGTGTTTACCATTTGCTCTCTAGTTCCTTTCTTGATGACAAACCAGAGGTGTTGAATTGAAAATATTTCTCAAAACATTCTAGAAAAAGTATTATTTTTGTTTTGGGGGTCATACCCAGCTGTGCCCAGGGAGTATTCCTTGCTTGGTGCTCAGGGGACCATATGTAGTGCTGGGGATCAAGTGAGGGGCTGGTTGTGTCCAAGGCCAGTGCTTTAGCTCTATACTATCTTGCTATCCCTAAAGGTATGTTTTTAAACCATCTGAATTCAAATATTGGCTTGAGTATGTTGGGAAAATGTTTAAAAATGAGATCAACAAATATTCACAAACTTAAATACACTTCCACTGACCTCCCCAAAACTCGCTGAATTGAAATACATTCAGGCTAAGCCATGCTTGTGCAGTCTGTGGTCTGGCTACAAGAGGAACATGCAGTGAGAGAATTCTAGGGTGGAATGGGAAGTGGAGAGGGCCTTTAAGCCTGTGTGCATTTGAGAGTACATCAAGCTCCAAGCCTCATCTTCTCTGACCTGCAGAAATGCAGCTGTGCTGTCTGCCCAAGCCTTCTCATGGTATCTAGGAGAAGCTGTGAGATGTGACAGAGAGGCTGGTGGACTTCATTAGTGTTTGCTGACTCAAAATTAGGTCCCACTAACTTGCCATGGTCTGGTCTGCAGTGATGTTAGTGGCACAAGGACACTGCAGTGCAGAATGGCTTCCTTGTTCAATAGATACACCCTTATAGCAGTCTTGGCACTTAATCCACACAATGTAATTAATTGCTAGTATCATTATTGCTTTTATTATGAGAGTAACTGACTTCTTTGTAAAGCTCCAGTGAGTTTAGCTCCTGGCATCAGTAAGGATGGAGGAAATATTAGCTATAAAATGATAGTGATTTGAATGTTTTAACAATTCAACTGATGTTTTCACTGTAATATCTTTTCCCAGGCCTTTAATTTATTTGGATGGGGGGTTCAGCAGTGGTCAGGAGGACGTGGATCCCATTAGTGATTGTCAGGTAGTGGAGCTAAGAATTCAGCAAGGGCCGGAGGATGCAATGGGTCTCGAGCCCTACACAGCTTGGGATATGTAGGTCAACAGTGGACTCCAGGGCCTCCAGATATGAGACATTATGAGGTGCCAGAAATCAAACCCTGGTTTGTGCATGGCTCACATTCCTAACTGCTATACTCTCTACCAGCCCCTTCTCAAGATTTTTAACATACTGATGATGAGTGAGACCCTTTGCTGCCTTGATTTTGAGAGAACACAAACTCAAAGCAGTCATATTCTAGCCATGTGTACATGTACCCTATAGATTTGGCACACATCATGAAAGTTTTTCAATAGGATCTCAAGTCTAAGAGGTCAGTTTACTTTTGTAAAGTTTTTTTTTGCACCAGGTTTATGCATTGTGTTTTAAAGTCTCTGCCTTTATGTTGGGCCAGGTGCGATCAAATGATGGCTTAGCCTTCATGAACTGCAGGAAGTCAATTCATGGACATGAATAAAATTCTTGGGTAGAAAATATTTTTTACATGTATCTGGTAGACTATTGAATTATTTCTAGACTATTGAATCACTTCTTGGGAAATTGAGTTAGAAAATTCTTTACAAATTTGTGGTTTTGAAAAAGAACTCTTTATCCTGTTGAATACTGATGGCAATACAGGCAAAAAGAACGGATTTCTTTGGCATTTCTGGTACCTTCTGGCAGTTACCAGTTTTTAAGTGTCAGTCTGATCAGCCAAGTCTGGATTCTAGAGAGGAGTGTTGCAATTCTTATATGGGAAATATAATTCTGTGAACCTTAGTGGGAATTAAAATCCATGTAGATGAGATGATGGTGTCCAAGCAGGGTCATAAAGCCCCAGCACGTTTTAAAGAATTTTAGTGATCTACGTGGGACATAATCAGAGTTCAATGTATTTCACTGAAATGGTACAAACTGAGATGGTGTTGAGAGAAGGATGTCAACTGGGGCTGATCAAGACAGAGAATGGATCTGGAGGAGCCCAGCCCCACCCTACCTGGGACTCATGGTTTCACAACTGTGCCCAAACCTCAGTGACTTAGCTGAAAGTACTTTAGGATACTGCAGATCTTGTGGTTACAGACCGCAAGGAAAGAAGTGTGGTAAATTCCACAGACAGGGAGGTTAAGGAACCTCCTGACTCAGGAAATACCAAGGCCTTCCAATAAACAGTGAGTTTCTTTGTACAAAAGTGAATAAAAACTCTTGGATTCATCTCTAAAAACATGTGAACAGTTTGATCTCCCACCCTATGAAGCATCTCTGCTTAAAGGGAGATGAAACAGACCCTGGATCCCAGAGGACCAGCATGGAGCCTTTGTAAGTGGGACCCAGTTTGCTCTGGTACTTGCCTTTCTGTAATTTAGGAATGATTTTTCCCACCTTGGATCCAGTCTTGATCATTTTTGCAAAGTCTAAAGTCTACATTTCAACAATTCTGTTGAGAATATTTCCAGCAAGCCCAGTGCTGTATGCACATATCTTTGTTTGCCCATTAGTGATCCCCCCAAATTAGATATTTTGTCCAACTGCAGCCAAGCCCCACTGCTGACCCTGGATGCCCAAGACCTCCCTTTTCATGGCACCACACAACCTCATGCCACTTTCTGCTGCCTTGCCTAGAACCCAGTGCTTTCTTCCCTTCTAAACCATTGGTTTACACTCCATTTTCCTGCATGTGTCACAACTCTTAGGAGCCCTGCAACCTTGCCCAGCCTCTATCCTGACCTCTCTGTGGTGTAGAAGCTTCCCGATGCAGCTCTGTGTCACTGATCAGCAGGTGAGAGATGTGCTCTGTGCAGTCAGGGAGTCTCATGTGATCTCATAGATTGGAAGTTGGTTTTGTACAACCTAATGCAAGAAACCCTCAAGACCCAAGACACCTGGAGGCTACTGGTGCACTTCTACCTGCCAAGTCCTTGCCTGCTTACAAATACTTTTGGGGCACTTGCAGTGAGCCAAGATGCCCATTTTCACCTGTGAAGGAGTGTCTGTGCTGAGCAAAGAGCACTGTAAGTCAAGGAGAGGAACCCATAGAGGTTAAGTTACTAGAGGATAGAGGGGGCTAAGAAATTGACTGTGCCAGAGGAGGGAAGCTGCTAAAAATACTATGGAAACCTGAGCTTTGCCCAAGCAGTACTGAGGTGGGGACCCCAGATGCATCTGGTTAAACTTCTCATGTGATCATGAAAGTTTTCCCAAGGTCACTAAGGGAGGGAAGCATATAAAAACTCATTGCAGGGGCCGGAGAGATAGTCCAGGAGGGAAGATACCTGTCTTGCACAAGACTAACTCCCGTTCTATCCCCTGGCACTGCCTCTGGTCCCCCAAGCATCGCCAGAAGTTATGTCTGAGCACAGAGTCAGGAGTAAACCCTGAGCACAGTTGGGTGTGGTCCCCAGAACAAAAATAACTACCAAAACTCCCCTAGTGCACTGTCCCTCCCATAACGTCTCACTGCTCTCCAGGATGAATGAAGAGATTGAGGATGACTGTGCTGAGAGAATGGGAGGTCTCAGGTGGTCTCTAACCTTTCTGAAGATGCAGTCTTGAAGGTGATGAGAGAGAAGAGCCGGTGGGTTCAGCTCTCTGGAATTAAGAGACTGGCTCTAGCACTGCTGTCAACATTGTGAATTGGTTCCCAGTGCCCTGAGTGGCTGCGGTTTGGATTCAGAGCTGTTAAAAGAGAGGCATGGGGTGAAACTGTCAGTGTTGTTAACCAGAGCCAATGGCGTGGAATGACACATCAGGCTCCTTGTGATCTCCTGAAGTACTGGGAGGCTTCAATGCATACTTGGGTACACAATCAAATGACAGCAATGTTCTCCAGCCTGCACTTTCTGGGGGTTTCAGAGCAGGCCCCGAATTCCAAATGAAAGGTCTCAGATAGAGGCAGGCTCGAGTGTCTGCATTCTTACTCTCTACCCTACGGTCGCCTCTGGGGTGTTTGAGGAAAAGCAGAAAGCTGGCCTGGCATTGTCTGATGGTGTAATCAAAGATGCAGAGCATGGAGCAGCTGAAAAGGAAACCAACTGTGACGGCAATCAGCCGGACTTGGTGTTCAGACAGACAGGGGCCGCGCTCAGGAGGGACGCCAGGGCAGGCCTGCCTGGACTCACTTTATGACTTCAGATCTCAGCCGGACTTTCAGTCTGGGATGGCTTCAGCAGCACTTACTCTGAGATAGAGAGAGAGAGAGAGAGAGAGAGAGAGAGAGAGAGAGAGACAGACAGACAGACAGACAGAGAGACAGACAGACAGACAGACAGACAGACAGAGACAGCATTCAGGGTTCTGCACAAGGATGACACAATTTTGAGAAATGATCCGTCATTATAAATAGTGTTTTTCACTAACTATATGACTTCAGAACAACTTTATTAAGGCGATTTGCCACCTTCTTGACTCTTGTGTTTTCCTCCCATCTCCTGTCTGTTTCTTAGGGCCTCTTTAAAACAGTGCCTCAAAGGAGGAGGTTACTACAAAAAACAGAAATATGCTCTATTGTATATAATGCAGCATGTACCCAGATCTTTTGTGGTTCTGGAGACAAGAAATCTTAAATCAAGATGTCGGTAGCATCTTGAAAGAGTTTGTCTACCTGGCCTCTTCCTAGTGTCTGGGTTTGCTGCAATTCACAGTCTTCCTTGACTTGTGGCTCCAGTCTCCGTCTGTTACCACAGGCCTCCTACCCACTGAGTGGGTCTGTGTCCAGGTACACCTCTTCTTGAGACTGGTGGGCAGGGCAGGGTTTGGATAACACAAAAGGTATTTATGAGACACTGAATTCAATCCCCATCACTGAAAAACCTGCCCGAAGTTGAAAATATTAGCCGAGTACTTCAACCCACTGCTCCTCTATTTATCACCAGCGAGGAGCCAGCTGGTTTCTCCTGAATTCTTATCATTCCTCCACCAATGTAAAGTTGAAAATTGTAAATCAAACCACTGTTATCTGAGGTTAAGTGTACTGTTAGTTTGATGTGTGGGGGAATATTTGCCCTGGGCCATGGGCAGGCATACTATCCTATATCAAGTTGCTGAATTACATATTACTTATCAAGGGTAGCAAATGCCCATTAGTGAATTCACAAATGGTCAGAAAAATCTTCTACTCTTCCTTTTCTGGTAACTGGCTATAAAGTTTGGCATAAAAAGAAGAAAACTATTCCATGGGGGCCGGAGCGATAGCCCAGCAGGTAGGGCATTTGCCTTGCACGCGGCCGGCCCATGCTGGCCTGGGTTCGATCCCTGGCATCCCTTATGTTCCCGAGCACCACCAGGAGTAATTCCTGAGTGCAGAGCCAGGAGTAATCCCTGAGCATCGCCGTGAGTGCCGCAAAAAGCAAAAAAAAAAAAAAAAAAAAAACCTACCAGATTTAAAGCTTGCTCCATGCTCTTCATATTAATATTTCTAGAATATTCCCTGTATCTCCAGAGTATTCTCTGAGTGATAATGATTTTGCTGTCAAACTCTAACCAAGTATCTTATGTAGCTTGAGGACTTTCCTCACCCCCTTCACGTTGCTGTGTTTTAGGTTTTAAATTAGTTCAAATTGTAGCCCAAGAATCTCTGTCACTTTCCATTTCTAGCCTATTGCTTTCTTTCTCACCTCAAAAATTTTCCTGAAAATTCATTTGTACATATTTTACTCTATGACTTTACATCTCAGCATCCTCCCTACCCTACTCTGCTTTGGCAGATGCAAGGTACATGGCATGCTGGTAGTTTGTCAGAGCTGTGCTTGGTGCCCACAGCCGGGCTGTAGATTGACAGCTACAATCTACAATGGGGCCACTCATGGAGCTGTGTGCATAGCCAGGAAGGAATAGGCCACTTACAGAGCCGTGCGCATAGACCTGAAACAGACTCATGGAGCCATGTGCATAGCCGGTAGGACAGCACACCTCTGTGGGAGAACCTACATTTCCCTATCAGCTCAGATGACTCTCAATCTTGTCCTCTCACCCTCTGTGACCTAAGTTAGTTATGAACTTCTCAAGGCCTCATTTTCTATCTCTGTAGAGATGAGGAATATGTGATTGTGAGAATGAAGAACTAATAGACAAATGTTCTTAATGTTATTTTTAACTCCAGAATACAAGCATTACTTTAAGAACCTAAATGTCACACAATTTTAAAGATCCATAATATCAACTCAGCTGACAATCTTTCTTACAAATTTCCTTGAGACATGAAAGCAGGGAAAGCTATTGATTTTCCCATTCTTAGTGTATTTTTTATCACAAATAATGATAGACCTACTGAGCTTCTTGTTCTCCATCTAGAACAATGTATATGATTCTTATAAACTGCTGCAATAAATTGCACTTGGAGAAATGCCAGGTAAATCTGAGTCAGAACTTAAAGCTAATATGAGGTCAAACTCATAGAAAGATAGAAACGAAACTTTATCACATTTGTTCATTGCCTCTTTATTTTATTTTATTTCTATTTATTTATTTATTTATTTTGCTTTTTTTTGGGTCACACCAGGCAATGCTCAGGGGTCACTCCTGGCTTTGCACTCAGGAATTGTTCCTGGCATTCCTAAGGGGACTATATGGGATGCTGGGGATGGAACCTGGGTCAGCTGAATGCAAGGCAAATGCCCTAACTGCTGTACTATCACTCCAGCCCCAACTGAGATAGTTTTTATCTCTTACATTCTTTTAAATACTGGTAGCAACTCATTACATTGAATTCAGTCCTTACTCTTAAGGCCTCACTAGAAGTTAATCTAATGGAGACAAAGAAAACAACGAATGTGGAGAAATGATCCCTTTTGAGAAAGTTAAAATTTGACAGATTTTTTAAAAAAGTATTTTGTTTAAAATTCATGATTGAGTATTTTTTAGCTTTATTTTTTTTTGTTTCTGAATTTTATTATATTTAAAAATGTTTTATTATACCACCGTGAGACAGACAATTACAAAGGTGTTCATAATTGGTTCTTGGTAATATAGTATATCAGCACCCATCCCTCCACCAGTGCCCCATTTCCACCACCAATGTACCCACCCCATCCTGCCCACCCCAGGCTGCCTCAATAGCAGGTAGTCCCATTTCCTCTCTTTCTCTCTCTGTCTCTCTGTCTCTGTCTCTGCATCTCTCTCCCTCTTCTTTTACACATTGTGGCTAGCCCTGCAGATATTTAGAATTTATCACTTAAGTCTCTTTGTGTATATTCAATGGTGAGTTTTAATCTGCCATTACCATTTCCCACACTTACTAAAACACTGGTATCTATTTATATCCTATTAATGAATGCAGTCATTCTATATCTGTCCTTTTCCTTCTGACTAATTTCACTCAGCATGATAGTCTCCATGTTCATCCATTTGCAGGTAAATTTCATAATTTTGATTTTCTGACAGCTGCATAGTATTCCATAGTGTAGGTGTACCACAGTTTCTTTAGCCAGTCTTCTGTTCTCGGGCATTTAGGTTGTTTCCAGATTCTAGCTATTGTGAATAGTGTAGAGATGAATAAAGAAGTACAGATACTGTTTCTGCTATGTGTTTTTCGGTCTTTCAGGTATATTCCCAGGAGTGCTATTGCTGGATCAAATGGGAGCTCAATATCTAGTTTTCGGAGGAATGCCCATATTGTTTTCCAAAAGGGCTGGACCAGTCGGCACTCCCACCAACAGTGGATGAGAGTCCTTTTTTCCCCACATCCACGCCAGCACCGGTTGTTCTTGCTGTTTTGGATGTGTGCCAGTCTCTGTGGTGTGAGATGGTACCTCATTGTTGTTTTGATTTGCATCTCCCTGATGATTAAAGATGAAGAGCACTTTTTCATATGTCTTTTGGCCATTCAAATTTCTTCTTTTTTGGAAGCTTCTGTTCATTTCTTCTCCCCATTTTTTGATGGGGTTGGCTGTTATTTTCTTGTGAAGTGCTACCAGTGCCTGATATATCCTGGATATTAACCCCTTGTCAGATGGGTATTGGGTGAATATCCTTTCCCACTCTGTGGATTGTCTTTGTATCTTGGTCACCATTTCTTTTGAGGTGCAGAAGCTTTTCAATTTTATATAATCCCATTTGTTTATCCTTGCTTCCATTTGCTTGGTCAGTGGTGTGTCGTCTTTAAAGATACTTTTTAGTTTTGATGTCGTAGAGCGTTTCTCCTATGTTTTCTTCGATGTACCTTATAGATTCATGTCTGATGTTGAGATCTATAATCCATTTTGATCTGACTTTTTGTACATGGCGTTAGAAGGAGGTCTAAGTTCATTTTTTTACATGTAGCTGCCCAGTTTTCCCAGCACCATTTGTTGAAGAGGCTTTCTTTGCTCCACTTAATATTTTTTGCTCCTTTATCGAAGATTAAGTGGTTGTATATTTGAGAGTGTGTTTCAGGATATTCAGTTCTATTCCATAGGTCTACAGGTCTGTCTCTATACCAATACCACACTGTCTTAATTACAACTGCTCTGTAGTAGAGCTTGAAGTTGGGGAAAGTGATACCTCCCATCTTCTTTTCCCCAAGGATTGCTTTAGCTATCCGTGGGGGTTTATTATTCCATACAAATTTCAGGAGTGTTTGTTCAATTTCTTTGAAGAACATCATGGGTATCTTTATAGGGACCGCATTGAATCTGTATAAAGCTCTAGGGAGTATTACCATTTTGATAATGTTAATCCTTCCAATCCATGAGCAGGGAATATGTCTCCATTTCCTCAGGTCCTCTTTTATTTCCTGAAGTAACGTTTTGTAGTTTTCTTTGTAGAGATCCTTTACATTCTTTGTCAAACTGATTCCTAGGTATTTGATTTTCTGTGGCACAATTGTGAATGGGATAGTTTCTTTAATGTCCCTTTCTTCTCTTTCGCTGTTTGCATATAGGAAGGCCATTGACTTTTGGGTATTGATTTTGTACCCTGCCACTCTACTATAGGAATGTATTATTTCTAGGAGCCTCTTGGTAGAGAGTTTCGGGTTTTCCAGGTATAATATCATGTCATCTGCAAATAGTGACAACTTGGCTTCTTCCCTTCCTATCCGGATGCCCTTAATGTCTTTTTTCTTCCCTGATTGCTATGGCAAGTAC
Source organism: Cryptotis parvus (assembly GCA_021461705.1). Classification (NCBI taxonomy): domain Eukaryota; kingdom Metazoa; phylum Chordata; class Mammalia; order Eulipotyphla; family Soricidae; genus Cryptotis; species Cryptotis parvus. Next base: position 147,413 of record JAJIBD010000208.1, read on the forward strand.
TTCCAGTACTATATTGAATAGAAGTGGTGAGAGTGGGCAGCCTTGTCTTGTCCCTGATCTTAAGGGGAAGGCTTTCAGTTTTTCCCCGTTGAGAATGATGCTCGCTGTGGGCTTGTAGTAGATGGCCTGGATTATATTGAGGAAGGGTCCTTCAATCCCCATTTTACGGAGAGCTTTTATCATGAACAGGTGTTGAATCTTGTCAAATGCCTTCTCTGCATCTATTGATATGATCATATGGTTTTTATTTTTTGTTGATATGATGTATTATGTTGATTGACTTGCGGATGTTGAACCATCCTTGCATTGCCAGGATGAATCCCACTTGGTCATGGTGTATAATCTTTTTGATGACTCTTTTGAATTCTATTTGCTAGTATTTTGTTGAAGATTTTAGCATCTGTGTTCATCAGGGAGATTGGTCTGTAGTTTTCCCCTTTTTGTGACATCTCTGTCTGCTTTGGGCATCAGGGTGTTATGTGCCTCATAAAAAGCTATTTGGGAGTGTTTCTGTTTCTTCAATTTGCCAGAAGAGCTTGAAAAGAATTGGGAGTAGGTCTTCTTTAAAGGTTTTGTAGAATTCACTGGTGAATCCATCTGGACCTGGGCTTTTGTGTTTGGGGAGACTTTTGATTACCGATTCCATCCCTTGATGGAGATAGGTTTGTTGAGGTATTCCAAATCTTCTTGTTGCAGACTTGGGAAGCTATAGGAATTCAGGAATTTGTCCATTTTTGTCTAGGTTCTCTTGTTTCATGGCATACAGGCTCTCATAGTAATCTCTGATGATCTTTTGAATTTCTGTGGTTTCTGTTGTGATGTCCCCGCTTTCATTTCTGATTCTATTTATTTGGGTTCTCTCTTTTCCTTTTCTTACAAGTCTTGCAAGTGGTTTGTCAATCTTGTTTATTTTTTCAAAGAACCAGCTTTTTGGTTTTGCTTGATCTTCTGGATTGTTTTTTTGACATTCCATCTCATTGATTTCTGCTCTAAGTTTTATTATTTCTTTCTTTCTACTTGGGTTGGGCTCCTTTTTGTTGATCACTCTCTAAGATCTTAAGTTGTGAAGTCAGACTGTGATGGCCTTTTCTTCTTTTCTGATGAACACTTGAAGGGCTATGAACTTGCCTCTTCACACTGCTTTCACTGTATCCCACAAGTTCTGGTAAATCGTGTCTTCAGTCTCATTTGTTTCCAGGAATCTTTGGATTTCCTCTTTGATTTCTTTTTATGACTTTCTGGTTGTTCAGCAGTGAGCTGTTTAGTTTCCAGGTACTTGGTATTGGTCTCCGTTTTTGTGTACAATTAACTTCTATTTTCAGTGCATCATGGTCTGAAAAAATAGTTGGCACAATTTCTATCTTCTTGATTTTATGGAGTTATGATTCATGGCTCAGCATGTGATCTATTTTGGAGCATGTTCCATGTGCACTGGAGAAGAAAGTGTATTCAGCTTTTTGGGGATGAAATGCCCTGTATATGTCTACCAGCCCTCTTTCTTCCATCTCATCTTTTAGGGCCAGTATTTCCTTGGTAAGTTTCAATCTTGTTTATCTATCCAGGGTTGATAGAGCAGTGTTGAAGTCTCCAACTACAATTGTGTTGCTGTCAATGTCTTCATTGAAGTCTATTAGTAGTTGTTTTAGGTATTTTGCTGGCCCCTTGTTGGGTGCATATATGTTTAATAGCATGATATCTTCCTGATATATGTATCCCTTGACTATTAAGAAGTGACCTTCACTGTCCCTTCTGACCTTCTTCAGCCTGAAGTCTATGTTTACAGATACCAGTATGGATACCCCAGCCTTTTTGAATGGGTTATTTGAGTGAAGGATTGTTTTCCAGTCTTTTTATTTTGAGCCTGTCTTTGCTCCGATTGTTCAGGTGTGTTTCTTGAAGTCAATTTTTTGATCCATTTTGCCACTCTATGTCTCTTAACTGGTGCATTAAGACCATTGACATTGAGAGAGATTATTGTCATGGGATTTTGTGCCATCTTTCTGTATAGGTTGGTTGTTCTTTTTGGGTTTTGTCTCGTCTTAGAGTAGATCTTTCAGTCCTTCTTTTTAAGGTTGGTTTTGAATTTACAAGTTCCTAAGCTGTTGTTTATCCAAGAATTTGTATATCTGTCCTTCAAATCTGAGTGAGAGTTTAGCCGGATAAAGAGTTCTTGCTGAGGCATTCATTTCATTGAGTTTTTTTTTACTATATCCCACCACTGCCTTCGGGCTTGGAGGGTCTCTTCTGAGAAGTCTGCTGAAAGTCGAATGGATGCTCCTTTGTATACAATTTCCTTCTTTGATCTTGCTGCCTGAAGAATTATGTCTCTGTCTATGGAATCCATTACTTTGACTAGGATGTGTCTTGGGTTCTTTCTATTGGGGTCTCTTCTTGCTGGTACGTGTCGGGCTTCTTGGATCTGGATGCCTTTGTCCTTTAACTTCGGGGAACTTTTCACCCAGGATGTTTTTAACTGTTTTAATTTCCTTGGAGTTACTTTCCTGTCCCTCTGGGACTCCCCATGATTCTTATGTTGTTCCACCTGGCTTCATCCCATTGTTCTCTGTTCCGTTGCCGATCCATTTTCCAGTATTTTTCCATCTTATGTAGTTCTCTGAGTGCTTTCTGCAGCTCATGTTCAGTCTCACTAATTCTCTCTTCCGCTGCTGTCATTCTACTGTTGAGAGCCACTATTGTGTTTTTCATTTCATCTACTGAGTTTTTAAGTGATGATATTTCTATTTGCATGGTTCTCATTTCTGCTCTCATTTCCTCCCGTAATTAATTGACTGCCCTTTCAACTGCTTCGTTTATGTTCTCCTGTATTTTATTGGACATCTCCTCCATTTTTTTGTTGATCTTATTAAACATCCTACCAATTTCTTCTCTAAATTCATTGTCAGAGATATTATGCATGTCTGCATTCTTTTTTGAATCTTCAGGGTTGACTTCTTCATCTGTTCTTTGAACTGAGGATCTGCGTTGTTTCCCCATGGTGTTGCAGTGTTCAGGGATGGATTCCTCTAGCGTATTCTTTCTTTTTCTTGAGGGTATTACCCTCCCTTGGTGTTGAGTTTCCTAGTTTTTATATTAATAAGCGGCTGCTCACCCAGCCAGCAGCCCCCCGAGGGAGAATACCTGAGGGGAGACAGGCCAGTTTGAGAGTTCAAAATGTCTATTTACTTCCACTTCTGCTTGGACTTCTGGGGGGTTGTAGCTCCACCTTTTGCAGAGGCCTGGGGCTCTACCATGACACCAGGCACCCCGGCCAGCCGCACCCCCAGGGAGAATACCTGAGGCAGAGACAGGCCGGAGTGAGAGTTCCAAAATTCATAGATTGAGTATTAAACCTATCTTTCAGTACTGAAACTTTGTTCTCCTCAAAACTTTTGTAATTGAATTTAAAGGAATTTTGTAATGAAATTTAAAGGAATTTTGTAATTGAATTTAAAGGAAACTCGGTGATTTTCCTAAAGCGTACAAATAGCATCCTCTCTGCTAGTTTCAAGTGCTGGTCTACCAACTTGCTAGAAGAACTTAAACCCTCACTGTGGACCCTGGCCATGAGATGAAATTAATTAAAAGCACTTAGCCTTTGAAAATGGACAGGTCTAGTCATGGTTCCACCACTTATTAACTCTGTGGCTTTTACCAACCTTTCTGATTTCCTACTTCTTTGTCCATGACTGGGGCAAACATTTGGCCTATTCAGCACTATTGTTGAATAAACTGTCTTCTTCATCTACTATTATAACCATTTGGTGGATGTGTGTCCATGGCATTGTTCATATGGTCCTTGGCAGTGCAGCTTGAATTATAGATCCCTTACAAAGCTCCTTGCTCAGGGCCTGGCTCAGGCAATACAAATTGTTGGTGATCTTTTTATGATGCCACACAGTTTAGAAATGTTCTTTTCCAAATGCTCAGAAATGAGCCACTTATTTGATTTTTATCAATAGCACACATTCTTTAGAAAGTCATCTATTGCATAAAGCAGAATATATTAATAGCATTGATTATATTGGACAGTTAATGTCCCACTTGTATAAATTCATGTCCCACTTGTATAATGTTCTAGATTTTCCCTTTTGATAATCACCATTGCAATGACTATATACATCAAATGAATCTAAATTTTTTAGTATATACAATGCTGAGGATTGGAACTAAAACCACAGTAGCAATTGTTTTGGAGCGTGTGATTAAAGTCATCAATAGTGCTTACTTCCCCCCCCCCCCCCCCAACAAGCAGGTCATCATCTTGGAGCACTGATACTGAAATTTTCCCTCTGTTATTTTCTGATTCTATTCTAACTATCCATACCAAGTCACAAGGATGACTTAAAGATGCTTTACTTGAATTGATCACTGCTCTGAGCACCAGTTCTTCATGATCTGCTGTTAAAATAGTTCCTACTCAGGACTGCTTTTACAATTTGTCCTTAGGCAGCCTTAGAGTAGTTTACCCAGACTAGCCCCATAATCCATCTGTGAGTAATTTATTTCCATCTCCTGAGTGTTTGTACTTGCCTCTGACAAAGTAGGCTGTGGAGCTGGCTGAGTGTCATGTTGCAGGGGTTCGGGCTCATGCTGCCAAATCCCGCTGGCTCTGTGCCTGTTCTGGGCACGCAGCTCATGCGGGGCTTGTGCAGGGACAGTGTATAATGGGTTGTGGATTCTGCCTTGTCTTCACCACTTGTGGAGAAACCCGCCCATCCCGAGAGTCTGGGTGCAGGCGCTAAAGTGGGAGAAAAGCCATGGGGGAGGCATGGAGCACTTTTGATAGGAGCTGCACACATTCAGCTGCTTTAGGATGACTTGACCTCTTGCTCACTGGCAGTTTAGAACGACCCCTCACCCCTCTCAGCTCCATTAGGAATCTCCTAACAGCAACTCTCTCCCTTGGGGGTGGGAGTGTCCCCTCAGCTTCTGGGGCGTATCACAGCAGGTAGCAGCTCTCTCTCCTAGCAGCAGCTGGCTGGAGCACTTCCAGCTGCATCTCTAGCTCTCTTTAAGCAGTTCCTAAAAGCAAGTGACTATGATCTCTCTCTCTTTCTGTCTCTCTTTTGGTCTCTCTCTCTGTCTCTCTTCCTCTTCTCCCCTTTCATCTTTCCTGTGCTCTTTGGACTCATCTCTGTGGCAGTAGCTTAGCTAACCGCAGCCTGCATTAGTTCACTCACTCATTACAGTTCTTAGTAGAATGGAAATTGGCTAAAGCCTGGGTCTCTGAGCCTTATTGGTGGATGGTTTGTGGTATATGATCTTAAATTTTGAGGGGTTTTGTTGTTGTTTGGACTAGGTTTGGACCACACCTGGTGGTACTCAGGACTTAATCCTGACTCTGTATTCATAGATCGTCCTGGTGGTACTCATGACTTATCCTGGCTCTGTGTTCAGGGATCACTCCTGGTGGTATGCAGGGGCTCATATGGTATGCACAGACTTGAACTGGAATCAGTCACATGCAAGGCCTTAACCTCTGTACTTTGCTTGCAGCCCTGGAAGGTAAAATCTTTGAAATCAAAATGTTAGGAAACAATGAAAATAGTTCTTGTTTATAAAAGTAACCAAGATAAAGATGTTAGGAAACTGATCACCAGAAAGGTGACTTAATTTGCCCTGATGGGAGAATAGGGATTTGAACCCAGACACTTTGCTATGGAGTTTCATGTTTTTTCATCAATAGGCTTCTCAATATTTGGGTGTACAATCTAATGTAGTCACACCTCAGAGACACTAGAGGCTTGGATCCAGGTGACTGTGGTAAAGTTAGGTTATCATATGAGTACAGTAAAGTTAGCATATGAGTTTTATAGCTTTCCAGTGCCTATAAAAATTCAGTTCACACTCTACTGTGGGCTATTAAGTGTGTAACACATTTTAATATTGCAAGAATTACCAGAGTGACACAGACATACAAAATAAGCACCTGGGTATAGGGAAAATGGAACTTACAGAAAATGGAACCCTCATACAGGGTTGCCAGCAACCTCTGTCTTGTTAAAAGCATCGTGACATGCAGTGATACAAAGCACATTAAAATGAGGCCAACCCGTACTTGTTTAATCTGTGGGCTGAGACTTGAGCTCATCAATCTATAGATATTGAAAATGCTGTAGGCTAATAATCTTGTGAACAGACTATAACCTAATGCTAATTCAAATAGTTTGTTGAAATTCCTTTTCTTTATGTGTAGAACCAGGTGACCCAAATAAAGGTGCCCTTAGATTGTTTTTTACCTTATTCAGTGACCATTAATCAATATGAGCATGTTAGGCATTTACTTTTACCTTAACTCCGTGGTGGACACCTACTCAGGTTTCAGAGGTTAAACCGGGTCCCCAGCTTTTTTAGAAACTACATGTACTTCTTCCAACTTACGTCATTTGTTAGCCAGTATCCTAAAATAAGTAAACTTTTCCAGATTAACTGCAACCTGTGTATATTTTTTTCTCCAAAGGATATAATAATACTGAGAGGACATGCGACAAAGAGTTTATTATCCGGAGAACAGCCACCAACCGAGTCCTGAATGTCCTCCGTCACTGGGTCTCCAAGCACGCACAGGTAATTTTATGGCCTCATTCAGCATTTTCAAGGATGACTTTTAGATCAGCTTCTTAACTGATATTACAAGTTCTAACAAGTTCCAATTCTTGGAAAGAGGAACTTGGAGCCTAAAAGTTGGGTTCCTGGAAGGAGAAATGGAAGGATCTACCCATGTAGATTAAAGCAGATAGATGTGTGTGTGCTGCCAACAACCACAGTTTCTACAGGTGATGCTGTACAGGGTGTGAAGCAGGGTTTCTCTCTTCCTAGACAACACTACCCACCTCTGGGTGCTGAGGCCACAGCAAGGTCCTGTATTAGGTCACACACAGTCCCTTATGTGAGTGGCTGTGGTGTCCCTGGAGGTGAACAGGAGTTGCTGGAGGTAAGCAACACTCTGGTGCCATTAACTCTGGTATGTAGCCGTAGTATTTCCATGGAGCCAGCGAGATGGTACACCAGTTAGGGTGCTTATTTTCATGCTGTTTATTTACCTAAGTTTGAACCTTAGTACTGCATATGGTCCACTGGGAGTGCTCTCTGAGCACAGACCCAGGAATGAAAACTGAGTACCACTGGGTTTGGTCAAGACAGCAACAATAGCAAAATCCACAAGAGTTCTTTTCGCCTCCTGTCCTTTAATGATGTCACTAGTGTTCTGCTTCTAAACTGTGTTGTGCTACTACTTGTTGTGTGTTTTCAGTGCATGTGTACAGAACTCCCACCCATTTTCTTGATGGAAAGCAGGGTACCATCACCCACTTCTTTCTACTGCTTTACCACTCTGTTCTGACATATGTAGGCTATTCTTCCCACCCTGCTGATTGGGCAAGTCTCCTAGACTTGTGGCCAACTAATTCCCAGCAAGGAGATTTTGAGGATGACAGACCGGGGTCCTGCCTGGCTTAGATCAGTCTATATGAAACCAAGCAATGTGAGCTAGCTGATGGGGAGAGGAGGGTTGCGGCTTACTCTAGTCTTTGAGGCCATGGTGACTCCCACCTGGGCCCTGGTCATGGCAGTCTCTCTTGGCCACGTGATGATCAGATCCTGAAATCTCTATGGCCACAGAACACATAATTGTTTATGTGGCCATAAACAATTTTAAATGCTACTGAAAATAAAGTGTCAGGGCAGCAAATTAAATACAGGCTATAAAAATGATATCTCACATATCTAAAATAAAAGTAGATCTTAGGGAATTCAGATACTGAGAACTGTCTTTACTAAGTTGAAAATTCTTCTCCTTCTTTCCCATATCTCAGTGGCCTGCCTGGAAATCACTTTTGCCCTTTTCAGATCAAACATGTTATTATGGTTTCTCCCATATCTCACCATTCATCTGTTCCTCCCTGGAGCTGATTGACAGTCTGATTCTAATTCATGGGACGCTCTGTGGCCTCTGGATGCAAAGTGGCCTTAGCAGACCAGTCTGAGCAGAGACTGCTCCATTTTCTTTTCTGGTTTCATTCAGCATAGTCTGTGCAAATTTGTGCCAAGATTCACAAAATCACAGCACACACCAAAACTTGTCTACCTGCCTAGTCTTCTCTCCCCTCTGAAACCACTTCCTAACTTTGCTCTCCTGACCTTTCTCCACCCCAATCCCTCACAGGAAACCCCTTACAGTGCACTTGTAACTCTTAGAACAACTAACCAAGGAAACCAAACTGTAGTGAATGATTTTACTCCTGATAAATAGAAGCCATCGACGGGGAAGATGTTGATGCATGGCCCTTCACTTGGAATAGATTTACAGTGAAGTGTCACCATGTTATCAATACTTTCATTGAGCAGATAAACAGATGTGTGCAGATGGTACATATATGTGCAGACAGGCAGACACACAAACACATGGGCATGCTTGCAGGATTAATTAGACCTGGTAGAAACATGTTATAGCATAGGAGAGGGATAGCTGTGAAAACAGTCTCTTTTCAAAGTGTGCTCTGGTGGTATGAATGCAAAGCCGCATATCTAAGAGTTCACCTTGGCTTGTTCAGTTCAACCATTTATGAACCGTTACTTCAGACTTGCCCACACATGGGAAAGAGCTTCTTCTTCATTTACAGTATCAGGGGCAGACTGAGCATTCCAGATCCTCAGACATGACCATTAGGGGTGTGTGTGTGTGTGTGTGTGTGTGTGTTGTGTTTTTGTGTGTTTGTGTGTGTTGGGGTGTATGAGGAGTACACATAACTCAGGTGCTCGCTCTCTTGCCTTCTCACATGTTATTATATGAATCTTATGGTCTGCTGCACCAGCCTAAGTTCTTAGCTCTTACCCATTTGTCTTAATTTTTTTCTCTAAGTCTTCTTTTGTAAGTGGATTTGGAGGATCTTTTCTTTTATTTCCCGTTCCAAACATCTTCATATTTTAACATAGACTGTTCTTATATTCTTGTTTTGTTGTGTTTATTGTTCCATTGTGGCTTTTCATGTTGAAAGGAAAGCCATGAGGCTGAGTCACATGTCCCCATGTGATCTGTCTATGGTCCAGCTCAGTGTTCAGGGAACTCAGTTCTTCCAGCTGTCACTACATTATCTCTGGGACCTTTGCTAGATAGTAGTTTCCTCTTCTGAAAATGAGAGATGCTGATGTTTGTGACCACCCTCCAGCCTCTGCCCCAAAGATGTGGTAAAAGGAAAGTGCCGTGAGAGTGACCAGCAGCAAAGACAACAGCACAGTGTTGACCTGCTCCTTGCCACTTCCATAGTTTCTTTCCCTGCTATGAGCCAAGATAGCTCTCCTTCAACTTAGATTTCCTTTCATCAGGCTCTGCCTAAAAGCCAATGTGTGTGTGTGTGTGTGTGTTACTAATTGTCAGATTTCCCTCTGGAAGCTTACTTTCTGGCTTTGTAGTTCCCAACTCAGCCAAGACAGAGACTCTTGTCCCTAAGGAACCTGAGCAGGCGCTGTGTGTGCGGAGGCTGAGGGGAAGGAAGAGTTTTCATTCAGCGGCTGCTCACTCCCTGCTTGCCTTTTGCACAGACCCCAGGTGTCTGCTGGATGCTCACCAGGACTTTGGGCCAGAAGCTTTTGTCACCGCTTTTCTCTTCTCTGCACAGATGTGGGAAGGGACCTCCAAGCTGACTGTGGACAGCTCAGAGCTGTGTTAGTCTCTGCTGAAGGCGTGGTTTTGTGTTATCTTTAGTAATCTTGGTTTCCCTGAGTTGTTTGCTTGGCCAACCAATTCTGAAGACTACTCCGCCCATGTGAGGAGACAAACACCTCATTCCATCCCACTCTGGGCAGCCTCTAATGAAAAAGTCATTCATTTTCTTTTTGGGGGGTCTTGCCTAGCGCTGCTCAGAGGCTACTTCCAGCTCTTGGTGCAGAGGTCACTTCTGGTGGTATTTGAGGAGACCATTGCTGGGCAATTTGAACCCAGATCTCCTACATGCAAAACAGGTCCTTCAACCAGAGATCTCCTTCTCTCTCTCTCTCTTATTTTATTAACTGTAGGCAAAGGAAAGGCTTTGAAAGTGTGAGATGAGACACAGAGTGACCTAGTTACATTAAAATCGCCTTCCTAAAGGAGTTTATGAGGAAACATCGCTGCTTCCTTTGGGTTTTCTATCCTTTTCATACATTCCCTGGCAAAAATTGAGCTGTGGAATAGACTGCACCCTGGGGTAGCTGCTAGTGTGAGAGATCCCAGGACCTCTGATTGCTGGTGTGATGGGCTATTGTATTGAATCCTCCTGACAGCCTCAACTCTCTACACAGGCAGGCTAGTTGATGACAAGCTTCTGCAAGTCCTGGAGGGAACAGCTAGATCCCTCAGCTGGTCAAATCAGGCCCCTGTGAAACTGCACCGCCACATGTGTGCTCAATGTGGGCCAAGGCAGGAGGAGCCTATGAGAAGGCAGTTTTCAGCAACCTGTGGGCAGGGGATTTCACTGCCATAGGGATGGAAAATGACTTCCCTCTGCTTGGAGCCTTTAGAGAGGAGAATTAGGAAACGGGCTCCCCACCCCTGGGAAGGCAAAGCGTGCCCTTGGGGCAGCTGCTGAGAGGTACAAACTGAGGTGTCAACACTCTGGCAGCTTCTGTGAACCAGGTGACAGTGGGGAATTCTGTGACAGTGGACTGGGAATAAAGACTCCCAAAGGTCTTCGGTCTAACAGTCCCTTTCCAGAACAAAAATTACATCTGCCTTTTAAAAAAATTTTTTTTATTGAATCACCGTGTAATAGACCATTAGAAAACTGTTCATAATTAGGTTTCAGTTATACAGTGTTCCGCACCTATCCCTCTACCAGTGCACATTTCCAACACCAATGTGCCCTATTTCCCTCCCACCCACCCCCTACAACATGCCTCTACAATTGCCTCTGCAATTTTCTTCTATCTCTCAGTTTCTCTCTCCTCTTTTGTGCATTGTGTTTTCAAAATAAGACATTGAAGGGTTATCATGTATATTCCTTTATCTCCTCTCTGTACTCAGTTCTAGTCCAGTGTGACTATTCCTTTTATAAGCCAACAAATGACATGTCCTTCAGTTGCCCCCACGGCTAGTAATGCTCCCCATGCCAGCCATTCAGTGCCCCCGAAAAAGAAATAGGACCTCCATAGAAGGGTCCTGGGTGACCGGGTGAGGTGGACTCCTCGCAGCCCTGAACCTAGGGAAATTAAAATTGACCCACAACAAATCAGATGCCCCCATTTCGGCTCAGCTGCCCTTAACTCTGAAGAAAGTCTCTCAGAATTTAACTGTGCTTCTGCCTCCCCCCCACCACCGCCCCCCCCCCCCCCCCGCATCCTAAAGTGGAACAGTACAGACTTAGCTGGGGCCAGGCCCTGAGTTCAGTTCCTAGCACGAAATGGCCCCTCTCAGCACTGAGGCTGTGGCTGCTGGGCCCACAGATACCTCTTGGGTTGCCCCTTATAGAGAAGACCCAGACCTCCCTGTGCTTTATCAAGGAGCATCAGACCTGGGCCTACTATGCCACCATGCCAGGCATGTTACTTTATAAAATAGGGTCTGGACTACCTCCAGGACACAAGTGCATTGTGGGACATCTTCAGGTGACCAAGATTACTAAGTGAGACTAAGATCATCTTAAGGGTGTCCTCGATGCATTCCACAGTTATTCATGTCACCCAAGTTTGGCTGCTCCTGGTAGCTCCTGCTCTTCGGCATTCACCTGCTTGAAGCGAGCCTGTTTGACATGTGGGCAGGGGCGTATTTTCCTCATCAGTGGGCCAGAGTCATCAGACCCAGAGAGAAGGTGTTGGCTCTGGCCTGAAGAGAAGGCATGACCAGCACCAGGTACTGCTGGGAACACCCAGACTTAAAGCTTGTTCAGAGTCCAGGGACCAGCGTGTCCCCAAGTGAGACTTAGGCAGTTTTTCTCTGCTTATTTTGACAGATGACAGGGCCATTCTTATGTGTTGGCGTGACTTAGCAAAGCCCAGCATCCAGCACAGAATTCAATTAGCACTCTAAGCTCAGGAATTAGTCTCTGTTCCAAGTCTGAAACAGAGCTGGGGCCAGGCGTGCCTGACACAGACTCACGATGTGGGCGGAGGAGTGAAGTGTGCCCAGGAGCCAGCTATGGAACAGGCAGCTCCTGTCAGCATGGGGACTGCTCAGCCCATCCTGGGCGCAGGCTCTGCCCCCCTTCTGTCCACTCCCCTTCTTCCTGTATGTTATTGACTCTTACTACCCGGCCACTGCTTCTTTGCCACCTAAAGCTGTCATTGGATTTTTTTTCAGTAAAATGTGTGATCTTTTTACTGAAAGTCAGAAGCAGGTATAGCTACTGACTGTGGAGATAGGAGAGGTAGCCCTGTCCCACAGCTCCTGGAGAGGCCAGGAAATTGACAGGTGGCCTTCCCAAGTCTTCACAGAGTTGCATGAGATTTCCTAGTGTCCAAGTACAAATGTGTCACAACGACAGAGCTCCATGAGGTTCCATATAAATGATCTCTGGGAGCCGGAGATATGGGCCAATGGGCAGGGCACTATCCTTCCTCACAGCCTTTCCAGCTTCAGTACCACACCACGTATGTTCCCCGAACCCCTTCAGGAGTGATTCCTGAGCACAGAGCCAGGACTAAGACCTGAGCACCATCAGGTGTGGATCCGTGTGTGTGTGTTTGTGTGTGTGTGTGTGTGTGTGTGTAAATATATATCTATTTCATAATCAAATGCCATCAAGATTTGGACCAGCCCAAAGTTTTTATGGCACTTTGGGCACAGAGCTTATTTTATGGGCTTCAGCTTCTTGAGAACCTGAAGCCCTGATGAGAAGATTTCTCTGTGAGGCTGCCCCGACAGACAGAACCCCCTGATGGACAGATCCCTGGTGGTTTCTGTGCGCTAATCTTTTACTTATCTTACTCCTGTGTTCTGATGGCTTTTGTGGTGACGGTGCCCGAGACTGTATACTCATTACAGCACCTGTAAACTTGGAGGTGGGGTTCACACTCTGTTGTGTTACCAATGGTCACACCTGTGGCATTAGGGCTGGGGGGTCACACTCTGCAGTATGGGAGGGCCATCCCAGCTCTTACCCAAGCCAAGTCTATTCTCTGTGCCCACATTTTGTGGGAGAGGTCAATGCTATTGCCTTGTCAGTGGATAAGAATGTAGAAACCTGGAGAAATCTCTTGCTTTGGCTGATGTGAAGAAGGAGTGGCAGGTCAGGCTGGGTATGCCAGAGGCTGCTGTACCCTTAGGTGTCCAGTTGCTACCCTCCAGCCCTTGTGGATTAGGCGGCAGTTCAGACCCAACACCAAATGCCACTGCGGACTAAACAGAGACTCTGACATGTGCTGCCACTCTGCATACCAGAATCTTTATTTTGTTTGTTTATTTGTTTGTTTGTTTTGGGGCCACACCCAGTGATACTCAGGGGTCACTCCTGGATCAGCACTCAGAAACTACTCCTGGAGGTGCTCAGGGGACCCTACGGGATGCTGGGGGTCAAACCTGGGTCAGCCACGTGCAAGGCAAAATCCCTATCCATTGGACTATTGCTCTAGCCCTTATCCCAGAATCTTTCCTGAGAAAAGTCCCTTTTGTCCCGCATGTGTTTGCTGTTGCTTATACTCCTTTGATATTTGCTAGATGCTGAAGAGAAGCAAGGGCCCTACAGTGCCTCTGGCATCCAGATGGCATCAGGAGACTGTGGTTCAGCTCTTCTGGGGAACAGGTGTTGTCTGGGGTGGCAGGGCAAGACCCCACCTGTTATTCCCATAGCCTCAGGATCCAGATGTCCCCCTGGCAGATGGGTTTGATGCCCCCCACTGTTCTGGGGCCCCATGTAAGAGGCAGCTCCTGGGCTTCTGCCCACTTGTGGGTGATGTCAGGGATGGGGAGAAACAAGGTCAGAGACTTTAAATAATTGCTAGTAAACAAGTATTTGTTTATAGAAATAATTAATTTGTTTATGTAAGCAAATATATGTAAGTGCATCCATTCAAATAGAGAATTTTCCTCTTCAAACAGACACAGGAAGCTATGAAATATTTTTTTAATGTCAAATTAGCCATCTTCTGCCTGGGCCGTGCAAATGGTTGTATAAAATTCCCAGATGGGTGATCATCAGTCAGCTGCTCTGAGGGCCTCACCTCCCTTTAGTCCATGCCCAGAGGCTGCTGAGAGCCCACATTACCTCCCCTGACCTCTGCAAGTCTAAACTAGAAAGCCCAAACATCTAGTGTCTGCCCACACTCTCGGGATTTCCCATCAAAGCCAGCAATATGAAGGCTCAGCTAGGCCATCAGTTCAGGTTCTTTTTTGGGTCCTTCTGATTTGTAGGAGACCAGGGCTGTGCTTGTTCTCCTGGGTGTAGAGCCTGTATTATGTTGTAATTTACCCATTTTTGTTGCTGTGGTTTAGTTTTGGGGCCATACTTGGCAGTTTCTTAGGGCTTACTCCTAGCTCTGCATTCAGGAATTACTCCTGGCATTGCTTGGGGACAATATGGGATCACTTGTATCACTTGTCTTCACGTTGATCATCAGTATCCATATGGGATACTGAGGATCAAACCCCAGTCGACGACCACATGCAAAGCAAATGCCCTACCCACTCTGCTATCATTCCAGCCCTGTGTTTGATGTTTTGGGTTTTGCTTGTCTTTGTCTTCTTCACAGAAGGCTGCCTAGAGCATCCTAATTCACTGCTGTTCCTGTGACAGAAGAAACTCATGTGAGGAGAGAAATCTAGAAATTCAAATCTAGTCCCCATAACAGTGTCAATTCGCTGTCATTCTCATTTGTCAAGCTGGCTGCATGATTTATTGGGTGTTCTGTGGCAGAGATGAATTATTTTTCAAGTTGCCTTAGAAAGTGAAAAATGTAAGACACTGTTCTCTGACAGGTATGGATTTTTTCCCTTAATCTCAAAAATAGAAATTTCATTATTTTAAAAACTCTCTGTGGTTCGTGGAAACAACCGCAAGCAAGAAGGTCCTAATTCCTTTAACTACTAGGAGAGTTTTCTAATCTTTTATATATCCCATTATTAGCATCTCTTAAAGTCTCCTTAAATTCTCCATGCTGCCTTTAAAAGAAATAGTTGGCAAGAAATTGGCAAGGGATTTGTTTAAGTCCATGTGAAATAGAGTTAAGAGTATTAAGGTCCAGTGTCTTAAAGAGAACTTACTGTCAGATTCATTAGTTTCCCAGACGGAAATTGCATTTTCTCTGTAGAACTAGTGAGATTCTTGAACCTTTTGTGGATGGATTTTATTGTCAAAGAAAACACTGAACTGGATTATATGTGGGTTTATGTGCACGAATAACTTCTCTGTGCCATGGGGGAGTTCTTCTAAATCTGCATTCCTTGGGCTGATAGCTGCTCTTGGACCTTGGGAGCATTTCAGGAGACTGTGACCTACTTTCTGAGTTCTATGCACTTCCCTCGACCCTTACCCCTTTAACACCCTAGCACTTCCGCAGGACACCCAGGAAAAATAGCTTCCGCCATACTCCTTCCCTAGTTTCTACCTCACCTCCTGCCTTTAGCATATCCTTCTTCCCACCTCAAATCTTAAGTGCTACCGATGAGACATGGACCCTCCCAGGACCTTTTGGCTCATTTATTCAACAAATAGTGATAACCCACCATAACTACCTCTGCTTGGCAAATTTAGGGTATCGTTCAATCTGGGTTTTCCTAGCTTTTCCTGGTTCAGACCTTCTCAGAGATTGTTACGCACATTTTCCTATATGTGCTGGTCCTTTTGAACAATTCTAAAATCTTGGGAGTAATGAATAACCTCTAAGTGTTCCACACAAATTGCAAGATTCTAAATTACCACAGATTGGTAATTTAGAGTCACTGTGATACTGCTATTTACTGTACAAAGCTTTTCCCCGGATAAAGTCTCGCTTCCCCCTGCACACCTGAGCCTGAGTTTATTTTTCTCAGGTGCAAGGGAAGGACAGGAGGGGACCCTCAAGCTGCCAGTTCTTTCAGTGTTTTCTCCCTTGACAGATCACTTGTATCACTTGTCTTCCCTATGTTCGTGGATTTGCTTGAGCGGGCAGCAGTAACATCTCCAAATGTCCTGTCACATACTAGTGTAGCCCAAGGGCATCTGCTCGCTCCAGGAACATGAGCCTCAAACCATTCCTTCAGGTCATGGGAATGAGGTCTATAATTGTTACTGGATTTTGGCATATCAAATACAACATGGGTAGCTTGCCAGGCTCTGCAGTGCGGGTGGGATACTCTTGTAGTAGCCCTCATCTTGTGCATTTATTGATGAACTGTGCAGCCGCTTTGGGGAGAAAGATTCGCTTTTCTTCTGGGTGGAACTCTGACGAGCTGTGGAGTCCAGATGTTGAAATCGGCGGCCCTCACAGTGTGGGGTTCCTCTGACTTCTTGTGAGGCTCTGCTGGGATGGTGGGCTGGGGCTAGAACCTGTCTTCCCTTCTGGGCACCTCATGATCAGCTGGTAGCAGCTCTGCCCCATGTATATGAGTCTCTGGATCAGGCATACCTGGGCTTGAAATAGACTGCTATATGGTGGGACTCTGACGAACAGGGCTTGTGATTCGCTCTTTGGCTGGGTGGAGCTCTGACCAGCTGTCGAGTCTATATGTTGAAAATGGCAGCCCTCATGATGTGGGGTTCCTCTGGCTTCTTGTGAGGCTCTGCTGGGATGGCAGGCCTGGGACTGGGATGGTGGGCCCTTGACAGATCAGGACACAAAAAACAAAGAATAACTTAGAGACCACTGGTTGGTACATTTTTTGTGCTTATCTTTAAGATTATCTTAAAGAGGGACCAGAGGGATAGCACAGTTGGTAGGGCGTTTGCCTTGCTTGCTACAAACTTGGGTTCAATCTCTGGCATCCCATATGGACCACTGAGCATCACCAGGTGTGACCCAAAAAGAAAAAATAAATTAATTAAATAAAGGGAATAATTATCATTAAAAATAAAAAATTATCATAAAGATAATTTTGGTGCCAAGTGGCATCAATAAGGAGAATTTAAACCACAATTAAAAGCAAATTCTTTCAAACCTTTTCTCCAACTTCTCTCTCCCACCTCCAACCCCCAAAGTCTGCAATTTTTTTGTTATTATCTTGAGAGCTAGAATCAGCATCAGCTAATCACTACCACAATGGAAGACACTGCATCTGGAAAATCAACCTTCTCCTGTCCCCCAGAAAAAAAAATCTGTTTTAAATGGCTTCTCATTTGAGGCTCAGGAATGACTTGATTTCAAAGATGCAGGGCAACAATTTAAATTCTTGGAGGCACAACTGTTCAAGTCTAGAGGCTGAATTTTAGGAAGTCATCCAAATGTGGAATCATTTGTTAGAAAATGATTGAATAAATTATTGTCTCATTTTTTTTTGTTTCTTTTCTCTCTTGCTGTTTTGGTATCATTCATTTCCATTTGCCTATCCCCAGTTATTTTTAATAAGTAGCTATGTTAGTCCTAACATAGCTTCCACATTTTTTGCATTGTACCTTCTCCTAGGAGCCTCCCACTTCACATCTGCTAAACTAATTTCCCAAACCGCCAGTTTAAGAAGAGTTAGGGAACTTATTACTAATCACCTCAAAATCAAGTACTATGAAATCTGTCCATTCAGTCTACACATACTGAGGGTCCTCTCATAGGATCTGAGTTCTGGTAACTATTACCTGGCACCTCAACTCCTACATGAGAGTTTGGAATATATCTCCTGTATATGCTTCTCCTCTTTGAAGATTCTAGAAACTTTTTGAGTAATAAGTAACTTGTAAGTATTGAATACAGGTTGGAAATTTAGAATTACTTTGTTAATCCTTTGTTAAAATTAATTTCAAACTTAATGCTTGCTCTTGTTTTTCAACAAGTGGTTCTTTTTTGGAGTTCAGAGAGACTCTTGAAATGTTTTTATGGCTAAGTGATGGGAGATAGTGGCGCACCTTGTAAATCCTGCTCTTCCAGCATGGACAGCCCTGGTTGATTTAAGGCTGTATGAAGGAGGGACACAGCAGCCAGCCAAGCAAGGTGGGAGGACAGGGAGCACACTGCACCCACCCCAACCAGCACAGTCCCCAAGGGTCAGGTATTCAGGTGTAAGTACTAAATAATGATTTCTAGCCTTAAATGCCATAGAGGGACTGGAGTGATAGTACAGTGGGGAGGGCTTCTCACACAGCCAACGTAGGTTCAGTCCCCCACCTCCCATATGGTCCCCTGAGCACTGCCTGGAGTAATTCCTGAGTGCAGAGCCAGGAATAACCCCTGAGAATTGCCAGGTGTGACCCATAAAGAAAAAAAAAACACCAGAGGCAAGAGGTTTATTAATTTGGACAGTTCTAATGTTCAAGAAGGGAGACATCCACAACATTGGCAACTATCGCCACATCTACCTATTGTCCATCATCTACAAGATGTTCACTCAAGTCATTCTGAACAGGATTAGCAGAACATTAGATGAAGTACAACCATGCAAGCAAGCTGGGTTCCACAAAGGATTCAGCACAATCGACCATATCCACATGGTAACCAAGCTCCTTGAGGTTTGTAGGGAGGTCAAGATGCTGCTCTGTCTAATGTTCATTGATTTAAAAAAGGCCTTTGATTCTTTTGAGACTGAAGCTGTCATTGAAGCCCTAGCCAAACAGGATGTTCAAACTCAATACATCAAGTTCCTTCATGAGCTGTATTACGGATTCATCACCAGGATGTCACCATTCTACAAGGAAGTGATCATTGATGTCAAAAGAGGGGTTTGGCAGGGTGATACCATTTCACCAAAAGTCTTCAGTGCCACCCTTGAGAACATCATGCGACAATTAGAATGGGAAGGAATGGGAGTGAACATAGACGGTTGGTTGGCAACTATACCACCTCCACTTCGCTGATGACATCATTCTAATAACACCAAACATTAGCTAAGAGGCACAAATGCTGGCTGACTTCAACTGTGAATGTGGAAAGGTAGGTCTATAGCTAAATCTCAACGATGTTCATGAAAAATGAACTAGTTCCAGAGGCCCCATTCACTCTCAATGTAACAAACATCTCTGAATACAGCAGTTATGTGTACCTCGGTCAAGAACTCAACATGATGAACGACCTAGCACCTGAGCTGCACAGGAGGAAGAGAGCAGCATGGAACGCCTTCAAGAGCATCGAAGAACTAGCTAAAAGGACAAAGAACCTCTGACTCCGGGCACATCTCTTCGACTCCACCATTCTCCCTGCATTAATATATGCCTCAGAGACCTGGGCCTTAAGAAAGCAGGATGAGAATGCTATTTGGGTCTCCCAAAGAGGAATCAAAAGAGCTATGCTTGGAAAATCACGCCTCACTCAAGTGAGAGAAGGAATCCATAGTTCCAACTTCTGTCAACGATCGAGAATCAGGGACACTGTCTCATTTCCCAAGGTGTCAAAAATCAGATGGGCTGGCATGTAATGCGACTTGGAGACGAACCCCTTGACTAGAGCCATTATCTACTGGATCCCACAGGATGTCAAAAGATAACGTGGCCGCCACCTACAAGATGGTCAGATTTCTTCGTCAAGACCTTGAATGAACAGTTTGAAACTCTTCATATTCCTGGAGCAAGCAGATGTCATTGGGCTACAGAGGCACGTGACAGGGACAGATGGAAATGTTACTGGCACCCGTTCGAGTAAGTCAACAAATAACGGGATATCAAGTGATCAAGTGAAGTGATGA